>CM020005.1:11217500-11727500 GCA_009771035.1 Lupinus albus
TTTTGAATAAAATACTATCACGGTTGTTATGTGGTGGGAATGAGGAAAGATCCTAAGGTTGGAGGAGGCGGTGTCGGTGGAACTTGAAAAGTCACCAAGAACCAAACCCAACACTCACCAAGGTAAACGGATAAATTGAGGATGCTGGATTGGAGTCTTAGGAGTTTTAAATCTGGATTTCCTTCTTTTGTGTTTTGTATCATGACTGACTAAGTGTCATTTTTGGGATAATTGTAATTCTGATCATTGTAACACTAGATATGTGTAGCTATGGGTATTTGGAAAACCAATAGCTAGTTGTATGCGGTAGTTACTGGGAGGTATTAATATGAATTATGCTTTCTGCAGTTAAGGGTAATCCTAGTATAAAACTAATTTAATATGATTTAAAATTATTAGTTAATTAAAGAAATGGATAAGTTAATTGGTTATAAGAAATGTATGCATGATGTAACAAGGAAATTAAGCTTAAAGGTTTAAAATAAAACTAAAATTTTCAAGGGTAGAATTTGGGTCCTTACAATATGGTATCAGAGCATAGTTAGTTCTGCAGCCTAGGGTATGGCCTTACTTGCTTCTTTGTAACATGTTTATGATTTAACTAGTTGAAATTATATGAATGGACTGCTTAAAGCATGTAGCCTTGGTGTAGTGACTTTTAATGTGCTATGAGACTATGTACTAACCTGACTTATGTAAGTTAGATTTGTGTGCTGGCCGTCCATGAGTGCAGGTTAAGAAATGGCTGGAAGAGGAATAGGGAGAGGAACGAGTCAGAATGTTCCAAATGATTTATTGGCTAAGATGGTGGCTGGACTACAATAAGTGAACGATAACTTGCATAACCTGAATTAGAACCCCGCACCAAGTCCTAGCTCACAACCTTTGGTCCCACCCGAACCGGCCGAGTACCGAGGATTAGGCGAGTTCTGTAAGTAGAAGCCTAAACAATTCCAAGGGGGATTCGCTCCGGAAGTTGCAGACGAATGGGTTCAAGGCTTGGAGAGGATATTTCGAGCCATGGGTTTCGGCGATGTTCAAAAGGTAACCTATGCTTCCTACATGCTGGCGAATGAAGCTGAAAACTGGTGGGAGATGACCCGGCGTCAGATGGAAACGGGGGGACGGGTGATTACCTGGATTGCATTCAAGGATAAATTTCTTCAAAAATATTTTCCTGATGATCTGAAGCGGAAGAAAGAAATGGAGTTTCTGAGGTTGGAGCAGGGTAACATGTCGGTGGGGGAATATGCGGCCAAGTTCGAGGATTTGGCCCGATTTTATCCCTATGCTGAATTGGAGGTGGACGGAAGGTCCAAATGCTCTAAGTTTGAATCGGGTTTGAAGCTCAAGTTGAAAAGTATGTTTGGGCATCAAGAGATTGCCGACTTCGCTTCTTTGGTAAACAAGTGTAGAATGTATGAGGATGACCTGGCAGCCGATGAGGTGGTGACACCTAGAGTTAAACCTCCGAGGAACTTCGACCCTCAGAGAAATCATACCCAAGGTAAGGGTAAGGGAAAGATGTTTGAGGATAACCGCAGACCTTATGCGGCGCCTACTATTTATCGTGGCCGCAACTATCAGGGATCGAGAACTTCTGCCGTTCCTAGTGGGGTAGCTTCTACTCCTTTGTGCGACAAGTGTGGTAGACCTCACTATGGGAACACATGCCCGAAGTCAGAAAATAGATGTTTCCACTACAAGGAGGTGGGACACACAAAAGGTTTTGTCCCAAAATGAGTCAGCGGCTAAATGTTGTTCATGCCCAGAGAGCAAGGAACATGGGTCGAGTGTTTACCATGAGCCGTGCGGTGGCAGATAATGTGGATGGCCTCATCCAAGGTAAATGCATGGTGGTAGGTATTCCTCTTTTAGTGTTGTTTGATTCAGGAGCGACACACTCCTTCGTATCTATTGAATGAGAGGATAGACTGGAATTGTAAACTGAGTCGTTGCCTTTCGACTTGGTCGCATCCAGCCCAAATAGTGTACCTGTGGTGGTGTCGACATTTGTATCTCGGTGTCCGGTAGTGGTGAACGGTAGGACATTTACCGTGGATTTAATCTGCTTACCATTGTCCTAGTTAGATCTAATTCTGGGGATGGATTGGTTGTTAGCGAATCATGTGATGCTTAATTGTGCTGATAAGACAGTTGTATTCGGAGGTCTGAGTGAGATTTCCGATCAGAGTAGTGATATGAAGCCGTTGTCGGCTAAGGGAGTCAAGACTTCCTTTATGAAGGTAGGAGTCGTGATTGTTTTGTTGGAATCCCTGGAGGGTATTGAGAAACCCAGATTTGAGGACATTCAGATAGTTTGTGAGTTTCCTGAGGTATTTCCTAGTGATATCCCGATATTTGTCGTAGTGTTTCACCATGGGGTGCACCGGTCTTGTTGGTCAAGAAGAAGGATGGGAGTATGAGGTTGTGCACTGATTACAGACAGTTGAACAAAGTAACTATCAAGAATAAGTATCTGTTGCCTAGGATTGATGACTTGATGGATCAGTTGAGGGGAGCGGTGGTGTTCTAAAAAATTGACCTTCGGTCAGGTTACCACCAACTTCGTGTGAAGTCGGAGGATATTCCTAAAACTGCTTTTAGGACGAGGTATGGGCATTTCGAGTATTTGGTAATACCTTTTGGTGTAACGAATGCCCCAGCAATATTTACTGACTACATGAATCGGATTTTCATCCGTATTTGGATTCATTCGTAGTGGTATTTATTGATGACATTCAGATTTACTCCAAAAGCCGAGAGGAACATGCGGAGCACCTGAGAATTGTTCTAGATCTTCTGAGTATGAATCGGTTGTATGCTAAATTGTCCAAATGTGATTTCTGGTTGGAATCGGTAAACTTTCTTGGGCATGTAATATCCAAGGAAGGAGTAGTAGTAGATCCTTCTAAGATCGAAGCGGTTATGGAATGGGAAGTACCCAAGTTAGTTACCGAGATCAGGAGCTTTCTGGGATTAGCCGGTTATTATCGGAAGTTCATAGAAGGATTTTCGAAGTTGGAAATACCTCTGACTAAGCTTACCAAAAAAGGGGAATCATATGTGTGGACGATCCGTTGTGAGGAAAGTTTTCACGAGTTGAGACGGAGGTTGACTACGGCACCGATGTTGGTTCTTCCTTGTACGGATCGTGATTTCAGTGTGTATTGCGATGCTTCTAAGCAAGGTTTGGGTTGTGTGTTGATGCAGGATGGAAAAGTGGTTGCTTATGCTTCGCGACAGTTGAGGATGCATGAGCAAAAAACTACCCTACACATGATTTAGAATTAGCTTCAGTGGTCTTTGCCTTAAAAATCTGGAGACACCATCTTTATGGCATAAGGTTTGAGGTGTACAGCGGCCACAAGAGTTTGAAATATTTGTTTGATCAAAAGGAACTGAATATGAGACAGAGAAGGTGGATGGAGTTCCTTAAGGACTACGATTTTGGATTGCAGTACCATCCGGGAAAAGCAAATGTGGTGGCCGATGCTTTAAGTCGGAAGTCGTTACACATCTAAGCTTTAATGGTTAGAGAAAGAAAATTGATTGAGGAGTTCAAGGATATGAACTTGGAAGTCCAAATAAGACCCCATAGTATGATGTTAGGAATGCTTAAGGTCACCAATGAACTGTTTGACCAAATCCGAGTGATCCAAGCTGAGGATAGTGAGCTAATGGTTAAACGAGATTTGATGATGAGTGGGAAAGAGACCGATTTCGCATCGGATCCTTCGCAACCTCCTCCAACCTTAGGATCTATTCTCAAGCCTCTAGATGATTCTCACGAGTTCTTGCTCTCAAAATCACCTCCTTCTCTCTCCTCTCTCAAGTTCTAACCCTAAATGTGTTTGAGGGTTTCTAATTTAAAGTGAAATCGTCGGGTTCTCGCTCAAGCGATAAAATCCCGCCCATTTTAAAATTTTAGATATGGTGCTCTCGCTCAAGCGAGGATCCTCCAGTGTCAACACCTGTCTCTCTCGCCCAGGCGAGAATCCATCAGTATACCCCAGTATTCCACTCACCCAAGTGAGCCATCTCTCGCCCCGGCGAGCCCTTTCTCGCTCAAGCGAGATTTCTAGATAAAATCCTAGGAGAAAATCTGACCCTATCGCTTGGGCGAGGCCCTCTCGCTCAAGCGAGAATCTGACAGTATGTCCCACTCTTCAGGACTGTTACTACAACTTAAGAAATATAAATTCAGGGTGTCACACGAGATGTATCGCCCAAATAATTGGTCCGGTACTGGATGTATCTTTCCCATGGGGAAGATGCTGAATATTTACAACTGCCCAATACCCAATTTGGTCCCAAGGTAAGGAATAACCAGTTACAGCAAAAGATGCGGTCAATACAGCCAAAACAACACCCGTAACACAAGTCAATTCACGAGGTTTTTTAAAACCTCTAGTGAGATACACCTGAAATACGTGCAGGATCATCATTAAAACCATCATACTTTCCGACCATCAATGAACTGATCGGATTAACCAACCAAAGTTAGCCTCAGTCATTATATATTTAGCAAAAGCAAAAGCCTCAGTAACGGTCGGACGATAATAAAAAGTCATAGCAAATCCTGTTGCTACTTGGACTAAAAAACAAGTAAGTGTAATTCCTCCTAAACAATAAAATATATTGACATGAGGAGGAACGTATTTACTAGTTATATCGTCGGCAATCGCTTGAATCTCAAGACGTTCTTCGAACCAATCATAAACTTTATTGAGATAGGTAAACAAAGGGACCCCCCCCCCCCCCCCCCGAGAGCCGTATATGAGAATTTCACCTCGTACGGCTCAAACAGAAATACCCAAATACTGATTGTAGCGGAAACGGATATGTGTAATAGAAAATTCTTAACTTAATCCTATGTGTAACACCATAAATTTTAAGTCTTTAAAATTATAGTATCAGTCCTGGGATCCTCGCTTGAGCGAGAGATTCTCGCTTGGGAGAGAGAGGCTCACCTGGGAGGGTGAAATCCTGGGCTATACTGGAGGATTCTCGCCTGAGCGAGAGTTGTCTCGCCTGGGCGAGAAATGGCATTTTGGGACTATTGAGACTGTGAGATTCTCGCTTGAGCGAGAGGGTCAGATCTGAGTTTTTAAAAATGGACGGGATTTTCTCGGTTGAGCGAGAATAAGCTCGCTTAAGCGAGAACCTGACGAGAGCATTAAATGAGAGAAACCCCAAATACATTTTTAGGTTAAGAATTGAAGAGAGGTGAGAGAAGAGAGCATTCCCAAGGTCTAGGAGCTTTGATTCTTGTTCAAGAGCTTGAGAAGAGGTAAAACTCTCTATTCTAACTCTCTTATTCTCTTGAAAACCCATTTTTGGTATTATGGATCTCTTCTCAAAATGACAGAAACCAAGGAAACTCACCATTTTGAGTTATGGTTCGTTTTGTGTTATTTTATCTTGTAAACTCTTGTTATAGAGTTAGAATTTCGAGAAAGGAGAGGGTTTGTGGGTTGATTCATGAAAACCCCAAAACCCTAAAGTGAGAATGTGGTTAAAGAAGAAAATGGGTAAAGTGCTAGAGGTATAAGATGAATAAGTTTTCTTATGATGAAAGTAGTTTAGAAACATTGAAAACGTGTTAAATATTTTATATGGTTAAATAATGCAATATAAGTTGTTTATATGATATTTGTAATAAATGAATAACATTGTGTTATATGGTGGGATGAGGAAAGATCCTAAAGTTGGAGGCGGTGTCGGTGGAACTTACGAAGTCGCCAAAAACCAAACCCAACACTCACCGAGGTAAGGATAAGTCTTAAACTTATGTACGGTGTTTGAAAATGCGTGGATTTTATGATGTGGATAATGAAATGAAATGTGAATCACTTAGTCATTATGAGCATATATGGGTATGTTGATAATGATGAGGAGTGGATTTACGGTTTAGGTATTGGTGGAGTGCCAATGGAAATAAAACTCGAAATAAAATAATGAATTGTAAATCCCTTTGTAGTTACAAGCATACGTGGATATTTTTGTAATGATGTCGGGGGTATTTACCGTTTAATATATTGGTGGAGTGCCAATGGAAATAAAACTCGGAATAAAACAATAAACTGTAAGTCACTTTGTAGTTACAAGCATATACGATATGTTGTAATGATGTCGGGTGCATTTATTGTCTATGTATTGGTGGAGTGCCAATGGAAATAAAACTCGAAATAAAGCAATAAACTGTAAGTCAATTTGTAGTTACAAGCATATACGATATGAATGATGTCGGGTACATTTATTGTTTATGTATTGGTGGAGTGCCAATGGAAATAAAACTCGAAATAAAACAAAAAATTGTAAGTCACTTTGTAGTTACAAGCATATACGATATGCAGTAATGATGTCGGGTGCAGTTATTATCTATGTATTGGTGGAGTGCCAATGGAAATAAAACACGGAATAAAACAATAAACTGTAAGTCACTTTGTAGTTACAAGCATATACGATATGTTGTAATGATGTCGGGTGCATTTATTGTCTATGTATTGGTGGAGTGCCAATGGAAATAAAACTCGAAATAAAACAATATATTGTAAGTCACTTTGTAGTTACAAGCATATACGATATGTTGTAATGATGTCAGGTGCAGTTATTGTCTATGTATTGGTGGAGTGCCAATGGAAATAAAACTCGGAACAAAGCAATGAATTGTAAATCACTTAGTCGCTACAAATATATATGGGTATGTTTGTAGTGATGAGGAGTGGATTTACTGTTTATGTATTGGTGGAGTGCCAATGGAAATAAAACTCGTTTTAGCCGACCAGAATGGGTTAGCGACTTTAGCTCGAGTTATGTAACATGGTTTTTCAAAAGTACCGATGACGAAAATGGTTTTTAAGTGGATTTAATTTAGATCGTTGCTTAACCCTATTAAATGTGAATTTAACTTACATTGATGTTTTATTGAGTTAATGACTTATTCCTTTGTGTTGTTTGTGTATGGTCAATGTTAATCCCATTGCAGGTAGGTGGACGGGAAAAGATGATTTTTGACTAGGAGATTAGAGACCTTTATTTTGATGTCTCTTTATCCATTCTTTTGTAACCTCATTTGGTTGTACTTGAAGTAACTAATTGTACTATATATACTATTTTTTGTACATGATATTGATCATGGAGACTAGTAACTCGGGATATATGTAGCTTTGGGTGTTTTGGAAACCCATAACTAATTGTATGCGGTGGTTACTAGGTTATACTAATATGAATTATGTTTTTCTGTATTAGGAATGTATGTATGGATATTGCATGATAAATAGTCCGGAAATAATCAAGGTAAACAATGTAACGCATATTCAGTTAATAATCAGGAAACATGAATAAATTGAATGTTTGCATGAGCTAAAATAAGAGAAAATTTCCATGGTAGAATTTTGGGTCGTTACACTATGCAACCTTCTCAGAAGATAAGAAAAAAATAGAAATCCGAAAGCTATTCTTTGTGGTTATAATGCCAAAATCTCAAGTCAGCTCACTAAGTTTTATCTTGCTCGTTACAGGCCTCTTGAATATTCTATCTTACTTAATTTTTTTTTTGTGTGTTATTTTTGATTTGTGTGTGTGGATTGCAACTTTACCTTGTTGTTGTCTTTATTATTCTTATTGATAGGAATTTTCTTGTTAAGACGCTACGAATCAATTAAAAAAACTTCAGATTCATACCATAACCACGATGATTGAAAAAAAAAAGCTTTAATCTAAGCCCAAATATTCCCTGAGTAAGAACTGCTGGATTATCACATATTCAATGAATAGATATAAATAGAATGAAAAAAATCCCCGAAGAAACGTTCGTACTTTGATCAAAATAAAGATAATCGCCGACGGTTTGAAAGAATAAAAATGTTTAGGTAGTCGGTTTTTGTGAATCTAATTTATCGAAATTTCGTCCAATAAATTGGACGAATTATAAATCTCCAAAATACTGGATAGAAATATCGCAAAAAGAGCCATTGCAACACCCATCAAAGGAGTAGTTCCCCACCCCGGATCTACTTTACCATATTCTGAATTCAATGGTTTCAATAAATCCCCTACAACAGTTCGTCTTGGACCAGATCTAGAACTACCCTCAACGGTTGTGTAGCCATAAATCCTATTTTTTTTTTATTCATTGAGATCTGTTGACTTTGTATACTATTCCACTGTAAATAAAAGATCTTATCCTATAGATCCATTGTGGTCTTGAAATCATATAATAATGGAAACATCAACCATAGTTGCCATCTCTATATCTGGTTTATTTTTAATTTCTACTGGGTATGCCTTACATACTGCTTTTGGGCAACCCTCAACAACTAAGAGATCCATTCGAAGAACATGGGGACTAGTTGAAGTAATGAGCCTCCCAATATGGGGAGGCTCATTACTTCAATTGAGATAATTAAAAATTGTACCACCTTTTTAGTTGGAACTTTAGGAGGTTCTCTAAAAAAGATAGTGAAAAAAAATTATTCCTAAAGTTGAGACTAAGAGGAATGTATAAACCAATGCTTCCATAAATTTGATCGTGGTTTACAATTATAACTTTCATAACTATTTTTTGGGGGTCATCTCCCGGATAAAAAAAAAGAAGAATAAAACAAAATGCAATAATTCAAATCACTATTTATGTGGTTTCCTATGTCAAATTCAAATCATAACAAAATAAAGTTGAAAAGGAACAACAGAATGATCTATCCGACTACTTGTCTTCTTGTAGTTGGATCTCCAAGTTTTTGGAATGCTCCAAATTCTACTTGAGCATCCAAATTTGGGTCGATACCAACAAAAACATCTCTGAAAAAGGTTCTAGCACCATGCCAAATGTGTCCAAAAAAGAAGAGCAGAGCAAACAAGGCATGCCCAAAAGTAAACCTGTAACACCCTGAATTTATCCTTCTTAAGATGTGGTAACAGTCCTGAAGAATGGGACATACTGCCAGATTCTCGCTTGAGCGAGAGGGTCTCGCCCGACTGAGATACTCAGTGTTTTAAATTTGGGAATTCTGGGAACCTCGCCCAAGCGAGGAATTAGTCGCTTGAGCGAGAGAAGCCTGGGCAGGTGTAACGACCCGATTTTCGTAGTTCAAAAATTCTTTTTAAAACCTTGTTCATGAAAACGAAGTGATCACTTTTAAAAGACATTACTCGAACGATTTGGAAAACCCGGTTGAATATATATATAAGTTCAATTCATCTTTCAGGTGCGGAAATAATCAATCGTTCACTTCATTAAAAACATGTCATTGCACTTCCTTTTAATTACACAATTTAGATACAATTATCCATTCTCAATAATACTTCCATTTCACATCATCTAATATCCTAACTATACATTTAGGAGAAAGTCACTCATACATAAATCTCCTTTAACATACTTTTCATATTACATGCATTATTCAATTACAACATTGAGAACATAAAGCAACTACTCAAATATGTACTCTCCTCCGCAAGCATCCGATGCGCTACCTCCACAACCTGAACGTCAAATATACAACACATACAAGGAAAGACAAAGGGAGTAAGAACCAACTACGGCGACCGTAGCGTGGATTTACATGGAGTAATGACATTAAAGTATTCAACCTATACATGTCTATCATCAATCATACTAAACGTATACAAATCAACACATATTATCCATATTCACCCTATAGTACACATATATCCCATAATATATATGTTCTATAGTGTGCATATTTATTCATCACATATTATCTATATTCACCCTATAGTACACATATATCTCATAATATATATGTTCTATAGTGTGCATATTTCTTACATCCAAACATACTCATTTCTCCTCATTCATATTCATCCTATAGTATATATATCCCATAATATATATTCTATAGCATGCATATTTATTTCATTTCAAACATACTCCTTTCTCATCATTCATATTCACCCTATAGTATATATCCCATAATATATATTCTATAGCATGCATATTATTTTCATTTCAAATATACACCTTTCACATTAATCACATTCCATAGTAATTTACCCTTGATCTCTTTCAGCAAGTCTACACCGTACAAATAATCCTCTACCACATCGGGTAGCTCTAGTTAATTCCCCATACCATATCGGGCAGGTCGAGCAATTCCTCATTCCACATCGGGAAGGTCGAGTAATTCTCCATACCACATCGGGCAGGTCGAGTAATTCCCCATACCACATCGGGAAGATCGAGTAATTCCCCATACCACATCGAGCAGGTCGAGTAATTCCCCATACCACATCGGGCAGGTCGAGTAATTCCCCATACCACATCGGGCAGGTCGAGTAATTCCCCATACCACATCGAGCAGGTCTATATTTCACATTATTCTCACATCACATGTTTGCCATAACACAAAACATCAACTCAATGTCATACACCCAATAAACACAAGGCATCTCATTATTTATTCCCCATAAAATAATCCACAACACCTTCATTGTCACAAACAGACCCATATATGTTCATAACAATAAAGTTACTCACAATTTAGTCATTTTCATAAACCTACTTATCTCCACTTTTAACAAATTAACAACTCATCACACAATCATCGTTACAAACACACCCATATATATTTATAACATTCAGCCACTCACACCAAATCATTACCACACAATATAACCATTTCTACTTTTACCATTAAACAACATATCTTACGATCCTTATTATAAACACACTCATATATGTTTATAACACATCAACCATCAATAACACATCATTATCATACAAACCACACACAACATATTCTTCATCATATAACACATTAACGTTAGAACCATCTTTCATGACGGTGTATTATCATAAATGAGCATAATGCGTTTTACTTAGATAAAAGGTTTTCCCGCCCATATATTTCCACTTTTATGGCTAATACATCCTCATATAACATAAAGACTCTCACATGGACCACAAACACCCAAGCGAGTTTCTATCCGTTAACATGCTCCGATTCTTGAGGGAAATCGGAAAAAATGACTCTAATGAAATACTCTAAGACCACAATGGTCTTCTCCATCACCTTAGGTTGCGTAAGCTCCATGGATCCCCAAAGAGATCCATCTCCCTCCATCTCCTTCAACCTCCATAGTTGCTTTTTCATTTCCAAAGCTCTCCAATGTTCCATTAAGAAGCAAGAGGAAGAGGTTTTGATGTGTTTTTAAGGTTTAGTGGAGGAAAGAGTCGAAATCCATGGGGAGCCGCCGTTGGGAGTGAAAGGGAAAAAAAATGAATATTAGGGTTTGTGGAACCCTCTCTTTACTTTTATAGCGGGGTCTTCTCGCTTGGGCAAGAATATCCCGCTTGGGCGAGAAACGCACGATATTTTAATTTTCCAGACACGGGCTTTATCGCTTGGGCGAGATTCTCTCGCTCAAGCGAGGCAACTCTCGCTCAAGCGAGTATCATACAACCTCGACAGGTCCTGAATGCCACTCTTCTCGCCCAGGCGAGACAGTTCTTGCTCAGGCGAGACCACTCTCGCTCAAGCGACGGTTTTTTTCGCTCGGGCGAGATTCCCAGAATTTCCAAAACTAAAACATTGGGTCTCTCGCTTGGGCGAGACCCTCTCGCGCAAGCGAGAATCTGGCAGTATGCCTCATTCTTCAGGATTGTTACCTCATTTCAAAGAGGTTAAATTGTCGGTGTTAAAATGTCGTGGGCTTCTCGCCCAAGCGAGGCATTCTCGCCCGGGCGAGACTACGCGACTATAAAAGTGAAAAAGGTGTTTCAGAAACCCTAATCTTCATTTTCTTTCCTCCTCTTTCTCTCCCAGTGGCAGCTCCCCATGGATTTCGAATCTTTCCTCTACTAAACCTCAAAAACACATCAAAACCTCTTCCTCTTGCTTCTTAATGGAACATTGGAGAGCTTTGGAGATGAAAAAACAACAATGGAGGTTGAAGGAGATGGAGGAAGATGGAGCTCTTTGCGGATCCATGGAGCTTACGCAACCTAAGCTAAGGGAGAAGACCATTGTGGTTTTAGAGTATTTCATTAGAGTCATCTTCTCCGATTTCCCTCAATAATCGGAGAATGTTAATGGATAGAAACTCTCTTGGATATTTGTGGTCCATGTGAGAGTCTTTATTTTCTATGGAGATGTATTAGCCATAAAGGTGGAGATATATGTGTAGGAAAACCGTTTTATTAAATGAAATGCAATATGCTCATTTATGGTAATACATTGTCATGAGAAATGGTTCTATAATTAATATGTTGTATGATGATAAATATGTTACGAGTTGTTTATTGTGATAAAAAGATATGAGTATATTTATGATAAATACTAATTTCTAAGTCGTGTATTTGTTATAAACATATATGGGTATTGTAACCCCCTGAATTTTTGATATTTGGAACATGGTGAAACTCAGTAAGTCTGGGAACTACTGGATGATTCTCGCCTGAGCGAGAGAGTCTCGCTTGGGCGAGGGTATCAATGTTTCTCCCAGGATTTTACCTGAGAGTCTCGACTAAGCGAGAGATGGCCCGCCTGGGTGAGGGAGAGTGGCTTGAGGCTGTAGGATCCTCGCTTGAGCGAGAATCCTTTGCTTGAGCGAGAGCATCAGAGTTTGAAATTTTATAAAGGTGGTGTCTCTCGCCTGGGCGACGTATTCTCGCTTGGGCGAGAATCTAAAATCATGAACCCTAAAATAGAGCCTCAAACACAAAAAGGGGGGGGGGGGGGGGGGGGGGGGGTTGAGAGAAAAGAGAAGAGGAAGCGATTTTCTTGGCAAGAGCTCGTGTAAAGGCTAAGAGAAGCTAGAGAAGAGGTAAACCTCTTGATTTTAACACTCCTTCTTACTTAGAAACTCATTGTGGGTATTTGGGTCTCTTCTCTTTGAGTTGGAAAACAACCTAACTCTCTCTTTTGAGTTGTGGTTCGTTTTATTTAACTTCTTTATTGAAAACTCGTAGTGTAGAGTTTATATTTGAAAAGGGTGTTTGAAAGATGTTGATTTTAGGAAACCCCAAAACCTAGAAACGAAATGGTGAAGAAAGGGGGTGAAATGTTAAGTTGGGTTGTGGTTTATGATTTATGATGTGGAATGAGTGGTTAAATGTTTATGATTTACATGATTGAAGTCTCAATAGAGATAGTTTCGAGAATCATCGGAGTATGAGTTATTTTGTGGTCGAAACATGTAATATGAGTTATAATGTGATGTTACGAATATATTATTGATTATGGTTTTGTGTGTGGTGTGAATGGGGAAAGACCCTAAGGTTGGAGGAAGCGGAGTAGAGACTAACAAGCCGCCAAACGCCAACACACACCAAGGTAAGGGAGAAACATTTCCATTATTAATGATATAATGTGAAGGGTAAGCTTATTGAGCTTGTTATTATGAGAATAAAGTTATGAGTATCATTGAATGAAAGTGGTATTGATTCGCCTCTGTGGCATGGACTTGCCCTGTGTGGCATTGAAGTAACTGTTATCAAGTGTGGTTGAGAAATTGTAGAATGACGGTTTATTGAATATTTGACTGTTGAATTATGTTAATGATAAATTTATATATATGTTTGCATTATAATTATTCTATACCAATTTATAAATACCGATTATCTTGAATTTGATGTCTTATTCCATAGTGTTTCTTGTTGGTGTTATTGTGATAATCGGTGTACAAGTAAAGCTAAGGACTAGCGGATTCAGATGATGTTGTAGTTTAGTTTCTTATCTATTTTTGTAATAGGGATACTCATGTGATGTTTTGTATTATGCACGTACTTGTACCTATTACTTGAACGAATTGACTTGTAATTACGTTTTTAGGGATGGGATGTAAGATTGTTATGCGTACGGGGACTGAGTCTCCTTTTGGAAATTAAAAATGTGAAGTTTATGGGTTGTGAACCCCAAAGTACTCTGGTAGATTAATTTGTTATTATTGAAATCTAATCGTAATTATATTAAATATGTAATTCCTGAAAATAGATAGCGGAAGGATAGCTATTAGAATTTGTCTGCCTAATAATAAATTGACGAAATATTTTAGGGTATAAATTGGGTCCTTACAATATGGTATCAGAGCATAGTTAATTCTACGGCCTAGGGTATGGCCTTACGTGATTCTTTGTAACCTTTATGTGATTTAACTATGTGATTTAGGTGAACTGTTGTGTGGTTATGTGATGATTAATCTGGTTAAACGTGGTTTACTAATGTGCGAATGAGTACAGGTACCAGTTACGGAGATGTCTGGAAGATGAAGAGGAAGAGGATTGGGTCAGAATGACCTGTTGGCCCAGATTGCAGCCGTGCTGATGAACATGAATGAGAACTTACAGCATCTGAACCAGAATGCGACACCAAGCCCAAACCCACACTCCTTGGCACCTCATGGACCGGTAGAGTATCGGGGATTGGATGAGTTCCGTAGGCGCAATCCTACTCAATTTGAAGGCGGTTTTGCCCCCGATGCGGCAAATGAGTGGATCCAAAGCTCGGAGCGGATATTCAGAGCCATGAGTTGTTCCGATGCACAGAAGGTGATATATGCCTCATATGTCCTAGTTAAGGATGCTGAGAACTGGTGGGAGTATGCTCGGAGGCAGATGGGATCGGAAGGACAAGCCATCACATGGGAAGCCTTCAAAGGGAAGTTCCTCCAGAAATACTTTCCAACTGACTTGAAGAGAAAGAAAGAGATGGAGTTTCTAAGGTTAGAGCAAGGGGATCTATCGTTAGGAGAGTATGCGGCAAAGTTTGAGGAATTGGCCTGGTATTGTCTCTATTATGAGATGGAGGTGGACGGGCGGTCTAAATGTGCTAAGTTTGAGTTAGGCCAGAAGCCCAAGTTGAAGATGATGTTTGGGCATCAAGAGATTTATGATTATCCTACTTTGGTCAACAAGTGTAGGATCTATGAAGACGATATGAGAGCAGATGATGTGGCGATCCACAAGCCAAATCCCCCGAGGAATTTTTGGCCTCAACGCAACTATGAGCAAGGGAAAGGATAAGGCAGGGCGTTTCAAGAGGAGCGAAAGCCCTAGTTTGCATGGGTCGAGGACAAATGTCAACGCTGGAGGGTCACAATTAAAATCTCCTCCCTTGTGCAACATATGTGGTAGGCACCATTTTGGAGGTGTATGCCCCGGATCCGGGAATGGGTGTTTCAATTGCAAGGAGCCGGGACACATAAGGAAGTTTTGCCCCAAGTTGGACCAGCGTGCGAATGGCTTGAATGCGGAGAGGCCCAGGAACATTGGTAGGGTGTTTACATGAGTGGTGTGGAGGCGTCGACTGTGGAGGGTCTTATCAAAGGTTATTGTATGGTGGCATGTAATCCTCTCTTAATGTTGTTTGATTCAGGAGCAACACACTCCTTCATATCTATTGATTGTGTAGAACGATTGAGATTACTGACTGAGTCGTTGCCCTTTGACTTAGTCGTATCCACCCACACTAGTGCATTTGTGGTGGTATCGACATGTGTATCTCAGTGTCCGGTAGTGGTAAACGGTAGGACGTTTACCGTAGATTTGATGTGCTTACCGCTATCCCAGTTAGATCTAATTTTGGGGATGGACTGGTTGTCAGCAAATCAAGTGATGCTTAATTGTGCTAATAAGACTGTAGAGTTCGGATAGTTGTGTGAGAATTCTGACCAGTCTAGGTGTCTGGAGCCAGTGTTGGCTAAAGAAGTCAGAACTTCCCTTAGGGAAGGGGGAACAGTGTTTATGTTGTTGGCATCACTAGAGGGTATTGAGAAACCCCGAGTTGAAGACATCCTGATAGTCTGAGAATTCCCTGAAGTATTTCCTAGTGATATCCCTGATTTTCCTCCAGTACGAGAAGTTGAATTCTCCATTGACTTAGTACATGTAACAAGACCCATTTCTATAGCTCCTTATAGAATGGAACCCTTGGAGCTGACCGAGTTGAAGAAGCAAATTGAGGATCGTTGGCGAAAAAGTTTATTCGTCCTAGTGTTTCGCCGTGGGGTGCACCAGTGCTGTTGGTTAAGAAAAAAGATGGGAGTATGAGGTTTTGCACTGACTACCGACAACTGAACAAGGTCACAATTAAGAACAAGTATCTGTTGCCTAGAATTGATGACTTGATGGATCAGTTAAGAGGAGCAGTGGTATTTTCAGAAATTGATCTTAGATCGGGTTATCATCAACTAAGAGTAAAATCTGAGGATATTCCAAAGACTGCCTTTCGGACGAGGTATGGACACTTCGAGTACTTGGTAATGCCCTTTGGAGTGACAAATGCCCCAACAATATTTACTGACTACATGAACCGAATATTTCACCCATACTTGGACTCATTCGTAGTGGTATTTATTGATGACATTTTGGTTTACTCAAAAAGCCGAGAGGAACATATAGAGCACCTGAGAATTGTTCTTATATTTTAAAGAGTAATCAGTTGTATGCAAAGCTATCAAAATGAGACTTTTGGATGGAGTCTGTGAGTTTCCTTGGACATGTGATATCCAAAGAAGGGGTGGCAGTAGATCCTTCTAAGGTCGAAGCTGTTATGGAATGGGTAGTACCCAAGGTGGTTACGGAGATCAGAAGTTTTCTAGGGTTGGCGGGCTACTACCGGAAGTTTATAGAAGGGTTTTAAAAGTTAGCATTACCGCTAACAAAGTTAACCAGAAAAGGAGAACCATATGTATTGATCGTGATTTCAGTGTGTACTGTGATGCTTCCAAGCAAGGTTTGGGTTGTGTCTTGATGCAGGAAGGGAAGGTGGTTGCCTACGCTTCGCGACAGTTGAGGTCGCATGAGCAAAACTCCCCTACTCATGATTTGGAGTTAGCGGCAGTGGTATTTGCACTAAAGATTTGGAGACATCATCTTTATGGTGTGAGGTTTGAAGTGTTTAGTGATCATAAGAGTCTGAAATACCTGTTCGACCATCAGGAATTGAATATGAGACAAAGAAGATGGATGGAATTATTGAAAGACTACGATTTTGGTTTGCAATATCATCCGGGGAAAGCCAATGTGGTGGCTGATGCGTTGAGTCGAAAATCATTACATGTGTCCTCATTGATGATCCACGAGGAAAAGTTAATTGAGCAGTTCCGAGATATGAACTTGGCAGTTCAATTGAAACCTCATAGTGTAATTTTGGAAATGCTCAAGGTGACCAATGAGTTATTTGACCAGATTAGGATAATACAAATTGAGGATCGTGAGTTGAAAGCTAAACGAGATTTAATGACTAGTGGGAAGGAGACTGATTTTGAGATGGATTCTAGTGGGTTATTACGATACAAGGGAAGGGTTTGTGTGCCTTTTGATGCATAATTACGAAGAAGTATTCTTGAGGAACTCACAAGAGTAAGATGAGTTTTCAACCGGGAACTACAATGATGTATCAAGATCTGAAAAAGTTGTTTTGGTGGTCCGGAATGAAGAAGGATGTGGCTTTGTATGTGTCGAGTTGCTTAGTTTGCCAGAAAGCTAAGATTGAACATCAGAGCCCGACAGGAGAATTTCAATCTCTGGAAATTCCTGTGTGGAAGTGGGATAGTATTTCAATGGACTTTGTCTCGGGTTTCCCGAGGACTCGGAAGGGGTATGATTCGATATGGGTAATAGTGGATCGGTTAACTAAGTCTGCTCACTTCTTACCTATGAACATGAGGTACTCCTTGGAGCGATTGACGGAGCTGTATATCCGGGAAATAGTTCGGCTGCATGGAATACCAGAGAGCATTGTATCAGATAGAGATCCCTGTTTCACTTCGAAATTTTGGACTAGTTTGCAATCCGCTGTGGGGACTAAGTTCAAAAAAGATCTCCGCTTGAGTTCTGGAACAACCTGGAAGTTGGGATGTTATGATGCCTTTAATTGAGTTCACGTACAACAATAGTTTCCATTCATGTATTGGGATGGCACCTTATGAGGCCTTGTATGGAAGGAAATATAGAACTCCGGTGAGCTAGTTTGAAACTGGAGAAAACTTGGTATTGGGACCCGAGTTGGTTCCAGAGACAACCGAGAAGATAAAGAGGGTAAGGGAGAACATGAAAGTAGCATAGAGTCGGCAAAAAAGTTATTATGACCAGAGGCAGAAACCTCTTGAGTTCAATGAGGGGGATCATGTGTTCATGAGAGTAGTTCTGACTACTGTAATAGGGAGGGTGTTGAAGTCCCGTAAGCTTACTCCAAGGTTCATTGGACCATACCAGATATTGGAGCGGATTGGGCTGGTAGCCTATCGGATTACCTTACCCCCATTATTGTCAAATCTCCACAATGTATTTCATGTGTCTAAACTAAGGAAATATGTTGGGGATTCATCTCATGTGGTTGAGTCGGATCAGATAGAACTGAAGGATAATCCAACTTTCAGAACCTTGCTTGTGAGGATCATGGACAGAAGTGTTAAGAAATTGAGGGGAAAGGAAATTCCCTAGGTGAAAGTATTATGGAGCCAAGTTGATGAAGGGGATGCAACTTGGGAAGTAGAACGTGACATGGTGGAGGATTACCCGCATTTATTCGAATAAAGGTATGTTTAAATTTTCGGGGACAAAAATTCTTATAAGATGGGGAGGATTGTAAGGACCCAAATTCTACCCTTGAAAATTTTTCCTTTATTTTAATCCTTTTATACATACATTCAACATCTTACTCTAATTCCCCCATAATCACTTCGTAAAACTACCTTTATAATATATTATGTTAACATACATCTCATGTTGCGGAAAACATAATTCTTATATAACTTTCATCGGTAATTACCGCATATGTTTAACTATGGGTTTCCAAAACACCCATAGTTACTAATATCCAGCATTACACAAAAATGTAGTGAGTTAAATGGTTACGAATACAGTCATCCAAATAACAATTTACGACACAAAAAGCAAAATAGAGGATCCAAGTCCTAAGCTCCTAAAGCCTCGAACAAAGCATCATCAACTACCCTGTTTACCTGCAATGGGATTATCAATGGCAAATACACACAACCTACAAAGGAGTAAGTCATCAAAACAATAAATATCATTATAAGATAATCCACATTTTAAAGGGGTTAGAAAACCATTTGTTTTATAAATTCATTTTGTGCTACATTACTTGAGCCAAAGTTTTTCTACATAGCTTGAGCCAAAGCGTTGCTACATAACTTGAGCCAAAGTATCCCTACATAACTTGAGCCAAAGTATCGCTACATAACTTGAGCCAAAGTATCGCTACATAACTTGAGCCAAAGTATCGCTACATAACTTGAGCCAAAGTCGCTAACCAATTATGGTCGGCTAAAAACATATTTTCTTTTCATTGATACATCATCAATCCGTAAAACAGTAATTCCACGCATTCCATCATTACAAACATACCCATATATGTTTACAATAACTAAGCGATTCATCACTTTATCATCATACAAAATCAGAAAATCCACATATTATCCATTTCAATATGCTATTTAAAGACTCCTCCTTACCTTGGTGAGTGTTGGGTTTGGTTCTTGGCAACTTCGCAAGTTCCGTTGACACCTCCTCCAACTTTAGGATCTTTCCTCAATCCCACCATATAACACAATGTTAGTCATTTATTCCAATATCACATAAATAAATCATATTTCATTATTTAACCATACAAGATATTTAACATATTTTCAATGATTATAAACTACTTTCATCATAAGTTTACAAACATCTAAAACATACATATTAATCTCATATTTCAACATTAGAATGCTTAGTCATCTTCTACCTCTAGCATTTTACTCTTTTTCCTCTTTAACCCCATTTTCACTTTAGGGTTTTGGGGATTTCTTGAATCAACCCCCAAACCCTTACCATTCTTGAAATACTAACTCTAAACCAAAAAGAATTTTCGTCCCCTCTTATAAGAATTTTCGTCCCCGAAAATTAAACATACCTCGATTCGAACAAATGAGAGTAATCCTCCCTCATATCACGCTCCACCTCCCAAGTAGCATCCCCTTCGTCTACTTGGCTCCACAACACTTTCACCAATGGAATCTCTTTGCCTCTTAGCCTCCTAACACTGATATCCATGATCCTCATGGGCAACATCGAAAAAGTCAAGTTATCCTTCAACTCTATCTGATCAGACTCAACCACATGAGTTGGGTCTCCAACATACTTCCTTAACTGGGACACATGAAACACATTATGAAGGTTCGACAACAACGGAGGCAAAGCAATCCAATATGCTACCGGCCCAATTCTCTTCAACACCTGATACGGCCCAATAAATCGCGGAGTCAGCTTACGAGACTTCAACACTCTACCAATCCCTGTAGTCGGGACTACTCTCATGAAGACATGATCTCCCTCATTAAACTCAAGAGGTTTCCACCTCTTATCGTAATAGCTTTTCTGCCGACTCTGAGCTATTCTCATATTCTCCTGGATCTTCTTGATCTTTTCCGTCGTCTCTTGGACTTGCTCGAGTCCCAATATCAAGTTCTCCCCAGTTTCAAACCAACTCACTGGAGTTCTACATTTCCTACCATACAACGCCTCATACAGTGCCATTCCAATACTCGAATGGAAACTATTGTTGTAGGTAAATTCAATCAAAGGTAACATGCCATCCCAACTCCCCGGTTGTTCCAATACACAAGCCCTCAAAAGATCCTCCAAGGACTGTATAGTTCTTTCTGATTGACCGTCCGTTTGAGGATGATAGGCCGAACTCAATTTGAACTTGGTTCCCAATGCGGGTTGCAAACTAGTCCAAAAGTTCGAAGTGAAACGGGGATCCCTATCCGATATAATGCTCGATGGTATCCCATGCAAACGAACTATTTCCCGGATGTACAGTTCCGCCAATCACTCCAAAGAATACCTCATGTTCATAGGCAGAAAATGTGCAGATTTAGTTAACCGATCCACGATCATCCATATCGAATCATATCCTTTCTGTGTCTTCGGAAAACCCGATACAAAGTCCATGGAGATACTATCCCACTTCCAAACGGGTATTTCTAGGGATTGTAACTCTCCCGCAAGTCGCTGATGCTCAATCTTGGCTTTCTGACATACCAAACAACTCGAGATATACAAAGCCACATCCTTTTTCAACCCAGACCACCAAAACAATGTTTTCAAATCTTGATACATCTTCGTGGTTCCCGGGTGAAAACTCATTTTGCTCTTATGGGACTCCTCTAAACTATCCTTCCGTAATTTCTCATCACGAGGCACACACACTCTCCCTTTGTAACGCAACATTCCACTAGGGTCCGCTGTGAAATCGGTATCCTTACCACTTAGTATCAACTCCCGTTTAGCCATTAGCTCACTATCCTCGACTTGCATTACCCGGATTTGATCAAACAACTCATTTGTGACTTTAAGTATTCCCAAAATCATACTATGAGGATTTATCTGAACATCCAAGTTCATATCCCTGAGCTGTTCAATCAGTTTCCCTTCTCTAACCATCAAAGCTGACATATGTAAAGATTTCCGACTTAGCGCAACAGCCACCACATTGGCCTTTCCCAGATGGTACTACAACCCAAAATCATAATCCTTAAGGAATTCCATCCACCTTCTCTGCCTCATATTCAATTCCTTTTGATCGAACAGGTACTTCAAACTCTTGTGGTCGTTATACACCTCAAACCTCACGCCATAAAGATGGTGTCTCTAGATTTTTAAGGCAAAGACCACTGCAGCTAACTCTAGATCGTGGGTAGGGTAGTTTTTCTCATGCGTTCTCAACTGTCTAGAAGCATAGGCAACAACCTTCCCTTCTTGCATCAACACACAACCCAACCCTTGCTTGGAGGCATCACAATAAACACTGAAATCCCGATCAGTAAAAGGAAGAACCAACACTAGCGCTATAGTCAACCTTTGTTTCAACTCTTGAAAACTCTCTTCACAACGGATTGTCCACACATACGTTTCTCCTTTTCTAGTAAGTTTAGTCAGGGGTAAAGACAACTTGGAAAACCCCTCTATGAATATCCTGTAGTAACCAGCTAAACCCAGGAAACTCCTGATCTCGGTGACTGACTTAGGTACTTCCCATTCCATAACCGCTTCGATCTTAGAAGGGTCCACTACTACTCCTTCCTTGGATATTACATGTCCAAGAAAGTTTACCGATTCTAGCCAGAAATCACATTTGGACAGTTTCACATACAACTGATTCTTAGAACTAAGAAGTTCTAAAACAATCCTCAGGTGTTCAGCATGTTCCTCTCGGCTTTTGGAGTAAATCAGAATGTCATCAATAAATACCACTACGAATGAATCTAAATACGGATGAAAAATCCGATTCATGTAGTCAATAAATATTGTTGGGGCATTCGTTACACCAAAAGGCATAACCAAATACTCAAAATGTCCATACCTTGTCCTAAAAGTAGTTTTAGGAATGTCTTCCGCCTTCACACGAAGTTGGTAGTAACCTGTCCGAAGGTCAATCTTTGAAAACAACACCGCTCCCCTCAACTGATCCATTAAGTCATCAATCCTAGGCAACAGATACTTATTCTTGATAGTAACCTTGTTCAACTGCTTGTAGTCGGTACACAACCGCATACTACCATCTTTCTTCTTAACCAACAAAACAGGCGCGCCCCACGGCGAGACACTAGGACGAATAAACTTCTTTGCTAGTAGGTCCTAAACCTGCTTTTTCAACTCAACCAATTCTAACGGTGCCATCCTATAAGGAGCTATAGAGATGGGACCCGTTCCAAGTACCAAATCAATAGAGAATTCAACTTCTCTTACTAGGGGCAATTCCGGAATATCACTAGGAAAAAACCTCAGGAAACTCACGAACTACCGGAATATTCTCAACGTTGGGATTCTCAATGCCCTCTAGGGATGCCAACAACATAAATACGACCCCTCCCTCCTTACAGGAAGTCCTGACTTCCTTAGCCGACAACGGCTTCATATAACTAGCCTTATCAGAAATCTCATCCGGATTACCGAATACCACGGTCTTATCAGCACAATTAAGCACCACCTGATTTGTCGACAACCAGTCCATTCCAAGAATTAGATCTAATTGGGATAGTGGCAAGCAGATTAAATCCACGGTAAATGTCCTACCGTTTACCACTACCGGACATTGAGACACAACTATCGACACTACCAAAAGTACATTAGTTGGGGTGGATACGACCTAGTCAAAAGGAAATGACTCTGTTCGCAATTTCAGTCTATCCATGCATTCAATAGACACAAAGGAGTGTGTCGCTCCCGAATCAAACAACACTAAAAGAGGGATACCTGCCACCATGCAATTACCTTTTATCATGCCATCTACACCCGATGTCTCTGCACCACTCATGGTGAACACTCAGCCAATGGTTCGAGGTCGTTCAGCCCTCACATCATTCACGCCCTGTTGTAGCTTAGGACAATATCGTTTGATGTGCTCAACTTCCTTGCAGTGGAAGCAGCTAAGTGTTGTCCCAGGGCACAACTCACCAACATGATTCTTGCCGCACTTGTTGCAAAAGGACGGAGACTGAAATTGTGATCCTCCCACCTTCGCATGTGGCCTCGGCCCATGCGAACTATTTCCCCGATTCCCAGCAGGAAGGGAGTATGGTTTTTGTTCCTCTCGGAAAACCTTACCCTTTCCCTTCCCATAACTCCTTTGAGGCCCAAAGTGTCTCGGAGGATTGGTTCGAGGAGTCACCACTTCATCTTTTGTCAGGTCGTCCTCATACATCCAGCACTTGTTTATCAGGGTGTCAAAATCCGTAATTTCTTGATGCCCGAACATCCTTTTTAGCTTGGGCTTCAGGCCCGATTCAAACTTAGAACATTTGGACCTCCCGTCTACTTCCAACTCAGCGTATGGACAAAACCGGGCCAATTCCTCAAACTTGGCCGCATACTCTCCCACAGACATGTTACCCTACTCCAACCTCAGAAACTCCATTTCCTTCTTCCTCTTCAGATCAACAGGAAAATATTTCTGAAGGAATTTCTCCTTGAAGACAGTCCAGGTAATCACTCGCCCCTCCGTTTCCATCTGCCGCCGAGTAAATTCCCACCAAGTTTCAGCTTCCTTCATCAACATATAAGAAGCATACGTCACCTTCTGAACGTCACTACAACACATGTTTCGGAATATGCGTCCCAAGTTTTGAATCCACTCGTTCGCCGCATCAGGAGCGAACCCACCTTGGAAATGGCTAGGATTCTGCTTGCGGAACTCATTCAACCCACGGTACTCGGTCGGAACCGGTGGAACTAAAGGTTGTAAGATAGGACTTGGCACGGGGTTCTGGTTCAGATTGTGCAAGTTCTTGTTAACCTGTTGCAATGCCGCCACCATCTGTGCCAACAGATCGTTCGGAACATTCTGACTCGCTCCTCTTCCCCTTCCTGCCATAGGTACCTGTACTTAAGTACTAGTCAGTAAACACTTTTCTAATAAGGTAAGTTTCACATAAGCACACAACAGTCAATGCCAACTAAGAAGTTCAAGCACATACAGATCACAAAGATGCATGTAAGGTCATACCCTAGGCCACAAGATTAACTATGGTCTGATACCATATTGTAAGGACCCAAATTCTACCCTTGAAAATTTTTCCTTTATTTTAATCCTTTTATACATACATTCAACATCTTACTCTAATTCCCCCATAATCACTTCGTAAAACTACCTTTATAATATATTATGTTAACATACATCTCATGTTGCGGAAAACATAATTCATATATAACTTTCATCGGTAATTACCGCATATGTTTAACTATGGGTTTCCAAAACACCCATAGTTACTAATATCCAGCATTACACAAAAATGTAGTGAGTTAAATTGTTACGAATACAATCATCCAAATAACAATTTACGACACAAAAAGCAAAATAGAGGATCCAAGTCCTAAGCTCCTAAAGCCTCGAACCAAGCATCCTCAACTACCCTGTTTACCTGCAATGGGATTATAAATGGCAAATACACACAACATACAAAGGAGTAAGTCATCAAAACAATAAATACCATTATAAGATAATCCACATTTTAAAGGGGTTAGTAAACCATTTGTTTTATAAATTCATTTTGTGCTACATTACTTGAGCCAAAGTTTTGCTACATAGCTTGAGCCAAACCCTTTCCATTCTTGAAATACTAACTCTAAACCAAGAAATTACAAGATAGAACCAACATAAAACGAACCATAACTCAAAAGGATGAGTTTCCATGGTTTCACTCATTTTGAGAAGAGATCCAACATACCCAAAATAAGTTTCAAAGGGAAGGAGAGAGTTAGAATCAAGAGCTTTACCTCTTCTCAAGCTTCTAAATGACTCACAAGCCTTCTTGCTCTTGAAAAAGCCCTCCTCTCTCACTTCTCTCTAGGTTAACCCTCATAAATGTGTTTGGGGTTCCCTATTTAATGTAACAGCGTCGGGTCCTCGCTTAAGAGAGCTCATTCTCGCTCAAGCGAGAAAATCCCGCCCATTTTAAAAATTCAGATCTGACCCTCTCGCCCAAGCGAGGCATCTATCGCTCAAGGGAGACACTCTCGCTCAAGCGAGCCAACCCTCGCTCAGGCGAGAATCCTCCAGTATAGCCCAGGATTTCACCCTCCCAGGTGAGCCTTTCTCTCCCAGGCGAGAATCCCTTGCAAAAGCGAGAATGCCAAGACTGATACTATAATTTTAAAGACTAAATTTAGGGTGTTACAAGGATTGTAAACCCGTGAATTATTTATATTTGGAACATGGTGAAACTCAATAAGTCTGGGAGCTATGGGATGATTCTCGCCTAAGCGAGAGAGTCTCGCTTGGGCGAGGTTATCAGTGTTTCTCCCAGAATTTTACCTGAGAGTCTCGCCTGAGCGAGAGACGGCTCGCCTGGGCGATGGAGAGCGACTTGCGGCTGTAGGATCCTCGCTTCAGCGAGAATCCCTCGCTTGGGCGAGAATCTAATATCATGAACCCTAAAATAGAGCCCCAAACACGAAAAGGGGGGGGGGGTTGAGAGAAAAGAGAAGAGGAAGCGATTTTCTTGGCAAGAGCTCGTGTAAATGCTAAGAGAAGTTAGAGAAGAGGTAAACCTCTTGATTTTAACACTCCTTATTACTTAGAAACTCATTGTGGGTATTTGGGTCTCTTCTATTTGAGTTGGAAAACAACCTAACTCTCTCTTTTGAGTTGTGGTTCGTTTTATTTAACTTCTTTCTTGAAAACTCATAGTGTAGAGTTTATATTTGGAAAGGGTGTTTGAAAGATGTTGATTTTAGGAAACCCCAAAACCTAGAAACGAAATGGTGAAGAAAGGGGGTGAAATGTTAGGTTGGGTTGTGGTTTATGATTTATGATGTGGAATGAGTGGTTAAATGTTTATGATTTATATGTTTGAAGTCTCAATAGAGATAGTTTCGAGAATCATCGGAGTATGAATTATTTTGCGGTTGAAATTTGTAATGAGTTATAATGTGATGTTACGAATATATTATTGATTATGGTTTTGTGTGTGGTGTGAATGGGGAAAGACCTTAAGGTTGGAGGAAGCGGAGTAGAGACTTACAAGCCGCCAAACGCCAACACACACCAAGGTAAGGGAGAAGCATTTCCATTATTAATGATATAATGTGAAGGTAAGCTTATTGAGCTTGTTATTATGAGAATAGAGTTATGAGTATCATTGAATAAAAGTGGTATTGATTCGTCTCTGTGGCATGGACTTGCCCTATGTGGTATTGATTCGCATTTGTGGCATAGACTTGCCGTATCTAGTATTGATTCGCCTTTGTGGCATAGACTTGCCCTATGTGGTTTTGATTCGCCTCTGTGGCATGGACTTTCCCTATGTGGTATTGATTCGCCTTTGTGGCATAGACTTTCCCTATGTGGTATTGATTCGCCTTTGTGGCATAGACTTTCCCTACGTGGTATTGGTTCGTCTTTATGGCATTGACTTTCCCTATGTGGCATTGAAGTAACTATTATCAAATGTGGTTGAGAAATTTTAGAATGACGGTTTATTGGATATTTGACTGTTGAATTATGTTAATGATAAATTTATATATATGTTTGCATTATAATTATTCTATACCAATTTTTAAATACCGATTATCTTGAATTTGATGTCTTACTCCCTAGTGTTTCTTGTTGGTGTTATTGTGATAATCGATGTACATGTAAAGTTAAGGACTAGCGGATTCAGATGATGTCGTAGTTTAGTTTCTTATCTATTTCTGTAATAGGGATACTCATGTGTAGTTTTGTATTATGCACGTATTTGTACATATTACTTGAACGAATTGACTTGTAATTACGTTTTTAGGGATGGGATGTACGATTGTTATGCGTATGGGGACTGAGTCTCGTTTTGGAAATTAAAAATGTGAAGTTTAGGGGTTATGAACCCCAAAGTACTCTGGTAGATTAATTTGCTCTTATTGAAATCTAATCGTAATTATATAAAATATTCAATTCCTGAAAATAGATAGCGGAAGGATAGTTATTAGAATTTTTCTGCTTAATAATAAATGGACGAAAATTTTTAGGGTATAAATTGGGTCCTTACAGGTATGTTTGTAATAATGATTGTGTGATGAGGTGTTTAATGGAAATAAATGGACCTGATTATGTTGTATGATAATGATTGTGTTGTGAGCTATATATAAATAGTAAAGAATGGGATGAGTATGATTATTTTGACATGGTTGTAGTTGTGGGTATTATGGTGAAATGTGGTGTAAGAGAAGTATTTAAATCATATATGATGTTATAAAATGCGTGGATTTTGTGGTTGTATATGATTGTGAAACAATGGGAAGAAAATATATTTTTAGCTCCCTTAAGAGGTTGAGCAATGTATGACTTGCCCTCGTGGTATTGGCAATTCGTAGCAATGTATGACTTGCCCTCGTGGTATTAGCTATTCGTAGCAATGTATGACTTTCCCTCGTGGTATTGGCTATTCGTAGCAATGTATGACTTGCCCTCGTGGTATTGGCTATTCGTAGCAATGTATGACTCGCCCTCGTGGTATTGGCTATTCGTAGTAATGTATGACTTGCCCTCGTGGTATTGGCTATTCATAGCAATGTATGACTTGCCCTCGTGGTATTGGCTATTCGTAGCAATGTATGACTTGCCCTCGTGGTATTGGCTATTCGTAGCAATGTATGACTTGCCCTCGTGGTATTGGCTATTCGTAGCCATTTATCAGTTGCTTTCGTGGTAATGGCTATTCGTAGCAATGTATGACTTGCCCTCGTGGTATTTGCTCTTCGTAGCAATGTATGACTTGCCCTCGTGGTATTGGCTATTCGTAGCAATGTATGACTCGTCCTCGTGGTATTGACTATTCGTAGTAATGTATGACTTGCCCTCGTTGTATTGGCTATTCGTAGAAATGTATGAGTTGCCTTCGTGGTATTGGCTCCTTGAGCAATGACTGACTTGCCCTTCGTGGTATTGGCTGATTGAGTAATGACTGACTTGCCCTTCGTGGTATTGGCTGTTTGAGTAATGATTGACTTGCCCTTCGTGGTATTGGCTCTATGTAGCAACGTATGATTAACCTTATGTGGTATAGTATTGTATTGAAAGTGGTTTTACTTTGGAAAGTATTGTAATGTTGTGTAAGTAATTTAATGTCTTGTGTATAATGTTGTTTTGATTATTGGAAGAGATTATTGTGTGTTGATTTATGATGAAAATTGAATTGGATAAATCGTATAAGTATGTTGGAATAGATGCTAAATGAAGAAGTGACTATCCCATGGTGTGTTGTACTGATTTGCTTGAATTGTCTAAGTGAGATATGATGATTATGCTAATTGAAGGTATGAGTATGATGTGGTTAATGTATGGATGGATGTACCATTGATATATGTTTAATATGATTAACGTTTGATGTTGTATAAGTTATAATACTTTAATGTTATTACTCCATGTAATTCCACGCTGCGGTCGCCGTAGTTGGTTCTTACTCCCTTTTGTCTCTGCTTGTATGTGTTATGTGTTGGAATCCAGGTGGTAGCGGTAGCGCATTGGATGCTTGTGGAGAAGAGGACAGATTAGAGTAGTTGCTTTATGTATTCAATATGTTATATGATTTATGTATGTAATATGAGATTGAATAATGTTGGTAATCAAAGTATTATTTGAGAAAAGATAATTGTATAAATTATGATCGAAAGAAAGTGTAATGACATGTTTTAATGAAGTGGACGATTGATTAATTTCGCACCTGAATTACGAATTGAACTGATATATGTATTCACTCAGGTTTTCCAAATCATTTAAGTAATATATTTCAGAGGTAATCACTTGACTTCATGAATAAAGTTTTAAAATTTTTGGGTTATGAAAATCGGGTCCTTACAAAACCAACCCCTTGGACTACTACGAAAAACGCCAACCGATTTCAAAGTAGCACGATCTAATTCAAAAATTTCACCCAATTGAGCACGTCTAGCATATTTTTTCACAATAGCGGGATCATTATAATCGACTCCATTAAGTTCGCCACCATAGAACGCAACAGTTACACCTACTTGTTTGACACTATACTTCGACTCTGCCCTTCGAAAAGGAACATCGGCTCTAACAATTCCGTCTCCGTCTACCAAAACAACTGGAAATGTTTCAAAAAAAGTAGGCATACGTCGTACAAAAAGTTCACGACCCTCTTTATCTTTAAAGATAGGATGTCCTAACCAACCGACGGCTATTCCATCTCCACTGTCCATTGAGCCCGCTCTAAACAATCCCCCTTTTGCCGGATTATTGCCGATGTAATCATAAAAAGCTAATTTTTCGGGAATTTTAGACCAAGCTTCTGATAAACTTTTATTTTCGGCTAGCCCAGCACCAACTCTTCGATATATTTCTTGCTGGAAATATCCTTGATCCCATTGATAACGAGTGGGACCAAACAATTCAATCGGGGTGGTTGCTGAACCATACCACATAGTTCCGGCAACAACAAAAGCTGCAAAAAAGACAGCAGCGATACTACTGGAAAGGACGGTTTCAATATTTCCCATACGCAATCCTTTGTATAGACGTTGGGGTGGGCGCACACTAAGATGGAAAAGGCCCGCTAATATGCCTAATGTTCCTGCTGCAATATGATGAGAGGCTATACCCCCCGGAACAAAAGGATCAAAACCTTCCACACCCCATGCAGGATTTACGGGTTGTACCCTTCCGGTTAGTCCATAAGGGTCGGACACCCATATTCCAGGACCATACAATCCTGTTACATGAAATGCGCCAAAACCAAAACAAGCCACCCCTGCAAGAAATAAATGAATTCCAAAGATTTTTGGCAAATCCAAAGAAGGTTTTCCTGTACGTTCATCAGAAAAGATTTCTAGATCCCAATAGACCCAATGCCAGATAGCCGCCAAAAAGCACAAGCCCGAAAACACAATATGTGCCCCGGCCACGCCTTCGTAACTCCAAATACCCGGATTCGTTATAGTACCCCCTGTGATACTCCAACCACCCCACGAATTGGTTATTCCTAAACGAGTCATGAAGGGTATAACGAACATACCCTGTCTCCACATTGGGTCAAGAACAGGATCAGAAGGATCAAAAACTGCTAATTCATAGAGAGCCATCGAACCGGCCCAACCAGCAACCAGAGCTGTATGCATTATATGGACAGAAAGCAAACGGCCGGGATCATTTAAAACAACGGTATGAACACGATACCAAGGCAAACCCATGAAAATACCTCTTATCTCAACAAAAAATAGACACTATGTAACTTTATTGCACTGGAAAAAACTATGCTATGGACGCCCCTTTTCAATAAATTATCTCGGATAAAGGATTCATATTTATTATAGTTTTTTAGTAATAATGGAACAATTATATTCGTAGGAATAAAACGAAGCAGATCTATTCTATATCCGATAAGTAACAATACGCAATGGTGGTGAGAGGGGTTTGATGACCCTATACATTTTTTATTTCTAGGAGTCTTTCTATCATTGAATGCAAACAAACATATTCGTTTATCACTCAAAGGGCCTATTAGTAAGAACTTTACTTTAATTCATTTGGTCTTGCCTTTTTATTTATGATTTAGAAATTAAATACAATATGATAAAGACAAATCATTTTTAGCATAATAAAAAGATTCTTATCTTACGTTTTCACATCAAAGTGACATATATTCCTCCCTTATTTTTCCCCATTTAATGCCCACTGACATATAGTGTGACTTGTCAGATATATTTGGTCATATGGGATTTACCCCGTTCTCCCCCCCCGATGGAGATATACTTCTCTTTTATACCCCCAAAAATTGCTTGAATCATCAAAAATTTTGAGCGTTAAGTGTAATAAAGTGCAATTAGATCGATTTTTTGGTTGGGTTGAAGTGGGGGATATCCCGATTACTATTCGACTAGACATTTAGAAAAATTTATGGTTGGCTTGGTTGGACCAATAAAATGAAGCGTCCGGACTCTGTTTAGAAAAAAACAATTGGTAATATGTCTACGATTACTCCTTTTATCATATAGTTGGCAGAAAACATGAAACAAGAAATTAAGAAAAAAGGGGAGGTCGTAACAAAAAGACACGGTATTGCAGTATTTGTCCTATATGTGCAAATCCAAATCGGGCGGATCTTTCTTTACCCAGAGGCGAACAGAAACCTAAAAGAATTGAAAAAAAAGAATTAATCAAGTCCATTCAAAAACAAGAAAATTATATTGCGGTTTTAATTAAATCTCGATGAAAACAATACATCAACGAAAGGTGAGTTCAATACAATAAAGTTAGTACCCTTTTTTATTATATATATTCTATCCATATCTATGAAAATAAATAAAATAGAAAAAAGGAAAGAGATTAGAAATTTACACATTGATTCCTTATTTGCGATTTTCGGTGAACTGTATGCATCAAAAGGTGCATATACGGCTTTTAGGGGGTCCAATTTTATCCTAATCAACCGACTTTATCGCGAAAGACTACTTTTTTTAGGCCAAGAGGTTGATAGTGAAATATCAAATCAACTTATCGGCCTTATGGTATATCTCAGTATAGAGGACGATAACCAAGATTTGTATCTGTTTATAAATTCCCCAGGCGGATGGGTAATCCCCGGAATAGCTATTTATGATACTATGCAATTTGTACAACCAGATGTACAAACAGTATGCATGGGATTAGCTGCTTCAATGGGATCCTTTATTTTGGCAGGAGGCGAAATTACCAAACGTCTAGCATTTCCTCACGCTTGGCGCCAGTGCGTTTTTTTTCTTTAAGAAAAAGACTATGCCTTCGCCATATGAATATTGAGTAATAATAGCACGGCACTTCGAGTTCGATACGCAATTCTTTTTTTTTTACCATTTGATTATGTATCGAAAGAGTAGTATGAAAAAAGGAGTGTTTACGATTTTTTTTTATCTGATCTATCGGGAGCCTATTTCAGTGTCACAAAATTTTTTGTTTTCAGTTTTCACACCGGAAAGCTTTTAACAATATTTATATGAAAGAATAGCAAATAAAAAAATTATTATTTTTTTATTTATAACTATTTGAAAAAAAAAAATAAAGAAACTTTGGGATTGCTGAATAATAGACGAAATAATAAAGCAAGGGAACCGTCATAGTATTTTTCAAATACTCTAAAAAGGAAGGATGGTTATTGGGTCATTTACTGATTTGGGTCTGATAGACCCGGTATATTTTATATTTTGTATTTTTTGATCTTCGAAATGTAAGGTAAAAATAAATCCCAAAGTATAGCCGTATGCAATACGCAAAAGATGCCTGTACGGTTATTCAATTTGATCTTTGTTTGTTTTATTATTATTTATCTCTTATCTCTCTCGCCTTATCGTGCAAGATAGATAGAGGAAACCTTTATCACGGTATATCATCAGGGTAATGATCCATCAACCTGCTAGTTCTTTTTATGAGGCACAAACGGGAGAATTTATCCTGGAAGCGCAAGAACTGTTGAAACTGCGCGAAACGATCACAAGGGTTTATGTACAAAGAACGGGCAAACCTTTATGGCTTGTATCTGAAGACATGGAAAGGGATGTTTTTATGTCCGCAGCAGAAGCCCAAGCCCACGGAATTGTGGATCTTGTAGCGGTTGAATAAAAGATTAACAGCACGGATTCTGCGCAAATACACACTTTGATATTTTTTAAATCTTCTTATTATTTATTATCATATTTACTTATTGTTTTTTTGGGATTTAATAGAATATTACTATTAATTAATCTATTAATATAATAATCGAATATAAGTAATTCACAATCATCGGATTAGGATTGATCTAAACCCGTTCATTATGTATACGACTCACCATGCCAACTATGAAACAACTTATTAGAAACACAAGACAGCCAATCCGAAATGTCACGAAATCCCCCGCGCTTCGGGGATGCCCTCAGCGCCGAGGAACGTGTACTAGGGTGTATGTGCGACTCGTTCAGATCCATAGACTAAAACAAAAGAAAGGAAACAATTTATTCCAGTATCGGCGAGGTGGTCGGTTAAAAATCTATTAATAGAGTCTTCTATTGTGTATCAAATTTATGGTTTCGATTGGTGCAAACAAACCCAATCACCTCAATTTGCAATTTAAGCTGAGAAAGGCTTCCCCATTGGTAGCAAATGGTTACACCTTAAGCGGGGAAATCATATTTCAATTAAAAAAAAAAAGCGGAAAGATTATGCTCTTATTTTTGCAAGAACGAACTAAGAGGGTCAGCTACCCAGCCAATCTTCATACTTAAATACCGTTACTGTATAGTTCGACTTCGTTGTGAAATACCTATTATTAGATATTTCATGGGTAGAGCCAAAGAGTGTGAACTGTACAAGTTAACAATAACATTGAAAAAAATGAAGGGGCTCCGGTGTATAGAGAGGACCTCGCCGTTTAAAACCTAATCATAGAAACGATGAAACTCACCATTTCTTTATCTATTCCTATTTAATTTACTATGTTTTTTTGATACCCAGTATCAATACAATTTCTTATTTCGAGGTTAAATGCTTAGAAATAAAAAGAAAAAAATCGTGGTTGGGAAGGTTATAGTAGCAAAAAAAGCCATCGGAATTTTTATTTTATACATTGGAAGGATCCATTTTTGTTATTAATAGACTATAGGGTGGGGAGAAAAGAATAACTGAACAAAAAGAAATCAAATAGTTATTCATCAAAGTCTCATTTATTCAATGACAAGAATTAAACGAGGATACATAGCTCGGAAACGGAGGACAAAAATTCGTTTATTTACATCAAGTTTTCGCGGGGCTCATTCAAGACTTACTCGAACTATGATTCAACAGAAAATAAAAGCTTTAGTTTCGGCTCATCGGGATAGAGATAGGAAAAAAAGGGATTTTAGAGCTTTGTGGATCAGTCGAATAAATGCAATAATTGGTGCGAATAAAAAAAAAATAGACTCTAGTTATCACAGATTAATATATAATCTGTACAAGAGGCAATTGCTTATTAATCGTAAAATAGTTGCACAAATAGCTATATTAAAAGGGGATTGTCTTTTTATGATTGCCAACGAGATCATATAAAACTCTACTACCTTCCCGGAGATCAATCTCCGGGAAGGTAGTAGAGTTTTATATGATAAAATAGAATTCATACCATAAAGTCATCAAAATGAACAACCACGCTCAATAAAAAAAAGATTTATTATTCTTCACCGATTTATCTTTTCTGTTATAACACAACAATCAAAATTGGACTTTCATAGTTTTCGAACAAAAGATCAATCCAAATTTGATTTTATTTTAGACTAGTAGTGGTAGTTCTAGCGGTCAACTCGGTTTTTTCAAATTGTTTTTCATTATTAAGAAAAGGTAACGAAGATAAAATACGAGCTTGTTTTATAGCAATCGTAATTAATCGTTGTTGTTTTAAGGTCAATCTATTTAGGCGTCTAGATAATATTTTTCCTTGTTCACTAATAAATCGACTAATTAAACTCATGTTTTTATAATCAATTCGATCCCCCGACCCAATCGGGGGCAAACGTCTACGAAAAGATCGCTTTGATTTAAGAAAGAGTCGCTTAGATTTATCCATGGTTTGTTTATTCCTATCCCGAAAATACTATTTATTACAAAAAAGGATTCGTTTTGTTTATATTCTTACTTTCTTTTTATTTTTTTTATTTATATATATATATGTTGTTATGTTATATAATTATATATATAGTTTTATATAGTTTATAGAATATATATGAAAAACTGGTCATTTTCATGTTCTTTTGGAAGGGTGACACAGAAGCGATCCATTTTATCTATTTCTTTATTTCTGCGTGAATCATATGTTTGCAACAACGGGGACAGAATTTTCTCAATTCCAATCGACTGGGCGTATTGTGTCGATTCTTTTGAGTAATATATCTAGAAATACCGGTTGATTGCTTATTAACACTACTATTTTGAGCACAACTAGTACATTCCAAAATAACCGCTACTCGGATATCTTTACCCTTGGCCATGAACCTCCTTTGGGTTTTTGATTCACTTTAAACTCTTCGATTTTTGGATTATAAGAAGAAAAATAAAAGGGTAAAAGGAGAAGTTGATAATGCGAAATAAAATTATGGAAGATTTCCTTGCTATTAATATAAATAGAGTACAATACTAATTAAGTTAATTAATACAATAACTTCGAACTAATCTTCTATGATTATTGTAACACCCTAGATTTTAATGTCATCAAATTATAGTATTAGTCGTGGGAGAGGCTCACCTGGGAGGGTGAAATCCAGGGTTATACTGAAGGATTCTCGCTTATGCGAGAGGATCCTCGCTTGAGCGATAGTGGTCTCGCCTGAGCGAGAATTGTCTCGCCTAGGCGAGAAAAGTGGCATTCAGGACCTGTCGAGGTTGTAAGATCCTCGCTTGAGCGAGAGCTGCCTCGCCTGAGCGAGAATTCCCTCGCCTGGGCGAGAGGGTCAGATCTGAGTTTTTAAAATAGGCGAGATTTTCTCGCTTGAGCGAGAATGAGCTCGCTTAAGCGAGAACCCGACGAGTTGCATTAAATGAGAAACCCCAAACACATTTTAGGGTTAGAAATTGAAGAGAGGTGAAAGAAGAGAGCTTTTCCAAGGGCAAGGAGCTTTGATACTCATCTAGAAGCTTGAGAAGAGGTAAAACTCATGATTCTAACTCTCTTCTTCCCTTTGAAACTTGTTTTGGGTATGTTGGATCTCTTCTCAAAATGTGAAAAACCATGGAAACTCACCCTTTTGAGTTATAGTTCGTTTTATGTTATTTTTCCCTTGTAAACTCTTGGTTTAGAGTTGGCATTTCAAGAATGGAAAGGGTTTGTGGGTTGATTCATGAAAACCCCAAAACCCTAAAATGAAAGTGTGGTTAAAGGGGGAAATGGGTAAAAATGCTAGAGGTAGAAGATGAGTATGCATTCTAATATTGAAATATAAGATGAATATTTATGTTGTAGATGTTTGTAAACTAATGATGAAAGTAGTTTAGAAACATTGAAAATGTGTTAAATCTCTTATATGGTTAAAGATGCAAATGAGTTGTTTATGTGTTATTTGGAATAAATGACTAACATTGTGTTATATGGTGGGAATGAGGAAAGATCTTAAAGTTGGAGGCGGTGTCGGTGGAACTTACGAAGTTACCAAGAACCAAACCCAACACATACCAAGGTAAGGATAAGTCTTTAACTTGTGCATTGTGTTAGAAAATGTGTGGATTTTCTGGTTGTGGATAATGATCAAGTTGTGAACCACTTATTTATTATAAACATATATGGGTATGTTTGTAATAATGATTGTGTGGATTTACTGTTTATGGATTGATGGAGTCTCAATGAAAAGAAAACTCGTTTTTAGCCGACCATGATTGGTTAGCGACTTTGGCTCAAGTAATGTAGCAAGCTTTGGCTCAAGCGATGTAGCAAGCTTTGGCTCAAGCGATGTAGCATGCTTTCGCTCAAGCGATGTAGCAAGCTTTCGCTCAAGCGATGTAGCAAGCTTTGGCTCGAGCGATGTAGCAAGCTTTGGCTCGAGCGATGTAGCAAGCTTTGGCTCAAGCGATGTAGCAAGCTTTGGCTCAAGCGATGTAGCAAGCTTTGGCTCAAGCAATGTAGCAAACTTTGGCTCAAGTTATGTAGCATGGTTTCCAAAAGTATAAACGATGAAAATGGTTTTAAGTATATTTAACTTTAAATTGGCTACTTAACCTTATTAAAATGTGGATTAACGTATATTGACATTTATTGAGTTAACGACTTACTCCTTTTTGTTTTCTATGTATGGTCAATGTTAATCCCATTGGGAGGTGGAAGATTTAAGGATGTTTTGATTAGGAGATTAGAGGCTTTTAATTTTTGAAGTCCTCATCTTTATTCTTTTGTAATCTTACTGATTGTATTTTGAACTGAATATTTTAACCACGGATATGATTGCCTGTACATGTTATTAGCCATGGATAATTGTAACTCTGGATATTTGTCGCTATGGGTATTTTGCAAACCCATAGCTAGTTGTATGCGGTAGTTACTGAGCTGCATTAATATGAATTATGATTTTCTATTAAACAAATATGTATGTTGTTTTGACTTAGGAAAGGAGTATGAATAGGAAAGTGAGATTTAAAATAAGGTTGTTGAAATTGTATTTAAAAGTTATAGGAGAATGCATGAAAATGGATTAAAATAAGGAAAAATTTCAAGGGTAGAATTTGGGTCTTTACAATTATGATATTGTTGACCCCGCCCTAGCCATTTCATTTTAATTTCGGGTCTCACTCTATTCTATTATTACTCTCTTATTAATAGAAATGGAATTGAATTCATAATTACATATCTTCTATTATGTAATTATGAATTCAATTCCATTTAGGCTTTGACCAGATTCCGAGTTTCGCTGAGGCTGAATCCACCCTTCTTCTTTCTATTTTCTAACTCATTCTAATTCTAAAAGAAAAAAAAAGAAGAAAAGGGGGTTAATCATAGAAATTGGATTGGATCTTGAATCTTCTTCACCCCTTCCTGTGCCAATAACTAGAATTAAAAAAACGGGAATATCAATGCATCCGGGAATAAACGGTTGATCTCTATCAAGAGACCCGCTAAAGCCCCGAACCATAAAGTACTTATCACTGGTGCCACGGAGAGATATGTTTTTAGATCTCGCATTTAAAATCTCCTTTTTTTTATTCTTTATTGTAATTTGTAATACATAATCACATAGAGGAATACGATCAGATGGTTATTAACTCAATAACCACTTGTATTTGTCGGCAGAATCCCAAATTAAAATTGAAATGTACAACAATTCATTCTATATAAAAAAAAAATAAGTCTATTTCTGCTCGAGCAGTCCCTAAAAATATTTTTCCGGTTTAGGGAAATTTCCTATTTTTTTATTATTATTATTATATTTTATTATAAATATTCTTTATTCTTATTCTATCGAATATATATATATATATATTTCATATCCTTATTATCCTTATATAGATAGGAAACTAAAAAAAAATGGCAGGATAATTGATATATATATATATATATATATCAACGGCGAAAATAAAAATATGGAAAACACGACAAAGATTCTTTACAATGACACTGGAAACCAATTGAGAGGGATGTAGCGCAGCTTGGTAGCGCGTTTGTTTTGGGTACAAAATGTCACGGGTTCAAATCCTGTCATCCCTAACTATTACTTATCCTATGAACAGTAACAATATATCACAATATATATTGTGATATATTGATATAGTATATGCATGCAAGATGTATTGGGGTCTCATAAAATTATTTATGAGAATAAAGCGCTCTTAGTTCAGTTCGGTAGAACGCGGGTCTCCAAAACCCGATGTCGTAGGTTCAAATCCTACAGAGCGTGATTCCATTCTTGTTAGATCCAGACAGAACGACACTGCGAAATATTTGAACCACAGTCTAAAGTCTAAAACAAAGAAATAGTAGGTCAATAAACAAAAGAGGTGTTAATTGATCAAAGGTCTAACTGATCACCACGTCGGTATTGTAAATATGCAGTTACGAATAATCCAGCCAAAGTAATAGGAATGAGACCTAACACGATTCCAAAGAGAAAAACTTCAATCATTTGAATTTGTTTGAAAGGGAAAGGGGGAGGTAATATCTATCCTTAAATATTAATCTAATCTGTATTGACCATGAATCCCAACGACCAAGAAATTGGAAATGGACACGATAAGGAACTGTGGAATATCTAGAATATTAAAAATTTTTCAATTCATTTTATCATTTCAAATCAAATAAGTCGTATCTTACTCAGACCAATAAATAGAGCTGAGGTTATAGTTAAAGCCGCTAGTAGAAAACCGAAATAACTAGTTATAGTGGGCATAAAGAAGCTAAATGAAATTTTTTTTTTATACATACATATGTTTATAAAGCACTTCCCTAAGTTTCCATTTTGAGGAGAAAAATAGTAAAATAAACAAACTTGAAAGGTACAATTGAATATTTTTTATTCATCAATTACAGACGAAGAAAAATAGAGTGACATAGATAATAAAGCAATTCATCATCTGTGACATCGACTCATCTTGTGATTCCAAATCAACAGATTCATTGAACAACTCGTGAGTTGAGTAAACCAATCTAATTAGATTATTTTCATCTTAATTTTTTTTATACATACATATGTTTATGAAGCACTCCCAAGGGCAAGGAGCTTTCGAGTTATGGTTCATTTTATGTTGTTTTTACCTTGTATACTCTTGGTTTAGAGTTAGTATTTCAGGAATGGAAAGGGTTTGTGGGTTGATTCATGAAAACCCCAAAACCCTAAAGAGAAAATCTGGTTAAAGTGGAAAATGGGTAAAATGCTAGAGGTAGAAGATGAGTTTACTTTCTAATGTTGACATATGAGATGAATATGTATGTTTTGGATGGTTGTAAACTTATGATGAAAGTAGTTTAGCAACATTGAAAATATGACGAATATCTTGTATGGTTAAATAATGCAATATAAGTTGTTTATGTGATATTTGGAATAAATGACTAACATTGTGTTATATGGTGGGAATGAGAAAAGATCCTAAAGTTGGAGGCGGTGTCGGTGGAACTTACGAAGTTGCCAAGAACCAAACCCAACACTCACCGAGGTAAGGAAAAGTCTTTAACTTATGCACTGTGATGGAAAATGCGTGGATTTTCTGGTTATGGATAATGAAATGAATTGTGAATCACTTAATTATTATAAGCATATATGGGTATGTTTGTAATGATGATGGTGTGGATTTACTGTTTATGTATTGGTGGAGTGCCAATGGAAATAAAACATGAAATAATGAAATGAATTGTGAATCACTTAATTGTTGAGCATATATGAGTATGTTTGTAATGGTTATGGTGTGGATTCACTGTTTATTTATTGGTGGGGTACCAATGAAAATAAAACTCGTTTTTAGCCGACCATGATTGGTTAGCGACTTTGGCTCAAGTAATGTAGCAAGCTTTGGCTCAAGCAATGTAGCAAGCTTTTGCTAAAGCATTGTAGTAAGCTTTGGCTCAAGCAATGTAGCAAGCTTTGTGTCAAGCAATGTAGCAAACTTTAGCTCAAGTTATTTAGCATGTTTTCAAAAGTATAAACAAAGGAAATGGTTTTAAGTATATTTAATTCTAAGTTTCTACTTAACTTTATTAAAATGTGGATTAACGTATATTGACATTATTTTACATTAACGACTTACTCCTTTGTGTTTTTGTGTATGGTCAATGTTAATCCTCATTGCAGGTAGGTGGAAGATGTAAGGACGTTTTGATTAGGAGCTTAGCGGCTTTTAATTTTTGGAAGTCCTTATATTCATTCTTTTGTAACATGACTAATTGTATTTTTGAACATGAATATTTGTAACTCTGGATATTCGTAGCTATGGGTATTTTGGAATCCCATAGCTAATTGTATGCGGTAGTTACCGGGATGTATGAATGAATTATGATTTTCTACTATGCGAACATGTATGTTATTTTGAGATTATGAAATGGACATGAGTAGGGAAATGAGACTTGGTTTGAGTTGTTGGGATTTTTATTTAAAAGTCGTAGGAAAATTTATGAAGGATGAATAAAATAAGGAAAAATTTTCAAGGGTAGAATTTGGGTCCTTACAGTTAGTGTCCTTAGGCACCGCGATACAATCATATCACATCTCAACTGGGTATGTATATTTTTAGGCTTTCACAGTTTTGGTTTGTGTATTCATAATGATACCATGAGCGCTTTAGGGCGCCCCCAAGATATGTTTTCAGATACCACTATACAATTACAACCTGTCTTTTCTCAATGGATACAAAATACTCACGCTTTAGCATTGGGCACAACGGCTCCAAGTGTAACAACAAGCACTAGTTTGACTTGGGGTGGGGGTGATTTAGTGGTAGTGGGCGGCAAGGTTGCTTTGTTACCTATTCAATTAGAAATTGCAGATTTTTTAGTCCATCATATACATGCATTTACAATTCTTGTGACTATATTGATACTCTTAATGGGTGTTCTATTTGCTCGTAGTTCACGATTGATACTGGATAAAGAAAATCTTGGTTTTCGTCTCCCGTGTGATGGACCTGGAAGATGAGGAACATGCCAAGTATTTGCATGGGATCGGGTCTTCCTAGGGTTATTCTGGATGTACAACACAATTTCGGTAGTAATATTCCATTTCAGTTGGAAAATGGAGTCAGATGTTTGGGGTAGTATAAGCGATCAAGGGGTAGTAACTCATATCAGAGGAGGACATTTTGCACCAAGTTCCATTACCATTAATGGGTGGCTCCGCGATTTCTTATGGGCGCAAGCATCCCATGTAATTCAGTCGTACGGTTCTTCATTATCAGCATATGGTCTTTTCTTTTTGGGTGCCCATTTTGTATGGGCTTTTAGTTTAATGTTTCTATTCAGCGGGTGTGGTTATTGGCAAGAACTTATTGAATCTATCGTTTGGGATCATAATAAATGAAAAGTTGCTCCTACTACTCAGCCTAGAGCCATGAGCATTGTACAGGGACGCGCTGTAGGAGTAACCCACTACCTTCTGGGTGGAATTGCCACAACATGGGCATTCTTATTAGCAAGAATTATTGCAATAGGATAATGGCTAGGAGGATTTGAAAAGCATTATGGCGTTACGAATTCCAAGGCTTAGCTTAGGACCCCACTACGCGTCGTATTTGGTTTGGTATTGCTACCGCACATGACTTCAAGAGTAATGATGATATTAATGAGGAACGTCTTTATCATAATATTTTTGCTTCTCATTTTGGTCAATTAGCAATAATTTTTCTGTGGACTTATGGGAATCTGTTTCATGTAGCTTGGCAAGGAAATTTTGATTTGTGGGTACAAGATCCTCTACATGTAAGACTTATTGCTCATGCAATTTGGGATCCTCATTTTGGTCAACGGGGATCCCTATCCGACACAATACTCGACGGTATTCCATGCAATCTAACAATTTCCCGGATATACAGTTCCGCCAATCGTTCTAGGGAGTACTTCATATTCATCGGCAAGAAATGAGCCGACTTCGTCAACCGATCCACTATTACCCATATCGAGTTGTACCCCTTCTGAGTCTTCGGAAAACCAGACACAAAATCCATGGAGATACTGTCCCACTTCCAAACGGGAATTTCTAGGGATTGGAACTCTCCCGCTGGTCGCTGATGCTCAATCTTGGCTTTCTGACATACCAAACAACTCGAGACATACGAAGCCACATCTCTCTTCAACCCAGACCACCAAAATAACTTCTTCAAGTCTCGGTACATTTTCGTTGTCCCCGGGTGAAAACTCATCTTACTCTTATGGGATTCCTCCAAAATACTTCTACGTAATTCCTCGTCACGAGGTACACACACTCTCTCCTTGTAACGCAATAGTCCTCTAAGGTCTGATGCGAAATCAGTTTCCTTACCACTTAGCATCAAATCCCATTTAGCCATTAGTTCAATATCCTCCACTCCCGGATTTGATCGAACAGTTCATTTGTGACCTTGAACATTCCTAGAATCATACTTTGGGGCTTTATCCGAACTTCCAAGTTCATATCCCTAAACTCCTCAATCAGTTTCTCCTCTCGAACCATCAATGCCGACATATTTAAAGATTTCCGACTTAGAGCATCGGCCACCACATTTGCTTTTCCTGGATGGTACTGCAGCCCAAAATCATAATCCTTAAGGAATTCCATCCATCTCCTCTGCCTCATGTTCAATTCTTTCTGATCAAACAAGTACTTCAAATTCTTGTGGTCACTATACACTTCAAATCTCACGCCATAGAGATGGTGTCTCCAGATTTTTACGGCAAAGACCACCGCGGCCAACTCAAGATCGTGGGTAGGGTAGTTTTGCTCATGCGTCTTCAATTACCTAGAAATATAGGCTACAACTTTCCCCTCTTGCATTAACACGCAACCCAAACCTTGCTTGGACGCATCACAATGAACACTGAAGTCTTTGTCAGTACAAGGAAGAGTCAACACCGACGCTGTAGTCAATCTCTGTTTCAACTCTTGAAAACTCTCTTCACAACGGACTATCCACACATAAGATTCCCCCTTCCTGGTGAGCTTAATCAGCGGTAGCGCCAGCTTCGAAAATCCCTCAATGAATTTCCGATAGTAACCGGCCAAACCCAGAAAACTTCTGATCTCAATGACTGACTTGGGCACCGCCCAATCCATGACCGCTTCAACTTTAGACGGATCTACTGCCACTCCTTCCTCGGATATTACATGTCCAAGAAAATGTACTGACTCCAACCAGAAGTCGCATTTTGAAAGCTTTGCATACAACCGATTCTTGCTAAGAAGTTCTAGCACAATCCTCAGGTGCTCAACATGTTCCTCTCGGCTTTTGGAGTAAATCAAAATGTCATCAATAAATACCACTACGAATGAATCCAAATACGGATGAAAAATCCGATTCATGTAGTCAGTAAATATTGCTGGGGCATTCGTTACACCAAAAGGCATGACCAAATACTCAAAATGTCCATACCTTGTTCTGAACGCCGTCTTAGGAACATCTTCCGACTTCACGCGAAGTTGGTGGTAACCAGACCGAAGATCAATCTTTGAAAACACTACCGCTCCCCTCAATTGATCCATCAAGTCATCGATCCGAGGCAATGGATACTTGTTCTTAATAGTGACCTTGTTCAACTGTCGGTAGTCGGTACACAACCGCATACTACCATCCTTTTTCTTAACCAACAAAACAGGCACGCCCCATGGCGAGACGCTAGGACGAATGAACTTCTTTGCCAACAAGTCCTCAACCTGCTTTTTCAACTCCGCCAATTCTAACGGTGCCATCCTATAAGGAGCTATAGAGATGGGTCCCGTTCTAGGTGCCAAATCAATAGAGAATTCAACTTCTCGTACGGGAGGTAATTCCGGAATTTCACTAGGAAATACCTCAGGAAACTGACGAACTATCGGAATATCCTCAACTTTGGGGTTTTCACTACCCTCCAGGGATGCGAACAACATAAACATGGCTCCTCCCCCTTTACAGGAAGTCCTGACTTCCTTTGCCGACAACGACTTCATGTCATTAACCTCATCAGAAATCTCCTCCAGATTCCCGAATACCACAGTCTTATCAGCACAATTTAGCATCACATGATTCGCCGACAACCAGTCCATCCCCAGAATTAGATCTAGTTGGGTTAGTGGTAAGCAGATCAAATCCACGGTAAAAGTCCTACCATTTACCACTACCGGACATCGAGACACAACTGTCGACACCACCACAGGCACATCAGTTGGGGTGGATACGACCAAGTCAAAAGGCAACGACTCAGTTTGCAATTTCAGTCTATCCACACAGTCATTAGATACAAAGGAGTGTGTCGCTCCCGAATCAAACAACACTAAAAGAGGAATCTGCCACCATGCAATTACCTTTGATCAGGCCATCAACACCAGATGCCTCTACACCACTCATGGTGAACACTCTGCCAGTAGATCGAGGTCGCTCAGCCCTCACAACTTTCATACTCTGTGGAAATTTAGGACAATATCTCCTAACATGCCCAACTTCCTTGCAGCTAAAACAGGTAAGTGTCGTAGTAGGGCATGAGTCACCCCCATGAATTCGGCCGCATTTGCCGCACAATGATGGAGAGTTCAACCGTGACCCTTCGGCATTACCATGAGTCCTCAGCCCATGTGGAGTATTTCCCCGACTACCCGTTGGAGGAGAGTAAGGCTTCCGTTCCTCTTGAAACATTTTGCCCTTTCCCTTGCCGTGTGAGAAGTTCCGTTGAGGGCCATAGTGTTTCAGAGGGTTATCTTTTCTAGCAGCAGCGTCCCTCCTCCACACATTATCTTCATACATCCTACACTTGTTCACTAGTGTAGGGAAATCAGAAATTTCTTCATGACCAAATGTCACCCGGAGCTCGGGCCTCAACCCCGTCTCAAACTTCACACATTTGGACCTCCCGTCCAACTCTAGTTCAGCATAAGGGCAATACCGGATCAATTCTTCAAATTTGGCCGAATACTCCCCCACCGACATGTTCCCCTACTCTAATTGTAGGAATTCCCTCCTTCTCCCTTTTCAAGTCTGCACGAAAATATTTCTGGACGAATTTACTCTTGAAAGCTCCCCACGTGATGATCTGCCCTTCGACCTCCATTTGTCTCCAGGTCATTTCCCACTAGTTCTCTACCTCCTTCACCAACATGTAGGTGGCGTAGGCCACTCTCTGAACATCAGAACAGATCATGGCCCTGAAGATTCTTTCCAATCCTTGGACCCATTCAATAGCCGCATCCGGAGCGAACCCGCCTTGGAACTAACTGGGTTTTCTCCTGCAGAATTCATCCAGACCTCGGTATTCAGCCGACCTAGGTGGAACCAATGGTTGCGAACTCGGACTTGGTGTCGCGTTCTGATTCAGGTGCTGTAAGTTCTCGTTCATATTCGACAGTACGGCAGCAATCTGAGCCAACAATTCATTCTGACCCGATCCTCTTCCTCTTCCTCTTCCTCTTCCAGACATCTCCGCAATGGGTACCTTTTTATCTCAATTCTCACTTGTCAGTAAACCAGGTTTAACCAAACAAATCAACAAGTAATCCACACAACAGTTCACTTAAACCACATAGTCCAATCATTTAGAAGTTACAAGGAAGCAAGTAAGGCCAAACCCTAGGCCACAGGACTAACTATGCTCTGATACATTCCTTTAATTTTAATCTTATTTACTTAGTCATATTCATTCCACCTCTTCATATATTCCGCGAACGCCGTTCTTGCCAAGGCTGTATGTCTTTTTTTAGTTTACTCAAGTCCAAACCATTTGGACCCCTTAAAGGTTCTAACCAGGGAGCACGCAGATACCAAAAACGCATAGTTTCTCCCCCAAAAATAACTTCTCCGGTCGGAGAATGCGTTAGATATTTACCTAAATCGGTAGGTCCTTGAGTAGATCTGACGTTAGCCCGAAGACGTTGGTCTCTAACTAGAAAAGTAAATGCTTGAGCTTGAGAAGCTTATGGTCCAGTGGGCCCATAAAACTCACTAGGATAAGCGGTATTATTAAACCAAACAAAGCAACAAGCAATAAAACAAAAAACAGATACAGCAGCTAAACTATAAGATAAGTAAGCTTCTCCAGACCATACAAGTACACGTCGAGCCCATGCAAAAGGTTTGGTTAAGATATGCTAGATTCCACCAAATATACAAATGAAACCGAGCCATACATGCCCTCCAATTATATCTTCCAAATCATCCACACTAACAATCCACCCTTCTCCTCCAAAATGTGATTTTAGTAAATAACCAAATATAATACTTGTTTCCCAGGTATCATATATACCCCCAAAATAATGAGCCTTGAATACTAGAAGAAAAGCACCTATACCTAACAAGATTAAGTGAATACCCAAAATTGTAGTCATTTTATTTCTATCTTCCCATACATAACCAAAGAATGGAAAAGATTCTTCAAGAGTCTCAGGTCCCAGAAGTGCATGATAAATACCGCCAAATCCCAATACTTCAGAGGAAATTAAGTGAAGCATGCTAGACACGAAGTATGGAAAGGTGTCTATAACTTCTCCCCAGGACCTACCCCCCAACCTAGAGTAGCTAGATGGGGAAGTAAAATCAAACCCTGTTCATACATGGGCTTTTTGAGTACGAAATGAGCCATTTCAAATAGGTTCATTGCTCCGGCCGGCATGGGCCACATGAGCCCCCAATAGTTTACCAGATAAATTGATAAGTCGGGCATTCCCAGCCCACCAAGCGAAACTAGTAGTTTCTTGGTCACGACCAGTTAAAGCTAAAGTTCCATTAAAGAGCGTTTCCACGTGGTAGAACCTCCTCAGGGAATATAAGGTTTTCATGAGGCTGATCTTGAGCCGCCATCCACGCACGAATAACTTCGTTTAAGAGAATGTTTTTGGTGTAGAAATTCTCAAATTCAGGATCTTTCGCTGCACGAATTTCTTGAGAAACGAAGTCATAGGCACGTAGGTTCAGGGCTAGGCCGACTACTCCAAGAGCACTCATGCATAAACCGGTTACTAGTACAAATAACATAAAGAAATGTAACCAACATTTATTGGAAAAAGCAACCCCAAAGATTTGGGACCAAAAGCGGTTAGCGGTGACCATTGAATAAGTTTCTTCAGCTTGGGTTGGGTTAAAAGCACGGAATGTATTTGCGCCATCACCATCTTCAAATAAAGTATTTTCCACGGTAGCACCATGAATAGCGCATAGTAGGGGCAGCTCCCAATACACCAGCAACTCCCATCATATGAAATGGGTTCAATGTCCAATTATGAAACCCTTGGAAAAAGAGGGTGAATCGAAATATAGCAGCTATGCCAAAACTAGGCGCAAAGAACCAACCAGATTGACCCAGTGGATAAATCAGGAATACGTAAACAAAAACAACAATTCGACCAGAGAATGCAATTGCATTATGTAAGGACCCAAATTCTACACATAAATTTTTTCCTTATTATAATCCATTCACCTACATTTTTCCTATAACTTAGAATCACAAATCCAACAACTTTATGTTAATCTCGCTTTCCAGATTATGATTATTCTATAACGTAATAACCATACACCCATTCATTTTACAGAAAAAGATAATTCATATTAATGTCTCCCTGTAACTACAACATACAACCATCTATGGGTTTCCAAAATTCTCATGGCTACAAATATCCAGTGTTACAATGCTCGGAGATACAATTATCCAAAATAGCATTTAATCAGCCATAATACAAAAAGGCGCAAACAAAAGAATCCAAATTTTAAAGCTCCTAAAGCTCTAAAACAAGCATCCTCAATTCACCTATTAACCTGCAATGGGACTTATCGATAACAAATACACAAAACATACAAAGGAGTAAGTCATTAATTCAATAAATATCATTATAAGATAATCCATATTTTTAAAGGGGTTAGTAAACCATTTTAAATTCATTTTCGCTACATAACTTGAGCCAAAGTATCGCTACATAAATTGAGCCAAAGTATCGCTACATAACTTGAGCCAAAGTATCGCTACATAACTTGAGTATCGCTACATAACTTAAGCCAAAGTATCGCTACATAAATTGAGCCACAGTATCGCTACATAACTTGAGCAAAAGTATCGCTACATAACTTGAGCCAAAGTATCGCTACATAACTTGATCCAAAGTATCGCTACATAACTTGAGCCAAAGTCGCTAACCAATCATGGTCGGCTAAAAATATGTTTTCTTTTCATTAATTCACCATCAACTCATAAACAGCACTTCTACGCATTCCTTCACTACGATATGCTAATTAAAGACTTATCCTTACCTTGGTGAGTGTCGGGTTTGGTCCTTGATAACTTTTCAAGTTCCTCCGACACCGCCTCCAACCTTAGGATCTTTCCTCATTCCCACCACATAACAACAATGTTAGTCATTTATTCAAAATAACACATAAATAACTCATATTTCATCTTTAACCATTCAAGAGATTCACACATTTTCAATGTTTCCAAAACTATCTTCATTAAGAGTTCCCAAACCTCTAAAACATATATATTCATCTTATATTCAACATTAGAACATATACTCATCTTATACATCTAACATTTCACCCATTTCCCACTTTAATCATATTCTCATTTTGGGGTTTTGGGGTTTTCATGAATCAACCCACAAACCCTTTCCATTCTTTAAATACCAACTCTAAATCAAGAGTTTACAAGAGAGAAATCAAATATAACGAACCACAACTCAAAAGGAAGAGTTTCCATGGTTTCTTACATTTTGATAACAGATCCCATACACCCAAAACAAGTTTGAAAGGGAGAAGGAGAGTTAGAATCAAGAGGTTTACCTCTTCTCAAGCTTCTAGATGATTCCCACGAGTCCTTGCTTCCAAAATCACCTCTTTCTATCCTCTCTCTCAAGTTATAACCCTAAAAGTGTTTGAGGGTTTCTATTTTAAAGTGAAATCGTTGGGTTCTCGCTCAAGCGAGCCCATTCTCGCTCAAGCGAGAAGATCCCGCCTATTTTAAAAATTTCAACACTAACGCTCTCACTCTAGCGAGGGATTCTCGCTCAAGTGAGAATCCTTCAATGTCCACCCTCTCTCCCTTGCCTAGGCGAGCCACATCTCGCTCAGGCGAGAATCCCAGGAAATCCTGGGAGCAGATACTAAGCCTCTCGCTTGGGCGAGGCCCTCTCGCTAAAGCGAGAAATACCCAGTATACCCCAGAATTTCACTACACTTAGGCAAATAAAATTATGGTGTCACAATCCTCCCCCTCTTATAAGAATTTTCGTCCCCGAAAATTAAACATAACTCGATTCAAACAGACGAGGGTAATCCTCCCTCATATCTCGTTCCACTTCCCAAGTCGCATCGCCTTCATCCACTTGGCTCTATAATACTTTCACCAAAGAAAATTTTTTCCCCTCAATTTCTTAATGCTAGTATTCAAGATCCACAGGGGTAAGGTCGTGAAGGTTAAGTTATCCTTCAACTTTATCTGATCGGACTCAACCACATGAGATGGATACCCTATATACTTCCGTAATTGAGATACATGAAACACATTGTGGTGATTCGACAAAAATGGAGGTAAAGCAATCTGATATGCCACCGGTCCAATCCTCTTCAATATCTTATATGGTCAGATAAATTTCGGAGTATGCTTACGAGACTTCAACACTCTACCAATCCCAGTAGTCGGAACTACTCTCATGAATACATGATCTCCCTCCTTAAACTCAAGAGGTTCCCCCCTCTTATCATAATAGCTTTTCTGTCGACTTTGTGCTATTCTCATATTCTCCTGGATTTTCTTGATCTTCTCCGTCGTTTCTCGGACCAACTCCTGTTCCAATACTAAGTTCTCCCCAGTTTCAAACCAACTCACTGGAGTCCTGCATTTTCTCCCATACAAAGCTTCGTAAGGGGCCATCCCGATACTAGTATGGAAACTATTGTTATAAGTGAACTCGATCAAAGGCAACATGTTATCCCAACTCCCAGGCTGTTCCCAAACACAAGCTCTCAAAAGATCCTCCAAATATTGTATGGTCCTTTCTGATTGACCATCAGTTTGTGGATGATAAGCCGGACTCAGTTTCAACTTAGTTCCCAAAGCGGACTACAAACTAGTCCAAAAGTTTGAAGTGAAACGAGGATCTCTATTCGACATAATGCTCGAAGGTATCCCATGTAACCCAACGATTTCCTTGATATACAACTCAGCTAATCGTTCCAGGGAATATTTCATGTTCATCGGCAAGAAATGAGCAGTCTTAGTCAAACGATCAACTATTACCCAGATGGAATCACACCATCTCTGAGTCTTTGGAAAGCCCGAGACAAAATCCATGGAGATACTATCCCACTTCCAAACGAGAATCTCTAGTGACTGTAACTCTCCTGCTAGTCGCTGATGTTCAATCTTGGCTTTCTGACAGATGAGACAAATCGAAACAAACAAAGCCACATCCTTTTTCAAACCAGACCACCAAAACAGCTTTTTCAGATCTTGATACATTTTCGTTGTCCCCAGATGAAAACTCATTTTACTTTTGTGTGACTCTTCCAGAATACTCCTTCTCAAACCCGCATAAAGAGGCACACACCCTTCCCTTGTATCGCAACAATCCACTAGAATCCGACTCAAAATCAGTCTCATTCCCACTAGTCATCAAATCGCGTTTGACCTTCAGCTCACAATCCTCAACCTACATTATTCTGACATGGTTAAACAATTCATTGGTGACCTTAAGCATACCCAAAATCATGCTATGGAGTCTCACTTGAACTGCCAAGTTCATATCCCTGAACTCCTCAATTAGTTTCTCTTCATGAACCATCAAAGCCGACATATGTAAGGATTTCCGACTTAAAGCATTGGCTACCACATTGGCCTTTCCCGGATGATACTACAATCCAAAATCATAGTCCATAAGGAACTCCATCCATCTCCTCTGTCTCATGTTTAGTTCCTTTTGATCAAGAAGATATTTCAAACTCTTGTGGTCGCTGTACACCTCAAATCTTACACCATAAAGATGGTGTCTCAAGATTTTTAATGCAAAGACCACCGCTGCTAGTTTCAAGTCATGTGTAGGGTAGTTTTGCTAATGAGTTTTCAACTGTCAGGAAGCATAGGCAACAACCTTCCCATCCTGCATCAAAACACAACCCAAACCTTGCTTAGAAGCATCACAATACACATTGAAATCACGATCAATACTAGGAAGAACCAACGATGGTGTCGTGGTCAACCTCTGCTTCAACTCTTGAAAACTTTCTTCATAACGGATTGTCCACACATATGGTTCCCCTTTTCTGGTAAGCGTAGTCAAAGGTAGTGCCAACTTCGAAAACCCTTCTATGAACTTCCGATAATAACCGACCAATCCCAGAAAACTCCTTATCTTGGTAACTGACTTGGGTACTTCCCATTCCATAACCGCTTCGACTTTAGAATGGTCTAATGCCACCCCTTCCTTGGATATTACATGCCCAAGAAATTTTACCCATTCCAACCAGAAATCACATTTTGACAATTTCGCATACAACTGGTTCCTTTTCAGAAGATCTAAAACAACCCTCAGATGTTTCTCCCTGTTCTTGGAGTAGATCAAAATGTCATCAATAAATACCACTACAAATGAATCTAGTACGGGTGAAAAATCTGATTCATGTAGTCGATAAATATTGTTGGAGCATTCGTCACACCAAAGGGCATTACCAAATACTCAAAGTGCCCATACCTCGTCCTAAAAGTAGTCTTACGAATATCTTCCGACTTAACTCGAAGTTGATGATAACCCGACCGAAGGTCAATCTTTGAAAATACAACTCCCCTCAACTGATCCATCAAGTCGTCAATTCTAGGTAACAAATACTTGTTCTTGATAGTTACCTTGTTCAACTGTTTGTAATCGGTGCACAACCTCATACTCCCATCTTTCTTCTTGACCAACAAGACCGGTGCACACCCCACGGTGAAACACTAGGGCGAATAAACTTCTTCGCCAACAACTCTTCAACCTACTTTTTCAACTCAACCAGCTCTAACGGTGCCATCCTATAAGGAACTATAGAGATGGGTCCCGTTCCCGGCACTAAGTCAATGGAGAATTCAACTTCTCTGACTAGAGGTAATTCCGGAATATCACTAGGAAATTCCTCAGGAAACTCACGAACTATCGAAATATCCTCAACTCTGGGTTTCTCAATACCCTATGGGGATGCCAACAAAAAAACATGACACCTCCCTCTTTAAAGAAAGTCCTGACCCCTATAGCCAACAACTACTTCATGTAACTAGCATCAATAGAAATCTACCCAGACCTCCAAGCACAACGGTCTTATCAGCACAATTAAGCATCACATGATTTGCTGATAAACAGTCCATCCCCAGAATTAGATCTAACTAGGACAGTGGTAAGCAGATTATATCCACGGTAAATGTCCTACCGTTTACCACTACTGGACATCGAGACACAAACATCGACACCACCACAAGCGCACTAGTAGGGGTGGATACGACCAAGTCGAAAGACAACGACTCTGTTTGTAGTTTTAGTCTCTCCACACATTAAACAGATGCAAAGGAGTGTGTCGCTCCCGAATCAAACAACACAAAAAGAGGAATACCTGCCACCAAGCAATTACCTTGGATCAGACCATCTACATTAGCTGCCTCAGCGCCGCTCATGGTAAACACTCTGCCCGTATATCGAGGTTGTCTAGCCCTCACATCGTTCATACTCTGCTACAGCTTAGGACAATAACTCCTGATATATCCGACCTCCTTGCAATGAAAGCAACTAAGGGTTGTACCGCGACACAAATCGCCGACATGAATTCAGCCGCATTTGTTGCAAAAGGATGGAAAATGAGATTGTGATCCTCCTATCTTCGCGTGGGCCTTGGCCCATGCGAACTACCTCCCCGATTTCCAGCAAGTGGGGAGTATGGTTTCTGTTCCTCTCGAAGTACCTTACTCTTCCCCTTTCCAAGCCCGTAACTCCTTTGAGGCCCAAAGTGCCTCGCGGGATTTGTGCGGGGAGTCACCACTTCATCTACCGCCACGTCATCTTCATACATCCTGCACTTGTTCACCAATGTAGCAAAATCAGCAATCTTTTGATGCTCGAACATCCTTTTCAACTTGGGCTTCAAACCCAATTCAAATTTTGTGCATTTTAACCGTCCGACTACTTCCAATTCAGAGTAAGGGCAAAATCGGACCAATTCCTCGAACTTGGCCGCATATTCTCCCACCAACATATCACCCTGCTCCAACCTCAAGAATTCCATTTCTTTATTCCTCTTCAGATCAGCAGGAAAATACTTTTTAAGAAATTTCTCCTTGAAGGTACCCCAAACAATCACTTGTCCCTCAGTTTCCATTTGGCGTCGAGTAAACTCCCACCAAGTTTCAGCTTCTTTTACCAGCATGAAAGAAGCATAGGCCACCTTTTGAACATCATTACAACCCATGGCTCGGAATATTCGTTCCAAGTCTTGAATCCACTCGTTTGAAGCATTAGGAGCGAATCCACCTTGGAACTGGCTAGGATTCAACTTACAGAACTCATTCAATCCTCGGTACTCGGCCAGTCCGGGTGGGACTAAAGGTTGTGAGCTAGGACTTGGTGCTTTGTTCTGGTTCAGGCTATGCAAGTTCTCATTCACTTGTTGTAGTGCAGCCACCATCTGAGCCAACAGATCATTCGGAACATTCTAACTCGTTCCTCTCCCTCTTCCAGCCATTTCTTAACCTGCACTCATTGATGGTTAGCACACAATTCTAACTCACATAATCTCAACTAGTTAAATCACAAACATGTTACAATTAAGCAAGTAAGGCCATACCCTAGGCTACAGAATTAACTATGCTCTGATACCATATTATAAGGACCCAAATTCTACACTTGAAATTTTTTCCTTATTTTAATCCATTCACCTACATTTTTCCTATAACTTAGAATCACAAATCCAACAACTTTATGTTAATCTCGCTTTCCAGTTTATGATTATTCTATAACGTAATATCCACACACTCATTCATTTAACAGAAAAACATAATTCATAGCTACAAATATCCAGTGTTACAATGCTCACAAATACAATTATCCAAAATAGCATTTAATCAGCCATAATACAAAGAGGCGTAAACAAAAGAACCCGGATTTTAAATCTTCTAAAGCTCCAAAACAAGCATCCTCAATTCACCTATTCACCTACAATGGGATTATCGATAACAAATACAAAAAACATACAAAGGAGTAAGTCATTAATTCAATAAATATCATTATAAGATAATCCACAATTTTAAAGGGGTTAGTAAACCATTTTAAATTTATTTTCGTTACATAACTTGAGCCAAAGTATCGCTACATAACTTGAGCCAAAGTATCGTTACATAACTTGAGCCACAGTATCTGATGAGAGTCCCATCATGGATGATAAGTCCATACAAGGCCTAGGGGGTCCAATGACCCGAGCCAAGGCAAAAAGGGCTAAATTAGCCCTTGAAAGACTCGTGGGAAGAACCCTTGAGTCAAGCCAAGGGGCCAGCACCAATGCTAGGCCCATTCACTTCATGGTCCTAGAAGAGGACTTGAGAGGCTACGGCCTCAAGGCAGCTACATAGCTTGCCTTTACATGCTTTCAATAAGTGGGCCATTACTTGACCCACATGCAATTAAGTTTATTTTAATCTTGTTTTATTTTATTTCCAAGTAATTTAATTATGTTGCTTAAAATATGGCCCAAAAGCCAAGCAAAGGCCAAGCCAGGCCAGCAAAGCCTCGGTCAAGATTCCAAGCCAGCCAGCCCCGAATTTCTCGGCCAAAAGCCAAGTCAGCCAGGCACCCCGGAATTCTCGGTCATAAGCCAAGTCAACCAGGCACTCCGAATTTCCTGGTCAGAAGGCCAAAGTCAGCCAGCCCCAGATTTCTCGGCCAAAAGCCAAGTCAGCCAGGCACCCCGGAATTCTCGGTCAGAAACCAAGTCAACCAGGCACCCCGGGTTTCTCGGTCACATCACAAAGCCAAGGCCAGAATGCTAAGTCAAATGGAGGGAACTCAAAGGCACAAAGGAGGGAGATTGAAGTTCCTGATCGAGGCCGTACTCGATACAAATAATATAACAATAAAGTATAGTACTAGGAAGTGACTCCTAGGTCGTTTCCCAAAGATTATCTTTCACACAATGGTTCAAACACCTTACACGCACACACACAATGGGGGGTTTTAGTGGTTGTTATGCTATGAAATTAAGCTAAAACAGAACACAAACAAAAAACAGAATAGTAAAGAGGCTAAATCCCTTTGGTTTCCTTGTTCACAACTCAATCCTCGGTTTCAATATATCAAAATCAGATTCTCAGTGTTCCTTTGTTGATAGTCGATTAACTAAGCGATGATCAACTCACAGTTAAATTGCTAAACCTCTAACTAAGCGAAATTGGCATGAGCAACAAACAGTTAACAATGTCACACGAATCAAAGCATCAATTTCAGATTCTACACATTGAATTCCTAATCTGTTCATAACTCTAATGTTTAAGCTTCAAACTAAGCGAATTCAACATAAACATAGAGCATTTACTGATTCACATAAACTAAGCGATTATGTGCTAGAGAACTAATTAACTAAGCGAAAATCATTTCACAAACCTAAAACAACACCATGTAATTAAGCAAACCATAACATGAAATAGGATAGAAGCTTCAACAACATAAAACCGAAATTGCATTAACAACAACATAGAAACCGAAAATGCATTAAGCACTAAACCTCAAGAGTGTGATACATTACCGAAGGAATTTAGCACTAAACTTCTATCCTTCCATGGAGGAAGAAGCAAAACCGAATTTGGAGGAGGAAGAAGATGGAAAACGAAAACCTCAAAGAACCCCAAAAGGGGGAAAACGAAAATGTAATGTAAAGATGTGTGTGAAAACGAAATTCTAAGCTTATTAAAGGGTAAAACCGAAATGGGCCCTAAACAATGGGCCCAAAACCTAAAACGGAATTAAAAATCCTATAACTAAATACAATCTTCACTTTAGCACACATCTTCCACTTGTAATGCCCAAAATGCCCTTGGTGCCAAATATGTCCTGAAAATGGAATTAGATTTAATTAGGCTAAATAATCCCAAATTAACTCATTTTAGGAATAATAGTCCAATAAAGCCTAAAACACTAAACAATGCCAAATAAAGTCAATTAGACACCAAGAATCATTAACAATGGTAAAATAAGGTTATTAATAGTGTGTAATATTTGACTCATCAGTTCCAAAATTTGAAGTTTAAATTTGAATTCAAATTGGGATAGAGATGAGACTAAGGTCAAAAAGGCAAAGTAAAATAAGGTCAAAAAGGCAATCACCCCCTAAGGTTGTCATCAGTATTGCTACATAACTTGAGCCAAAGTATCACTACATAACTTGAGCCAAAGTCGCTAACCAATCATGGTCGGCTAAAAATATGTTTTCTTTTCATTGATTCACCATCAACTCATAAACAACAATTCCACGCATTCCTTCACAACAATATGCTAATTAAAGACTTATCCTTACCGTGGTGAGTGTTGGGTTTGGTCCTTGGTAACTTTTCAAGTTCTTCCGACACTGCCTCCAACCTTAGGATCTTTCCTCATTCCCACCACATAACATCAATGTTAGTCATTTATTTGATAACACATAAATAACTCATATTTCATCTTTAACCATACAAGAGATTCACACATTTTCAATGTTTCTAAAGCTATCTTCATTAAGAGTTCCCAAACCTCTTAAACATACATATTCATCTTATATTCAACATTAGAACATATACTCATCTTCTACATCTAACATTTCACCCATTTCCCTCTTTACTCATATTCTCATTTTGGGGTTTTGGGGTTTTCATGAATCAACCCACAAGCCCTTTCCATCCTTTAAATAACAACTCTAAATCAAGAGTTTACAGGAGAAAAATCAAATATAACGAACCACAAATCAAAAGGAAGAGTTTCCATGGTTTCTGACATTTTGAGAAGAGATCCCATACACCCAAAACTAGTTTGAAAGGGGGAAGGAGAGTTAGAATTAAGAGGTTTACCTCTTCTCAAGCTTCTAGATGATTCCCACGAGTCCCTGCTCCCAAAATCACCTCTTTCTCTCTTCTCTCAAGTTCTAACCCTAAAAGTGTTTGAGGGTTTCTATTTTAAAGTGAAATCGTCGGATTCTCGCTCAAGCGAGCCCATTCTCGCTCAAGCGAGAAGATCCCGCCTATTTTAAAAATTCAACACTGACGCTCTCGCTCAAGCGAGGGATTCTCGCTCAAGCGAGGTTCTTTCAGTGTCCACTCTCTCTCCCTCGCCTAGGTGAACCAACTCTCGCTCAAGCGAGCCTTCTCTCGCTCAGGCGAGCCGTATCACGCTCAAGCGAGCCGTATCTCGCTCAAGCGAGGTTCTCAGATAAAATCCTAGGATAAACACTAACACTCTCGCTTAGGCGAGATTCTCTCGCTCAAGCGAGAATTTGACAGCCTGCTCCACTTTTCAAGGCTGTTACCATATCTTAATAAAATAAATTCAGGGTGTCATAATCCTCCCCCTCTAATAAGAATTTTCGTCCCCGAAAATTAAACATACCTCGATTCAAACAAATCAGGGTAATCCTCCCTCATGTCTCGTTCCACTTCCCAAGTCGCATCTCCTGCATCCACTTGGCTCCATAATACTTTCACCAAAGAAATTTCTTTTCCTCTCAATTTCTTGATGCTAGTATCCAAGATCCTCAGATTATCCTTCAGTTCTATCTGATTGGACTCAACCACATTAGATGGATCCCCCACATACTTTCGCATCTGAGACACATGAAACACATTGTGGTGATTCGACAACAATGGAGGTAAGGTAATTCGATACGCTACCAGCACAATCCTCTTCAATATCTGATATGGTCCAATAAATCTCGGAGTAAGCTTAGGCGACTTCAACACTGTACCAATCCCAGTAGTCGGAACTACTCTCATGAATACATGATCTCCCTCCTTAAACTCAAGAGGTTTCCGCCTCTTATCATAATAGATTTTCTGTTAACTTTGTGATATTCTCATATTCTCCGGGATTTTATTAATCTTTTTCGTCGTTTCTCGGACCAACTCTGGTTCCAATACTAAATTCTCCCAGTTTCAAACCAACTCACTAGAGTCCTACATTTTCTCCCATACAAAGCTTCTTAAGGGGCCATCCCGATACTTGTATGGAAACTGTTGTTATTAGTGAACTCGATCAAAGGCAACATGCTATCCCAACTCCCAGGTTGTTCCAAAACACAAGCCCTCAAAAGATCCTCCAATGACTGTATGATCCTTTCTGATTGACCATCCATTTGTGGATGATAAGCCGAACTCAGTTTCAACTTAGTTCCCAACGCGGACTCTAAACTAGTCCAAAAGTTTGAAGTGAAACGGGGATCCCTAACTGACACAATACTCGGCGGTATCCCATGCAACCGAACAATCTCCTTGATATACAACTCAGCTAATCGTTCTAGGGAATATTTCATGTTCATCGGCAAGAAATGAGCAATTTTCGTCAAACGATCAACTATTACCAAGATGGAATCATACCCTCTCTGAGTCTTTGGAAAACCCGATACAAAATCCTTGGATATACTATCCCACTTCCAAACGGGAATCTCTAGTGACAATAATTCTCCCGCTGGCCTCTAATGTTCAATCTTGGCTTTCTAACAGATAAGACAACTCGAGACGTATAAAACCACATCCCTTTTTAAACAGACCACCAAAACAACTTATTCAGATCTTGATACATTTTCGTTGTCCCCGGGTGAAAACTCATTTTACTCTTGTGTGACTCTTCCAGAATACTCCTTCTTAAACCCACATCAAGAGGCACACACCATTCCCTTATATCGCAATATTCCACTAGAATCCAACTCAAAATCACTTTCCTTTCCCTTAGCCATCAAATCTTGTTTAACCTTCAATTCTCGATCCTCAACTTGCATATTTCTGATCTGGTCAAACAACTCATTGGTGACCTTAAGCATTCCCAAAATCATTCTATGGTGTCTCACTTGAACAGCCAAGTTCAGATCCCTGAACTCTTCAATTAGTTTCTCCTCATGCACCATTAAAGCCGACATATGTAAGGATTTCCGACTTAAAGCATTGGCTACCACATTGGCCTTTCCCGGATGATAATGCAATCCAAAATCATAGTCCTTAAGGAACTCCATCCATCTCCTCTGTAAGGACCCAAATTCTACACTTGAATTTTTTTCCTTATTTTAATCCATTCACTTACATTTTTCCTATAACTTAGAATCACAAATCCAACAACTTTATATTAATCCTGCTTTTTGGTTTATGATCATTCTATAAGATAATATCCATACACACATTCATTTAATAGAAAAACATAATTCATATTAATGTCTCCCAGTAACCACATCATACAACTAGCTATGGGTTTCCAAAATACCCATAGCTACAAATATCCAGTGTTACAATGCTAGGAGTTAAAATTGTCCAAAATAGTATTTAGTCAGTAATAATACAAAAATGGCAAAATAAAGAAAATCCAGGATTTAAGCTCCTAAGGCATCAAACCAAGCATCCTCAATTAACCTGTTTACCTACAATGGGATTATCAACGACAAATACACACAACATACAAAGGAGTAAGTCATAATTCAATAAATATCATTAGAAGATAATCCACATTCTAACGGGTTTAGTAAACCATTTTAAATTCGTTTTCGCTACATAACTTGAGCCAAAGTATCGCTACATAACTTGAGCCAAAGTATCGCTAAATAACTTGAGCCAAAGTATCGCTACATAACTTGAGCCAAAGTATCGCTACATAACTTGAGCCAAAGTATCGCTAAATAACTTGAGCCAAATTATCGCTACATAACTTGAGCCAAATTATCGTTACATAACTTGAGCCAAATTATCGCTACATAACTTAAGCCAAATTATCGCTACATAACTTTAGCCAAAGTATCGCTACATAACTTGAGCCAAAGTATCGCTACATAACTTGAGCCAAAGTATCGCTACATAACTTGAGCAAAAGTCGCTAACCAATCATGGTCGGCTAAAAATATGTTTTCTATTCATTGTTTCACCATCAACTCATAAACAACATTTTCCATGCATTCTTTCAATATGATATGCTAATTAAAGACTTATCCTTACCTTGGTGAGTGTTGGGTTTGGCCCTTTGCAAGTTCTTCTGGCACCGCCACCAACCTTAGGATCTTTCCTAATTCCCACCACATAACAACAATGTTAGTTATTTATTCAAAATAACACATAAACAACTCATATTTCATCATTAACCATACAAGGGATTCACATATTTTCAATGTTTCCAAAACTAACTTCACTAAGAGTTTCCAAACATCTAAAACATACATATTCATCTTATATTCAACATTAGAACATATAATCATCTTCTACATCTAACATTTCACCCATTTCCCTCTTTACTCATATTCTCATTTTGGGGTTTTGGGGTTTTCATGAATCAACCCACAAACCCTTTCCATTCTTTAAATACCAACTCTAAATCAAGAGTTTACAAGAGAGAAATCAAATATAACGAACCACAACTCAAAAGGAAGAGTTTCCATGGTTTCTCACACTTTGAGAAGAGATCCCACATACCCAAAACAAGTTTCAAAGCGAAGATGGAGAGTTAGTATCAAGAGATTTACCTCTTCTCAAGCCTCTAGGTGATTCCCAAGAATCCTTGCTCTTGAAAATGCTCTCTTATCTATATTCTCTCCAAAGTTCTAACCCTAAAAGTGTTTGGGGTTCCCTTTTTAATGTAATAGCGTCGGGTTCTCGCTCAAGCGAGAAGATCACGCCTATTTTAAAAATTCAGATCTGGTGCTCTCGCTCAAGCGAGGGATTCTCGCTCAAGGGAGGATCCTTCAGTGTCACACCTCTCTCCCTCGCCCAGGCGAACCATTCTCGCCTAGGCGAGAATCCCAGGAAATCTTGGGAGCAGATACTGGGCCTCTCGCTTGGGCGAGGCCTTCCCCCTCTTATAAGAATTTTCGTCCCCGAAAATTCAACATACCTCGATTCAAACAGATGAGTGTAATCCTCCCTCATATCTCGTTCCACTTCCCAAGTCGCATCGCCTTCATCCACTTGGCTCCATAATACTTTCACCAAGGAAATTTCTTTTCCCCTCAATTTCTTAATTCCAGTATCCAAGATCCTCACGGGTAAGGTCGCGAAGGTTAAGTTATCCTTCAACTCTATCTGATCGGACTCAACCATATGAGATGGATCCCTTATATACTTCTGCAATTGAGACACATGAAACACATTGTGGAGATTCGACAATAATGGAGGTAAAGCAAAGCCACATCCACACAGGAATTTCACTTCCACACAGGAATTTATAAAGACTGAAGTTCTCTTGCTGGCCTCTGATGTTCGATTTTCGCCTTCTGACAGATCGGACAACTCGAAACATACAAAGCCACATTCTTCTTTAAACCATACCACCAAAACAACTTTTTCAAATCTTGATACATTTTCATAGTTCCAGGATGGAAACTCATTTTACTCTTGTGTGACTCCTCCAAAAGACTCTTTCGCAATTCAACATTATGAGGCACACACACCCCTTCCTTGTATCGCAACATTCCACTAGAGTCTAATTCAAAATCAGTCTCCTTCCCACTAGCCATCAAATCGCGTTTGACCTTCAACTCACGATCCTCAACCTGCATCATTCTGATCTGGTCAAACAATTCATTTGTGACCTTAAGTATACTCAAAATCATGTTATGGGGTCTCACCTGAACTGCCAAGTTCATATCCCTGAACTCCTCAATTAGTTTCTCTTCATGAACCATCAAAGCTGACATATGTAAGGATTTTCGACTTAAAGCATCAGCTACCACATTGGCCTTTCCCGGATGTTACTGCAATCCAAAATCATAGTCCTTAAGGAACTCCATCCATCTCCTTTGTCTCATGTTCAGTTCCTTTTGATCAAAAAGATATTTCAAACTCTTGTAGTCGTTGTACACCTCAAATCTTACACTATAAAGATGGTATCTCCAGATTTTCATTGCAAAGACCAACGCTACTAATTCCAAGTCATGTGTCAGGTAGTTTTGCTCATGCGTTCTCAACTGTCGGGAAGCATAGGCAACAACTATAAGGACCCAATTTATACCCTAAAATTTTTCGTCCATTTATTATTAAGCAGAAAAATTCTAATAACTATCCTTCCGCTATCTATTTTCAGGAATTGCATATTTAATATAATTACGATTAGATTTCAATAATAACAAATTAATCTACCAGAGTACTTTGGGGTTCACAACCCATAACTTCACATTTTTAATTTCCAAAAGGGGACTCAGTCCCCGTACGCATAACAATCGTACATCCCATCCCTAAAAACGTAATTACAAGTCAATTCGTTCAAGTAATAGGTACAAGTACGTGCATAATACAAAACAGCACCTCAGTATCCCTATTACAAAAATAGATAAGAAACTAAACTACGACATCATCTGAATCCACTAGTCCTTAACTTTACCTGTACACCGATTATCACAATAACACCAACAAGAAACACTAGGGATTAAGACATCAAATTCAAGATAATCGGTATTTATAAATCGGTATAGAATAATTATAATGCAAGCATATATATAAATTTATCATTAACATAATTCAACAGTCAAATATCCAATAAACCGTCATTCTACAATTTCTCAACCACATTTGATAACAGTTACTTCAATGCCACATAGGGCAAGTCTATGCCATAAAGACGAACCAATACCACGTAGGGCAAGTCTATGCCACAAAGGCAAATCAATATCACATAGGGAAAGTCTATGCCACAAAGGCGAATCAATACCACATAGGGCAAGTCTATGCCACAAAGGCGAATCAATACCACATAAGGCAAGTCCATGCACAGAGGCGAATCAATACCACATAGGGCAAGTCTATGCCACAAAGGCGAATGAATACCACATAGGGCAAGTCTATGCCACAAAGCCAAATCAATACCACATAGGGCAAATCCATGCCACAGAGGCGAAACAATACCACTTTCATTCAATGATATTCATAACTATATTCTCATAATAACAAGCTCAATAAGCTTAACCTTCACATTATATCATTAATAATGGAAATGCTTCTCCCTTACCTTGGTGTGTGTTGGCGTTTTGTGGCTTGTTAGTCTCTACTCCGCTTCCTCCAACCTTAGGGTCTTTCCCCATTCACACCAAACACAAAACCATAATCAATAATATATTCGTAACATCAAATTATAACTCATATTACATATTTCAACCACAATATAACTCATACTCCGATGATTCTCGAAACTATCTCTATTGAAACTTCAAACATGTAAATCATAAACATTTAACCACTCATTCCACATCATAAATCATAAACCACAACCCAACTTAACATTTCACCCCTTTCTTCACCATTTCAGTTCTAGGTTTTGGGGTTTCCTAAAATCAACATCTTTCAAACACCCTTTCCAAATATAAACTCTACACTACGAGTTTTCAAGAAATAAGTTAAATAAAATGAACCCCAACTCAAAAGAGAGAGTTAGGTTATTTTCCAACTCAAAGAAAAGAAACCCAAATACCCACAATGAGTTTCTAAGTAAGAAGGAGTGTTAAAATCAAGAGGTTTACCTCTTATCTAGCTTCTCTTAGCCTTTTACACGAGCTCTTGCCAAGAAAATCACTTCCTCTTCTCTTTTCTCTCAACCCCCCCTTTTCGTTTTTGGGGCTCTATTTAAGGGTTCAGGATTTTTGATTCTAGCCCAAGCGCGAATACGTCGCCTAGGCAAGAGACCCCACCTTTTTAAAATTTCAAACTCTGACGCTCTCGCTCCAGCGAGGATCCTACAGCCTCAAGCCACTCTCCCTTGCCTAGGCGAGTTGTCTCTCGCTCAGGCGAGACTCTTAGGTAAAATCTAGGGAGAAACACTGATACCCTCGCCCAAGCGAGACTCTCTCACTCAGGCGAGAATCATCCTGTAGCTCCCAGACTTACTGAGTTTCACCATGTTCCAAATATCAAAAATTCAGGGGGTTACAATCCTCCCCCTCTTATATGAATTTTCGTCCCCGAAAATTTAATCTTACCTTTATTCGTATAAATGCGGGTAATCCTCCACCATGTCACGTTCTACTTCCCAAGTTGCATCCCCTTCATCAACTTGGCTCCATGATACTTTCACCATGGGAATTTCCTTTCCCCTCAATTTATTGACACTTCTGTCCCTGATTCTCATAAGCAAGGTTCTAAAAGTTAGATTATCCTTCAGTTATATCTGATCCGACTCAACCACATGATATGGATCCCCAACATATTTCCTTAGTTGAGACACATGAAATACATTGTGGAGATTTGACAATAATGGGGGTAAGGCAATCCGATAGGCTACCGGCCCAATCCGCTCCAATATCTGGTATGGTCCAATGAACCTTGGAGTAAGCTTACGGGACTTCAAAACCCTCCCTATTCCAGTAGTCGAAACTACTCTCATGAACACATGATCCCCCTCATTGAACTCAAGAGGTTTTCGCCTCTAGTCATAATAACTCTTTTGCCGACTCTGTGCTACTTTCATGTTCTCCCTTACCCTCTTTATCTTCTCGGTTGTCTCTCGAACCAACTCAGGTCCCAATACAAGGCCTCATAAGGTGCCATCCTGATACTTGAATGGAAACTATTTTTGTACGTGAACTCGATCAAAGGCAGCATACCATCCCAACTTCCAGGTTGTTCTAGAATACACGCCCTCAAAAGGTCCTCCAATGATTGTACGGTACTTTCTGATTGTCCATCTGTTTGTGGATGATAAGCGGAGCTCATTTTCAACTTAGTCCCAAAAGCGGATTGCAAACTAGTCCAAAATTTCGAAGTGAAACGAGGATCTCTATCCGACACAATCCTCTCTGGTATTCCATGCAGCCGAACTATTTCCCGAATATACAGCTCTATCAATCGCTTCAAGGAATACCTCATGTTCATAGGTAAGAAGTGAGCAAACTTAGTTAACCAATCCACTATTACCCATATCGAATCATACCCCTTTTGAGTCCTCGGGAAACCCAACGCAAAGTCCATTGAAATACTATCCCACTTCCACACAGGAATTTCTAGAGATTGAAGTTCTCCTGCTGGTCTCTGATGTTCAATCTTAGCTTTCTGGCAAACTACGCAACTTGACACATACAAAGCCACATCCTTCTTCATTTCGGACCACCAAAACAACTTTTTCAGATCTTGATACATCTTTATAGTTCCCAGGTGAAAACTCATCTTACTCTTGTGAGATTCCTCAAGAATACTTCTTCATAATTCTGCATCAAAAGGCACACACACCCTTCCCTTGTATCACAATAACCCACTAGAATCCAACTCAAAATCAGTCTCCTTCCCACTAGTCATTAAATCTCGTTTAGCTTTCAACTCATGATCCTCAATTTGTATTATCCTGATCTGGTCAAATAACTCATTGGTCACCTTGGGCATTCTCAAAATTACACTATGAGGCTTCAATTGAACTACCAAGTTCATATCTCGGAACTACTGAATTAACTTTTCCTCGCGGATCATCATTGAGGACACGTGTAATGATTTCTGACTCAACGCATCAGCCACCACATTGGCTTTCCCCGGATGATATTGCAAACCAAAATCGTAGTCTTTCAAGAATTTCATCCATCTTCTTTGTCTTATATTCAATTCATTCTGGTCGAACAGGTATTTCAGACTCTTATGATCACTGAACACTTCAAACCTCACACCATAAAGATGATGTCTCCAAATCTTTAGTGCAAATACCATTGCCGCTAACTCCAAGTCATGAGTAGGGTAGTTTTTCTCATGCGACCTCAACAGTCGCGAAGCGTAGGCAACAACCTTCCCTACCTGCATCAAGACACAACCCAAACCTTGCTTGGAAGCATCGCAGTACACACTGAAGTTACGATCAGTACACGGAAGAACCAACACTGGCGCTGTAGTCAACCTCCTCTTCAACTCTTGGAAACTTTCCTCACAACGGGTTGTCCATACATATGGCTCTCATTTTCTGGTTAACTTTGTTAGTAGTAATGCTAACTTTGAAAACCCTTCTATAAACTTCTGGTAGTAGCCCGCCAACCCCAGAAAACTTCTGATCTCCGTAACCGACTTGGGTACTACCCATTCCATAACAGCTTCGACCTTAGAAGGATCTACTGCCACCCCTTCTTTGGATATCACATGTACAAGGAAATTCACAGACTCCATCCAAAAGTCGCATTTTGATAGCTTTGCATACAACTGATTACTCTTTAAAATTCCAAGAACAATTCGCATGTGCTGTTCCTCTCGGCTTTTTGAGTAAACCAAAATGTCATCAATAAATACCACAATGAATGAGTCAAAGTATGGGTGAAATATTCGGTTCATGTTGTTAGGTATCAGTGGTTACAATACACCTAGAAAGGGGGGGGGGGGGGGGGGTTGAATAGGTGTAGCGGTTAGAATATCCGCTTTTCGAAAAACAACACTTAATGCTGAAATACACCTAATTAATCGATTAAAGAAACAGGGTAATCGATTAACACAATCAACACAGTCCTCTTAATTGATTAACAGAACTAATGTAATCGATTAACACACTACACTTAATCGATTAAACCGTGACAGTAAGCTAATGCAGATACGATTTCTTGCACGACAATTAATCAATAACGAAGCGAATATACAGAGCTTACAGAATTATCAGAGTGTAATCAGTATAGTACAGAAACATATTATCAATTAAATCTACTATACAAATCAATCGATCAAATGCAATAAAGAGAGAAAGGGATAGAAAAATCCTGCAACACGAATTTTATCCTGGTTCGTTTGCTTGTCCACCGCAAACTACATCCAGGCCTCCCGGCTGATTTGGGAGATTTTTATTCACTATAATTGAATCAATGTTTATTACATACACACTATCCAATTACAACACTTAGACACTTACAAGATAATAAAGATCCTATTCTATGGTTTGACTCCCTTCCTACCGACAAAGAAAACCTTTCTTTCGGCGTAGCCCCAGCCAAGAACCTCTGTTCTTTACTTATCCCTAAGTCTAACACTCAGTGAAGATACACTCAATCTCTTGGCGATACGACACCTTGAGATTCCCAATATTACAACACTTTTTCAATCAAAACGAAATAGAGTAAACTTAAGCTATTACAAGGCTTATATCTAACAATATAAGACTTTACTCTAATCACCTAATACAAGCTCATGCAGTATGAAAATGTAGTAGTTTGAAAAACAAAATGCATAGTATGTAAACATCTAATCAAGAATCATCAATAAAATGCAAGAACATGTGATATGAAAAGATTTGAAATGTATCATGTAATGCACTCAATCCTAAAGCATAGAATTCTCTCTTTTCTAAACTCACAAATGCATTTACAACTAGATGCAACAATTAACACGAAAAAATGCTCTAACTCTCTAAAAATTTAACATGCAACTTATGAGATCAATTCTGAAAAACGCAGTTTATAAAGAATTGATTTTATAGCCCAGTTAATCGATTAACGACAGCTTTAATCGATTAAACTGTACAAAATTGTTATATTAATCGATTAACCTATGTCGTAATCGATTAATCAGCATATTTTCATGTGTATAAACTCAAATACGTTATGCACTTTAATACATACATGTTTAACACTTAGTTTATGCCTAGAATGCACATATACATGTATTTATTTGATGCATGAACATATTATGAATGACATATCTCAAGATGAAAATGATTTAAAAGATTTATACAAATGAGATATGTATTAGGTGACTTAAGCCTTAGACTCAACCTAAACTAATCTAGTCTAAGCTAAGTACCAATCAGAAGACTTAAGCACGTTGATTTGTTGATGATCTTCAAGCTTTTATACGCACAAGTTGTCCTCATCAAAACCAAGACACATAAATAGAGCTTTCCAAAGTGTTCCTCTTGACATGCACACTTTCAATCTCCCCCTTTTTGATGATGACAAACTCTACATCAAATATATCAACTGTGATGAACTAGCTTGAAGATTGTGTTGGCGTGGTTGATATGATGCGCAAATTTCGGAAGCTGTTATTACGATCAACCTGCACAATCAGAAAAACAACAAAACAACCTTTCTCCCCCTTTGACATTATCAAAAAGATAACTCAGGTAAAAAAAAGAGGCAGAGATATGAGTAATGCATAAAACAAAGTCAATGAGCTAATTTGAGATTTAACAATTAACCTGTTTTATTCTAAAGAAAATTAAACAAATGCACTAGTTTATACAACGGAAATAACCAGACTGATAAAGTGAACGGCATACAAGATTGACCATATCAAAGTAGAAAATCTCAGACGATCAAGAACCATACACGTAAACAGAGTAGGCTATTCGACATAATTATAAAAAGTAGCGTAAAGAGTAACAATGTTTAGCAAGCATACAAACCAGGAAATGTCAATTAAGAACATAAAACAGGCACACAAAAGAGAAAAATTTCGAATTTTCAATTAACTGATGCCCAGGTAATCGATTAACAGAAAATGTAATCGATTACATATAGTGAAAATGGATTTTCAGGCAGTAGAATGGTTTCAACTTTTTAAGGCTTTTGCATGCATTGTGACAAATTTATCGAGACATTTAGAATCACAGAAAGAATTAATCAAGAGACATATTTTTACATTGTAACATATATCATTTAAGCTAAAGATACATAGGCATAGAGAGGCTAGACGATAATGTAAACAACTAAACAATTTTAATCGAGATATTGTTCATCAAGAATTCCAAGTTCCTCTCCTTAGAACAAAGAAAGTATCCCTGGGAAGGGGCTTGGTGAAAATATCGGCTAATTGTTTAGAAGTTTCAACAAATTCAAGAACGCAGTCACCTTTTTGTACATGATCACGCAGAAAATGATGTCTAATTTCTATATGCTTAGTTCTAGAATGCAAAACGGGATTCTTGGAAAGGTTTATGGCACTTGTATTATCGCATTTAATAGGGATCTTTTCAAGTGTAAGACCATAGTCCTTGAGCTGCTGCTTCATCCAAAGGATTTGAGCGCAACACACACCAGCGGCAATGTATTCCGCTTCGGCGGTGGACAAAGCAACACAAGCTTGCTTTTTGCTGTGCCATGCTACTAATGAACTGCCTAACAAGTGACAGGTACCACTAGTGCTTTTCCGATCCAATTTACATCCGGCGAAATCGGAATCGGAATAACCTACCAAGGATAGTGAGGCATCCCGAGGATACCATAATCCCATGTTAGTTGTTCCTTTTAAGTATCTCATGATTCTTTTAACAGTTTTAAGATGTGATTCTCTAGGTGATGATTGAAATCCCGCACACATGCATACGCTAAACATGATATCAGGTCGACTTGCAGTTAAGTAAAGTAAAGACCCAATAATTCCTCGATACTTTGTTACCTCTATTGCTTTTCCTTTTTCGTCCTTATCTAGGTAGCAAGCAGATGCCATAGGAGTGGAAGCTTCCTTACAATTGTTCATTTCAAATTTCTTGAGCAGCTCTTTGCAATATTTTGCCTGATGGATGAAAATCCCACTTTCTAGTTGCTTTATTTGAAGTCCTAGAAAGAATGTGAGTTCTCCCATCATAGACATTTCGAACTCCCCCTGCATCATCTCAGAAAAATATTTACACAAAATATCATTAGTAGATCCAAAAATTATGTCATCCACATAGATTTGTACAAGTAATACAGAGTTTTCTGATTTACGAATAAAAAGCGTTGTGTCAACCAAGCCTCTTTCGAACCCTTTTTCTAAAAGAAAGGTACTAAGTCTATCATACCAAGCTCTAGGAGCTTGTTTGAGACCATAGAGTGCCTTTTTAAGTTTATAAACATGGTTCGGATATTTAAAATTTTCAAAACCAGGCGGTTGGTTAACATAAACTTCTTCTTGAATGTAGCCATTCAGGAAGGCGCTTTTTACGTTCATTTGAAAAAGTTTGAAGTTCATAATCGATGCAAAGGAAAGTAGCATCCTGATGGCCTCTAATCTGGCTACAGGGGAATAGGTTTCGTCATAATCGATACCTTCCTCCTAGTTGTAGCCCTTGGCCCCCAAGCGTGCCTTATTTCGAATGATTAAGCCTGATTCATCAAGCTTATTTCTGAAGACCCAACAAGTACCAATCACAGGATGATCTTTAGGTTTAGGGACCAAGTCCCAAACAATATTACGTTCGAACTGGTTTAGCTCTTCTTGCATAGCTATACCAGTGCACATCCTCAATGGCCTCATCAATGGTCTTAGGCTCAATTTGAGATACAAAAGCTACAAAGTTACAAAAGTTTCGTAAGGAACTACGGGTTACCACTCCCGTAGATATGTCACCTATTACTTTGTCGATCGGGTGAGCTTTCTTGGTTTTCCACACAACTGGCATATCTGAATGCTCCTGAGATTTGTTTTGACATTCTTCATTGGTTGCTTCTTCATTATCCATGTTCTTTGAGTATGCTTCTTCCAAAGCACCTGCAACATCATCAGATACAACCTTTCTCTTCTCTTTTGGAGAAGATTCATCAAACTGTACATGGATAGACTCTTCAACTTGCATAGAATACTTATTAAAAATTCTGAACGCTTTGCTATGAATCGAGTATCCCAAAAATATTCCCTCATCGGCTTTTGAATCAAATTTTCCTAAAGCCCGCTTTCCATTATTTAATATAAAACATTTGCAACCGAAAGCGTGAAGATGGGATATGTTTGGTTTACGACCTTTTAGTAGTTCATAAGGAGTTTTATTCAAATTAGGCCTTAAAAGTACTCGATTTATAACATAACATGCAGTATGAACAACATCTGCCCAGAAATATTTGGGGGTATTACTTTCATTGAGCATGGTTCTCGCTAATTCTTCTAATATGCGATTTTTCCTCTCAACAACTCCATTTTGTTGTGGAGTGCGAGGAGCAGAGAACTGATGCATAATGCCATGCTTATCACAGAATTTGTCGAACTGAAAGTTCTCAAATTCTCCCCCGTGATCACTTCGTATATATACTATTTTCAGGTTAAGTTGGTTTTGGATTTGCTTGGCAAGATTTTTAAAAGACTTGAAGGCGTCGCTTTTAGAAGATAAAAATAATGTCCATGTAAATCGAGAGAAATCATCAACAATAACTAGAGCATAGTAGCTACCACCAAAACTCATGATTTGTGATGGTCCAAACAAGTCCATATGGAGTAACTCCAAAGGTCTTGAAGTAGATATCACATTTTTGTTTTTAAAAGAGTTTTTGGTTTGTTTACACTTTTGACAAGTGTCACAAATCTCTTTAGTTTTAAAATTTAGTTTTGGTAGCCCCTCAACTAGTTCGTTTGATGACAATTTATGTAGATGTTTTATATGGATGTGTGCAACGCGTCTGTGCCAGAGCCAGATGTCATCTTCTTTAGAAATAAAACATTTTGAAAATAATGTGGTGACATCATCCAAGTTAACCATGTAAATATTATTTATACGATGACCAACAAATTTAACATTATTAGATAAAATGTCACGAATGATGCAACAGTCAGAATCGAAAGATACACGATTACCTTTGTCACAGAGTTGGCTTATACTCAGAAGATTATGTTCTAGTCCTTCAACATAAAGAACATTTTCAATTTGAGTTTGAGATGAGTTACCAACTGTTCCAGTGCCAAGTATCTTTCCCTTGTTGTTGTCTCCGTACGTGACGTATCCTTTTCCTTTAAGTGATAGATCCAGGAAATTTGACCTGTCACCTGTCATATGTCTCGAACATCCACTGTCTAAATACATACCATTTTTGTCCTTGTGTTCGAAGACATACCTGCAAAACAGATCACCTGCTTTTCTCAGGTACCCAAATTATGTTGGGTCCTTTTCTGTTAGTGATTAGGGAATTATCTCCCTTCTTTATCCATACATAAACTCCGCTAGGTATACCATATTTTCTAATGTAACATGAGTAAGAAGTATGACCATACGTATTACAATAAAAACATGTAGGTGAATGCTTATGATTTTTATTCTTAGTATGAGCTATAGGTTTTCTATATGGTCTCTTGTTCTTAGCAGAGCGAGTATAACCTAGACCAGTACGATCACCAACGTTTCTTGTTTGACTAAGCAGAGTGTCTAATTGTTGTTTACTGTTTAGACGTTCGAGTTTTTCTTTTAGTTTAAAATTGTCTTCTTGCAAAAACTCGCAAGTCTCACAAACAGGTTTTTGACATAAATTATTAGCAGAGCAGTTACAAGTGTTATAAGAATAGATGAGATCTAAAGTTTCATTTTCTAATTTTAATTCATCTAATTCTTTTTGTAATTGGCTTATTTTCTTTTCATTTCTAAGGATTTCCCTTTTCTTATAAATGTTTATTCTTGCCAATTTCTTTTGTTCGTCATGTAACTCAACATAAGCATTATATAAGACATCATAAGAGGGTAAGTCATCTGAAGTGGATGAGGTGTCAGAATATACCTCATTATTATCCTCGTGTGAGTCTGAGTTGCCATCGTTGTCAGATCTGACCATCAGACACAGCTTCGCTGACTCCTTCTCACTAGAAGTGCTTGATGTTGTTTCCTCCTCAGGTACATCCCATACAATATAAGCTTTCTTGGATTTGAATTCCCTGGGAGTGCTCTTCTCTGAATCAACCTTTTTCAGATAGGTAGGACATTGAAATCTCATATGTCCGGCTTTTCCACACTCATGGCAAGTGAAGCGATCTTTGTTGTTCTTGCCTTTGTTGGTTGACTCTTTTGCTTCTTTCTTTTGAAACTTTTTGAATCCACCTTTTCTTTTGATGAATTTGCTAAATTTTCGAACAAGGGGATTCATAGTTTCATCATCTAGATCGGAGTCAGATTCATCATCATCTTTTTCTTCTTTTGATTTGGAGGTCGTGGCCTTCAATGTGATGTTTTTCTTCTTCCGGTCTGAATCTTCGTGCATAGTCAAGCGCCCCAATTCCATTTCGTGCTCTTGAAGCTTTCCAAATAATGTAGCTAGAGGCATAGAATCCAAGTCTTTGGATTCAACAATTGCAGTTACCTTTGGTTGCCATTTCCTGTCAAGACAACGCAAAACTTTATTAGTTAGTTCACCTCTGGCAAATGATTTATCTAGAGCAACTAAATGATTAACAATATGAGTAAATCGCTTTTGCATATCACATATTGATTCACTAGGTAACATGCAAAATAACTCATTCGTGGGTCAGCGCATTTAATCTAGTGCGCTTGACTTCGCTAGTGCCTTCGTGAGTCACTTGTAAAGTGTCCCACATTTCTTTTGCATTTTGGCACTGCGAGACTCTAAAGAACTCATCATAGGATAGGGCCGATGTGATGATATTTTTGGCACGTAGGTTATGCTGGACCTTTTTGCGCTCATCATCGGTCCATAGACTTTTAGACTTGTCTTTAGGTTCATCGTCCACAAGATGCTGTGGAACGAAAGGGCCGTTGACTACGGATTCCCAAATATCCGAGTCTATGGCTTCAATAAAATTTGCATGCGGACTTTCCAGTAGGCATACCCTTCACCACTGAATATAGGTGGTCGATTAATGGATGAACCATCACCACCAAATGGGTTTGATGAACCCATTCCTTTTTCCCTTAGGATCATGAATACGCGGTTGAGCTAGCACTTCGCACTAGCTCTGATACCACTTGTTAGGTATCAGTGGTTACAATACACCTAGAAGGGGGGGGGGGGTTGAATAGGTGTAGCGGTTAGAATATCCGCTTTTCGAAAAACAACACTTAATGCTGAAATACACCTAATTAATCGATTAACGAAACAAGGTAATCGATTAACACAATCAACACAGTCCTCTTAATTGATTAACAGAACTAATGTAATCGATTAACACACTACACTTAATCGATTAAACCGTGACAGTAAGCTAATGCAGATACGATTTCTTGCACGACAATTAATCGATAACGAAGCGAATATACAGAGCTTACAGAATTATCAGAGTGTAATCAGTATAGTACAGAAACATATTATCAATTAAATCTACTATACAAATCAATCGATCAAATGCAATAAAGAGAGAAAGGGATAGAAAAATCCTGCAACACGAATTTTATCCTGGTTCGTTTGCTTGTCCACCGCAAACTACATTCAGGCCTCCCGACTGATTTGGGAGATTTTTCTTCACTATAATTGAATCAATGTTTATTACATACACACTATCCAATTACAACACTTAGACACTTACAAGATAATAAAGATCCTATTCTATGGTTTGACTCCCTTCCTACCGACAAAGAAAACCTTTCTTTCGGCGTAGCCCCAGCCAAGAACCTCTGTTCTTTACTTATCCCTAAGTCTAACACTCAGTGAAGATACACTCAATCTCTTGGCGATACGACACCTTGAGATTCCCAATATTACAACACTTTTTCAATCAAAACGAAATAGAGTAAACTTAAGCTATTACAAGGCTTATATCTAACAATGCAAGACTTTACTCTAATCACCTAATACAAACTCATGCAGTATGAAAATGTATTAGTTTGAAAAACAAAATGCATAGTATGTAAACATCTAATCAAGAATCATCAATAAAATGCAAGAACATGTGATATGAAAAGATGAGAAATGTATCATGTAATGCACTCAATCCTAAAGCATAGAATTCTCTCTTTTCTAAACTCACAAATGCATTTACAACTAGATGCAACAATTAACACGAAAAAATGCTCTAACTCTCTAAAAATTTAACATGCAACTTATGAGATCAATTCTGAAAAACGCAATTTATAAAGAATTGATTTTATAGCCCAGTTAATCGATTAACGACAGCTTTAATCGTTTAAACTGTACAAAATTGTTAGATTAATCGATTAACCTATGTCGTAATCGATTAAATTTGTGCAAACAGTTAGATTAATCGATTAACCTATGCTGTTATCGATTAATCAGCATATTTTCATGGGTAAAAACTCAAATACGTTATGCACTTTAATACATACATGTTTAACACTTAGTTTATGCCTAGAATGCACATATACATGTATTTATTTGATGCATGAACATATTATGAATGACATATCTCAAGATGAAAATGATTTAAAAGATTTATGCAAATGATATATGTATTAGGTGACTTAAGCCTTAGACTCAACCTAAACTAATCTAGTCTAAGCTAAGTACCAATCAGAAGACTTAAGCACGTTGGTTTGTTGATGATCTTCAAGCTTTTATACGCACAAGTTGTCCTCATCAAAACCAAGACACATAAAGAGAGCTTTCCAAAGTGTTCCTCTTGACATGCACACTTTCACATGTAGTCAGTAAATATTGTCGGGGCATTTGTCACTCCAAAGGGCATTACCAAGTACTCGAAGAGTCCATACCTCGTCCTAAAGGCAGTCTTTGGAATATCCTCAGATTTTACTCTTAGTTGATGATATCTCGATCTAATATCAATTTTTTAAAATACCACTGCTCCTCTTAAGTGATCCATCAAGTCATCAATTCTAGGCAACATATACTTGTTCTTAATTATGACCTTGTTCAGTTGTCGGTAGTCAGTGCACAACCTCATACACCCATCTTTCTTCTTAACCAACAGCACTGGTGCACCCCACGGCGAAACACTCGGACGAATGAACTTCTTCGCCAACAAATCCTCAATTTCCTTCTTCAACTCAGCCAGCTCCAAGGGTCCCATTTTATAAGGAGCTATAGAAATGGGTTATGTTTTAGGTACTAAGTCAATGGAGAATTCAACTTCTCGTACTAGAGGCAAATAAGGGATATCACTAGGAAATACTTTAGGGAATTCTCGGACTATCAGGATGTCTTCAACTCGGGGTTTCTTAATACACTCCAGTGATGCCAACAACATAAACACGGTTCCCCCTTCCCTAAGGGAAGTCCTGACTTCTATAGCCGACACTGGCTCCAGACACCTAGACTAGTCAGAATTCTCACACAATTATCCGAACTCTACAGTCTTATTAGCACAATTAAGCATCACTTGATTTGTTGACAACCAGTCCATCCGCAGAGTTAGATCTAACTGGGATAGCGGTAAGTAGATCAAATCTACGGTAAACGTCCTACCGTTTAACACTACCGGACACTGAGATACACATGACGATACCACCACAGATGTACTAGTGGGGGTGGATACGACTAAGTAAAAGGGCAACGACTCAGTCAGTAATCTCAGTCGGCTCTACACAATCAATAGATATGAAGGAGTGTGTTGCTCTCGAATCAAACAACACTAAAAGAGGGTTACCTGCCACCATACAATTACATTTGATCAGACCCTCCACAATCGACACCTCCGTACCACTCATGGTAAACACCCTACCAGTGTTCCTAGGCCTCTCCGCATTCAAGCCATACGCACGCTGGTCCAGCTTGGGGCAAACACCTCCAAAATGGTGCCTACCACATTCCGGATCTGGGGCATACACCTCCAAAATGGTGCCTACCACATTTGTTGCACAAGGGAGGAGATTTTAATTGTGACCCTCCAACATTGACATTTGTCCTCGACCCATGCGAACCATATCTCCGATTTCCCATAGGTGGAGAGTAGAGCTTTTGTTCCTCTTGAAACGCCCTGCCTTTTCCTTTCCCTTGCTCATAGTTGCGTTGAGGCCCAAATTCCTCGGGGGATTTGGCTTGTGGATCGCCACATCATCTGCTCTCATATCGTCTTCATACATCCTACACTTGTTGACGAAAGTAGGAAAATCAGAGATCTCTTGATGCCCAAACATCATCTTCAACTTGGGCTTCAGGCCTGACTCAAACTTAGCACATTTAGACCGCCCATCCACCTCCAGCTCATAATATGGACAATACCGGGCCAATTCTTCAAACTTGGCCGCATACTCTCCCATCGATAGATCCCCTTGCTTTAACCTTAGAAACTCCATCTCTTTATTTCTCTTCAAGTCAGCTGGAAAGTATTTCTGGAGGAACTTCCCTTTGAAGGCTTTCCATGTGATGGCTTGTCCTTTCAATTCCATCTGCCTCCGATCATACTACCACCAGTTCTCAACATCCTTAACCAAGACATATGAGGCATATGTCACCTTCTGAGCATCGGAACAACCCATGGCTCTCAATATCAACTCCAACCTTTGGATCCACTCATTTGCCGCATCGGGGGCAAATCCGCCTTCGAATTGAGTAGGATTGCGCCTACAGAACTCATCTAATCCCCGTTACTCTATCGGTCCTTGAGGTGCCAAGGGGTGTGGGTTTGGGCTTGGTGTCGTATTCTGGTTCAGATGCTGTAAGTTCTCATTCATGTTCATCAGCACGGTCGCAATCAGGGCTAACAGGTCATTCTGACCCAATCCTCTTCCTCTTCCTCTTCTAGACATCTCCGTAAACCATGTTTAACCAGATAAATCATCACATAACCACACAACAGTTCACCTAAATCACATAGTTAGATCACATAAAGGTTACAAAGAAGCACGTAAGGTCATACTCTAGGCCGCAAAATTAACTATGCTCTGATACTATATTGTAAGGACCCAATTTATACCCTAAAATTTTTCGTCCATTTATTATTAAGGAGACAAATTCTAATAACTATCCTTCCGCTATCTATTTTCAGGAATTGCATATTTAATATAATTACGATTAGATTTCAATAATAACAAATTAATCTACCAGAGTACTTTGGGGTTCACAACCCATAAACTTCACATTTTTAATTTCCAAAAGGGGACTCAGTCCCCGTACGCATAACAATCGTACATCCCATCCCTAAAAACGTAATTACAAGTCAATTCTTTCAAGTAATAGGTACAAGTATGTGCATAATACAAAACAACACATGAGTATGTGAAGATGGTGATCTTTCCCAACCTATGGCTAAGATTTTGATGATGCTCACTATGTCATCAAATGCAAAAAGAAGACTAGCAAATCAAGAGTCAAAGAAGCTCAAGTGTGTAGTCTAAGTCTTCTAGTTAAAACGATACTTAAACTTAAAATCTCTTAACTATACGATAATGGATGATTTTTGAAGAACTCATGCATAAAACTAAAATCATTTTTGCACTAAGCATAGTGTTACTCTGTGTAATTAATTACCTTTGATTATAATCGATTTATCACAAAACTAGGAAAATGACAGGATTCTGTTTTTAAACAGTGTAATCGATTACACTATCCTAGTAATCGATTACAAGTTGATAAACTCATCAGACCTGTTCATTTTTCATAATGTAAACGATTACACTATCCTGGTAATCAATTACAACATATTAAAAGCATCAGATATGTGCATTTTTCATAATGTAATCGATTACACTATACTTGGTAATCGATTAAATAAATTCGTTGAGTTTGTATTTTAAATTTTTAACTGGTGTAATCGATTACATTATATGGTAATCGATTACACATACCAGAACATTATATCGGTTCTGATTTTATTGAACTAATGTAGCTCTTAACTTTTCACAAACTCATACTGGTTCATGTGCACGAATTGAACACTATAAATAGGTGTTCTATGACTTGTTTTTAAACACACAATTCTGAATACAACTTTCATACTCACAAAGTCACAAAGTTCTTATAATTTCTTTCATTCATTCTTAAGCACAAACAAAAGCCTTTGTCCAAGTTATTTGATTTTAAATTAAGTGATTATTTAGTTAGTGATTCAAATTCATAAGGCTTCAATTACAATTAGAGAATCACTTATTCAAAAGTCTTGTAAACATTTCACCAAGAGTGGTGAAGTGTATTATATTGTGAAAGAATGGTGTTAGCCTGGTGCCTAGTGGAATAGGTGAGTAGTCTTGGAAGAAGACGAAGAAGGTGTATCATTGGCTCTTGCAATAGTGGAAAAATCTTCTTGGTAACAGGAAGGACTGGACGTAGCCTTCAAATTGAAAGTGAACCAGTATAAATCTTGGTGTGATCTTCTCTTTCCTTAACTTTATATATTCTGCATTATCTTCTACTTCTTTTGAATTATTCTGATTATTACTTCCGCTCATAGAAAAACTCTCTTTAACTTGCAAAGTTTTTAAATAAAAGTAGAGAAATTTATTTTAAGTCTCTACACCTAATTCACCCCCCCCCCCCTCTTAGGTGGCCATATATCCTAACAATTGGCATCAGAGCGTAAGTTTAGGTAATTTTATCCTAAGATCCTAACTATGGCCTCAAGATAATATCTAGGTGAGGGATCCAATATAAATCGTCCACCAAACTTTAATGGTGAACATTACGATTTCTGGAAAATTAGGATGAGAATCTTCATTGAGTCTCAAGACTTACAAATTTGGAGTGCCATTGAAAACGGTCCCTTTATTCCAAGTCATCTTAGTTGTGGTGTAGTAGAAACAAAACCAAGAAGTGCTTTGGATAATGAAGATAAAAGAAAAGTTCAATATGATCTAAAAGCCAAGAACATTATAACTTCGGCTTTGGGAATGGATGAATTCTTTAGAATCTCAAATTGCAAAACTGCAAAAGAGATGTGGGAAACCTTAGAGACCACCCACGAAGGAACAGATGAAGTTAAGAGTTCAAGACTCAATACTCTGTCACAAGAGTATGAACTCTTCAGAATGCTTCCTGGTGAGAAAATACAAGACCTGCAGAAAAGATTTATCCGCACTAACCATCTCATTTCCTTAGGAAAAGACCTATCTACTAATGACTTAAACTTAAAAGTTCTCAGGTCTCTAAATAGAAATTGGAAACCCAAAGTTACTGCCATATCATAAAAGAAGAGTCTGTCTAAAATGTCTCTTGCAACCCTCTTCGGTAAATTGCAAGAACATGAATTAGAATTAGGGAGATTAGAGCAAAATGAAGAAACATAAAAGAAACACAAATCAATTGCTCTAAATACTGTCACTAGAGATAGAAATAGTGATAATGATGAAGATGAGGACATGATTATTCTAGCCAAAGGATTTAATAAATTCTTAAAGAAAAGCAAAAACTTCAAGAATAACAAATTTTCAAGAAAAAATGAAAATTCCTCCTCTTAAAACATATCTTTGTTTGAATGCGGCAAAAGTGGCCATATAAAAGCAGATTGTCCTACTCTTAAAAAGAAAGACAGCTATAGCAAGAACTTCAACAACAACAAAGTCAACAATTACAACAATAAAACAAAGAAGGCTTATATAGTTTGGAATGACAATGATATAAGCTCATTATCTGACTCCGACAATAAAGAGAATGCTCAAATAGAACTAATGGCTTCACACCAATCAGAAGATGAACTTGATGAAGTTAGTAACTCTTTTGAATTACATAGTTATGATGAGTTACAAGAAGCTTTTAATGAATTACATGATGAATTTTTAAAGCTTTCTAAAATGTGCTCTAAACAAAAGAAAACCATTGTAGAATTAGAAAGCAAAGTCAACTCTCAAAAAAACTCACTAGTTTTAATAAATGTATAGAAAAAGAATCCAAAATACATGAATTAACTAATGAAATAAACACTTTAAATAGGAGCACTAAAAACTTGGACAAAATCTTGTTGAATCAACGCCCTTCAAATAACAAAACAGGGATTGGTTATTCTCCTAATAATAATATTGGCTAAAACAAAACTGTCTTTATAAAAGAAAGTGTTGGTAAACTTCCTTATGTCAATGAAAGGGCTGTACCAAAATATAAGAACTCAGATTTCTATACTTCCCCCAATAATTTCAAAAGTAATAAATTGACCTATAAGTGTATACATGTAATTATTGTAATCATCGTGGTCATACTCCTAACAACTGTTATGTTAAAAATTATGGAGTACCAAAAGGTAAATTTGTATGGGTTGAGAAAGGCACTAACAAAAAAGGACCCAAATCACTTTGGGTACCTAAATCTAAAATATATATTTATATTTTAGGTATGCTTTGGAGCAGAAAACGATCTATGGTACCTAGACAGTGGCTGCTCAAGGCATATGACTGGTTACAAATCAAAGTTCAGCTTTATTCTACCAAAAGATGGATTTGTCACATATGGCGATAACAATAAAGGTAAAATTTTAGGAATTGGAAGGATTGGTAAACCTCCACATGTTACTATAGATAATGTCTTATATGTCGATGGCTTAAAACACAATCTTCTTAGCATAAGTCAACTATGTGATAAAAGCTTAAATGTCATCTTTAAGAGGATTTATGTACTATAGAAGATAGCAAGACTCATAAGACTAAACATTTCGGAAAAAGAACAAATAACATATTTATGATATCGTTAAATGACCAATCCTTAAAAATCAAGTGTTTATCTGTCAATAATGATGATGCATGGTTATGGCATAGGAGATTTGCTCACATTCATATGAATCATTTAAACAAATTAGTAAAACATGACTTAGTCATTGGCTTGCCTAAAAAGAAATATGTTAATAATAATTTATGTGATGCATTCCAAAAGAGTAAATTAAAGAAAAATTCTTTTAAACCTAAGCATATAGTTTCTACTAATAGGCCATTAGAATTAATTCATATGGATCTATTTGGCCCCTCTAGCATTAAAAGCTTTGGAGGAAATTACTATGGTTTTGTTCTAGTCGATGACTTTTCTAGATATACTTGGACATTCTTGTTAGTTCATAAAAATGAAGCTTTTCATGTTTTTAGAAAGTATGCCAGTCATGTTCAAAATGAAAAATCCATGAAAATTACTTCTATAAGGAGTGATCATGGTGGGGAATTTCAAAATGCTTTATTTGAAGAATATTGTGATGAACATGGAATTTCATACAATTTTTCTGCACCAAGGACTCCACAACAAAATGGTGTTGCTGAACACAAGAATAAACTTTTAGTAGAACTAGCAAGAAGCATGATAAATGAAACTAATCTGCCCAAATGCTTTTGGGCTGATGCTATTAATATTGCTTGTTATGTTTCTAATAGAGTGCTAATAAGACCTATTTTGAAAAAGACCCCATATGAACTATATAAAGGTAGGAAGCCAAATATCTCTCATTTGCATATTTTTGGGTGTAAATGTTTTGTTCTTAACAATGGAAAGAACAAACTTGGTAAATTTGATGCTAAAGCTGACGAAGGAATTTTCCTTGGTTATTCATTCACAAGCAAAGCCTATAGAATTTTTAATAAAAGAACTTTAACCATCGAGGAATCTATACATGTTTCTTTTGATGAATCTAACCCTTCTATGGAGGAAAAAGTTGTTTGTGATGATCATGACAGTGATTTACCAAGTACTTCTCAAAATGATGTTACAAAGTCCATGGAACAACTCAACCTAGAGCAAATGACGAAAGAAGAAAAACTACCTCATATCTCTACTCAATAATATGATGGCCTTCCTCAAGAATGGAGAACACACCGAGATCATCCTATTGACAACGTCATTGGAGACATCAATAAAGGGGTAACTACTCGACTTAGTCTTTAGAGATGCATGTTTTAACATGGCTTTTGTTTCTCAAATAGAACCTTCTATGATAAATGATGCAATGGATGATGAACATTGGATGATTGCTATGCATGAAGAGTTGAATCAATTTGAAAGAAACCAAGTATGGGAACTAGTCCCTAGACCTAGTAACAAGCAAATCATAGGAACCAAACAGATCTTTAGAAATAAATTAGATGAAAATGGCATAATAGTTAGAAACAAAGCTAGGTTGGTAGCACAAGGTTATAATCAAGAAGAAGGAATAGATTATGAAGAAACCTTTGCTCCTGTGGCTAGACTAGAAGCCATTAGATTGCTCTTAGCCTATGCATGCTCATTAGACTTCCAACTATACCAAATGGATGTTAAGAGTGCCTTCCTAAATGGATATATAGAATAAGAAGTGTATGTCAGTCAACCCCCTGGTTTTGAAGACCATCAACATCCCACTCATGTTTATAAGTTGAAAAAGGCTCTTTATGGGCTAAAACAAGCCCATAGAGCATGGTATGATCGTTTAAGCACCTTTTTGTGTAACAAAGGCTTTTCAAAAGGAAAATTCGATACCACTCTTTTTATCAAAAGACTTGATGATCATACTCTGCTTGTGCAAATTTATGTTGACGATATCATTTTTGGTTCCAGAAATGAATCTTTATGTAGTGAATTTGCAAACCTGATGCAAGGAGAATTTGAAATGTCCATGATGGGCAAATTAAACTTCTTCCTTGGTTTGCAAATTAAACAAACTAGTAGTGGAATCTTTATCAGTCAAACTAAATATTGCAAAGAGCTTTTAAAAAAGGAACATCGAATTGATCTCACATCTCTAGGGAAAATGCAAATTGTAGAGGCTCCAGATGGTTCTTTGCGACACAAGGATCACCAAGTTGAAGATGATGCTCCTTTGGAGGTGCCTGCACAAGCCGCACCTCCTACACCTCAGGATTTGGGTAACTCTCCATACTATCAATCAATTATGGACGAGCTTGCTGGTCAGAGGGCAGAGTTAGTCAATATGCGTGCCATATGACTACCCGGATGGATCACATTGATTCTCGAATGGATACCATGGATTCTCGATTCGATGAGATCACTTCCTTGCTTCGCAACCTTCAGCCTCGCGATCCTCCACCTTTCTAGTGATCTTAGCTTAGGATTAGGAATTCTCGTTTTTATGAAGGACACGTTGTTGTTTCTAACTTTATTAGTCTGCTGTCTTTGTTAATGTTTGTTTTGCATCCTTGAACTACAAACTTATGGATTATGCATGTTACTGTTCTACCTTATGGTTTAAAGTATTTTGTTCTAACTTATGAATGATTTTCTGCATGTTATCCTTTCATTACTATGCTTAATCTGCTTTACCTAGTCTCCTTTTTGATAATGTCGAAAGGGGGAGAAAAGGGTTGTATGTTTTGTATGTTCAAATCTATTTCAGGCATAAAATCTTTTCACAAAGTTATGCAATAAGACCAAAAGACAAGGGGAGAACTACTAAACATGAATCAATTGTCAAGACATAGTTTGCCATCATCAAAAAGGGGTAGATTGTGAAGATGGTGATCTTTCCCAACCTATGGCTAAGGTTTTGATGATGCTCACTATGTCATCAAATGCAAAAAGAAGACTAGAAAATCAAGAGTCAAAGAAGCTCAAGTGTGTAGTCTAAGTCTTCTAGTTAAAACGATACTTAAACTTAAAATCTCTTAACTATACGATAATGGATGATTTTTGAAGAACTCATGCATAAAACTAAAATCATTTTTGCACTAAGCATAGTGTTACTCTGTGTAATTAATTACCTTTGATTATAATCGATTTATCACAAAACTAGGAAAATGACAGGATTCTGTTTTTAAACAGTGTAATCGATTACACTATCCTGGTAATCGATTACAAGTTGATAAACTCATCAGACCTGTTCATTTTTCATAATGTAAACGATTACACTATCCTGGTAATCAATTACAACATATTAAAAGCATCGGATATGTGCATTTTTCATAATGTAATCGATTACACTATACTTGGTAATCGATTAAATAAATTCGTTGAGTTTGTATTTTAAATTTTTAACTGGTGTAATCGATTACATTATATGGTAATCGATTACACATACCAGAACATTATATCGGTTCTGATTTTATTGAACTAATGTAGCTCTTAACTTTTCACAAACTCATACTGGTTCATGTGCACGAATTGAACACTATAAATAGGTGTTCTATGACTTGTTTTTAAACACACAATTATGAATACAACTTTCATACTCACAAAGTCACAAAGTTCTCATAATTTCTGTCATTCATTCTTAAGCACAAACAAAAGCCTCCACTAGTCCCTAATCCCTATTAAAAAAATATATAAGAAACTAAACTACGACAACATCTGAATCTGCTAGTCCTTAGCTTTACCTGTACAACGATTATCACAATAACACCAACAAGAAACACTAGGGAGTTAGACATCAAATTCAAGATAATCGGTATTTATAAATCGGTATAGAATAACTATAAAGCCAACATATATATAAAATTATCATTAACATAATTCAACAGTCAAATATCCAATAACCCATCATTCTACAATTTCTCAACCACATTTGATAATAGATACTTCAATGCCACATAGGGCAAGTCTATGCCATAAAGATGAACCAATACCACGTAGGGCAAGTCTATGCCACAAATGGGAATCAACACCACATAGGGAAAGTCTATGCCACAAAGGCGAATCAATACCACATAGGTGTAAGACTGAGGTTGCAACTAAGAAGGGGGGGGGGGGGGGGGTGAATTAGTTGTTGCAATAAGTATGGTCAATTTTTCTGCAATATCAAAGTAAACGTGCAGCGGAAATATTGTGCAGAAAAATGTTGACTTAGGAAGGATAAATAAATAACAATGAGAAGGGAAAGAGAGTACGCATGTGTTTTATACTGGTTCACCTTCTTGTTCACCGAAAGCTACGTTCAGTACTCTTGACGCGCAAGAGATTCCTTTATTAAATATAATGAGTTGCAATTACAATTATCTCACCGCGAGATCTCCTTGTACCTTACACACTCACTTATATCTAATCCCCTTGGAAAACTCTATTCCAAGTAACACCCTTGGTAAACACTATACCAAGTTACACCCTTGGTAAACACTATACCAAGTCACTCACCCTTTCTCTTCACACCTTTGTGAAAGAAAGTAAACTTTGCAAAAGTGAAGAATGTACAATTTGGCTTGGATTTCCTCACAAGTGTATATGACAATTTCTAGAACTTGCAATCCAATAACAACTCGTATACTTGAGATAATAATGCTCTTTTAACTTTGAAAATGTTTGAAAAAGCACTTTCAAGCAACTCAGAAATACTTAGAAAGTTTGAGAAATACTAGATTTGAGTAACCGATTACTCAACAACACTGTTTGACAGCTTTGTGAATTTGCCATAGTGTAATCGATTACACTACTTTGAGTAATCGATTACCCTATTTTCTAAAAATGGTAATCTGTTACTCCAAAGTCTGTAATGGATTACTCATAGCTGTTAGAGGTTTGAAAACTCTTTTCTCATTCATGTAACTTGTTACTCAAGTATGGTAACCCGTTACATGTTGTTTTTGAAAATTATTTTTATTCACATTTAGTTTTTCCTGATTTTCTTGAAAACAATTTTTGAGAATTTTTATCTAAGTAAATAAATGAGTTGTAAGGATAGAAGTACCTAAAGACTTAGACTCTAAATCTTGAAGCTTTATCTTCGATAGTCTTTGTCGGTCTTCTTCCTTTCTTCTTTTTGTGATATTGGTGTCTTCATCAAAACCGTGCCAAGGTCAGGAGCAAGATCTTCTTCACAATCTCCCCCTTTTTGATGATGACAAACCAATGTCGTCTTGAAAGTGTAATTTTCCGAGAGCAGCATACTTGATGATATATCTTGACTTGTTTTGAGTATGCTCCCCCTATATGTATGCATGTTTGCTCCCCCTTTCTTTTGGAATTATGTTCCTGAAAGAATATTGACAGAAAATACACATCTCCCAACTTTTCTCCCCCTTTTGACTTCATCAAAAAGAAGAAAAGCCAAGAGTCTAGCACAATAGGCATTTGTAGAGCATAGCATACAATAGTTCATAGTATATGAAAGTTCAAGTAACAATATATAATCATATATATATAAGACAATAACCCCATGTATGAAACATAAATATCAGTGCATAATTACGAAAATAAAGATGTTCATACACAAAATTCAGAAATAGCAGAAATAACAAGAAAATAATCCAAACAATGTTTAAACATCCACATGGAAAATAGACAGCCATAGCCATGTTGCTTAGCCTCGAAGAAAGACGATGAAGTTCGTAATGGATTTGGTGACTCTGAGTATCGAAAGCATCCATCCTTGTGGTGATGTATCCTCGAAGAGAAACCAATTCATCCATAATCATCTGATTAGTAGGCATTGCAGCAGATGTAGAAGATTGAGCATGAGATTCAGGCTGGTTTGGTGCAGCAGTAGGTTCTTGTTCGTCGGTTGGAGCAGGTTGGCGATCGGTACGATGCTTGTAAGTTCGACGAGTGACAGGATATATAACGAATCCCATCTTGTTGACAACCTCAATATCAACCTTGCTTTCGCGAAGATTGAGGGCCACTTTGGTCTCACCTTCTAAAGGTATGCCGAAATGCTCTAGGATTTTGGTAATGAAGATGGCGTAGGGCAACGGACTTTGGGAGCCGCGAACATGCCACATTTGATTCGTTATCATCTTAGTCCAATTAATTTTGATGTTAAACTGGATAGCATACATCAATTGGAGCTCTATGTCACTTATTTGCGAATGGTTTGAAAATTTCGGCAAAACGACATAGGAAAGAAAATAATGTATCAAACAATCTTCCAGCGTGAGATATCCAGCAAAGAGGATATCCCTGTTCTTAACAGTCTCACAAAGGATTTGTTGCTTTCGCCTTTCTATTTCCTCCTTAGAAATTCTACAAATGGAAAGATAGAATTTCTTGCGATCGTAATCATCCCATTCACCTACCAGGCCGAACCCAATAATGTCGCCTATCATCGGTATATCACAGCAAATAGAACTAAAGGTTTTGATATCCAAAATAATGCCCTTTCCCTTAACATGGCAAGTCATAATATTTTTCCTAAAGTTCATGTTGCAGTAAAATACGCGAACAAGCTCAGGGTAAATATCGTTCGCTTCGTAGCAAAAGTCAAAAAGTTTTTGTTGCCGCAAAAGATAAGGAAAAAGAAAATCTTCAAACTCAAAGTTCCCAATGTTACCATACTTAGGAGTGAAGATGGCGCGTCCATGGAAGTTTTCCTCAAAGATTTCCTTTGAGCGTCATTTGCAAGAAGCCTCGTCAAGTTCAACGGGTTGGACTTGGAAGTTGTTTCTCCTTGCTTGGACTTTGAAGAACGTGGTCTTTTTGAAGATGAAACCATTGTTGGTGTTTGAAGGTTTAGGGTTATTTTGATTTTGGAAATTGGGGGGTTTTTGATTTAGGCCACAAATCACGAAATAGAGGGTGTAGAAGTGTTTTGAATTGAAAATGTGATGTGATTTGAAACAAAAATCAATCAAAACGGAGTAGAAATGATGTTTTTAGAGATTGAGAGGATTTAGAGAGGGAAACCTTCGAGTTATAGGAGAGAGAAAAATGGTGGATTTCTGAAAAATGCAGCAGTTCATATATATAGCTGCACAGAGTAATCAATTACAATAAGTGAGTAATCGATTACTCACTTTCAAAAATTTAAAATTTTCAAACAGTAGCACTGAGTAATCGATTACTTGGTTTCCAGTAATCGATTATTGTAACAAATTTTCTCCCCATTGATGCTGAAAGTGATTTTTGGCTCTAAAAACTTGAAAATTAAAGTATAAAACACACAATTTAAGATCAAGTAGGCATTGAATATAAACAATGAAGCATGCATATAAATATTTAAGCATATTAGGACAAGTAATCTTCATCGAGCATGCCTAATTCTCGTCTAATTTTATAAAAAAGGTTTTTTTTGCTAACGATTTAGTAAATATGTCCACTAGTTGGTTATGAGTATCAATGAATTCTACCAACACATCCTTCTTTTGGACATGGTCCCTAAGGAAATGGTGCCTTATATCAATGTGTTTGGTTCTTGAGTGCATAATCGGATTTTTGGTGAGATTAATAGCACTAGTATTGTCACATTTCAAGGGTGTGCAGCCTAAGTTTAAGCCATAATCCCGTAATTGTTGTTTGAGCCACAAAACTTGTGCACAACAACTACCGGCAACAATATATTCCGCTTTAGTGGTGCTTAAGGCAACACAAGCTTGTTTCTTACAGGACCAAGAAACTAAAGCATTCCCTAGAATGTGGCAAGTACCACTTGTACTTTTTATCTCAGACTTGCATCCTGCAAAGTCTGAATCCGAGAAGCCAACCAATTCGCATACGCTTCCCTTGGGATACCACAGTCCAACATCGGTTGTGCCTTTGAGATACTTCATGATTCTCTTAACGACAACTAGATGTGACTCTTTGGGTTTAGATTGATATCGCACACAAAGACATACACTAAACATAATATCAGGTCTACAGGCAGTAAGATATAAAAGAGATCCGATCATACCTCGATACTTAGATATTTCAATACATTTTCCAGCGTCATCAGCATCGATGTATGTACTTGATCCCATAGGAGTAGCAATCGGCTTGCTGTCATCCATCTCAAATCTTTTCAACAAGTCTTTGCAATACTTGGACTGACTTACAAAGATTCCATTGCTAAGTTTCTTAATTTGGAGTCCAAGAAAGTAATTTAACTTTCCCATCATAGACATCTCAAATTCTCCTTGCATCATATTGCCAAATTTACTACACAAACTTTCATTAGTAGAACCGAAAATAATATCATCAACATAAATTTGAACAAGTAAAGTATGATGATTTATCTTCTTAATAAATAGTGTAGTATCGACCTTGCCTTTTGTAAAACCTTTTTCTGTTAGAAAGTTGGTTAGACAGTCATACCAAGAACGTGGAGCTTGCTTTAAGCAATAGAGGGCTTTCTTTAACTTGTATATGTGAGAGGGATGTTTGTAGTCCTCAAAACCAGGAGGTTGTTTTACAAATACTTCCTCTTGTATATACTCGTTAAGGAACACACTCTTTACATCCATTTAGTAAAACTGAAAGTTCAAGGAGCATGCATATGCAAGTAGCAGTCTAATCGCTTCAAGTCTAGCAATCGGAGCGAAGGTTTCAGCAAAGTCAATGCCTTTCTCTTGGTTGTATCCTTGGGCTACTAGTCTAGCCTTGTTTCTAATGATTATACCATTTTCATATGATTTATTGCGAAATACCCAGCGAGTTCCTATTACATGCCTATTCTTTGGTCTAGGAACAAGTTCCCTAACTTCGTTTCTCTCAAACTAGTTAAGTTCTTCTTGCATAGCAAGAATCCAGTGTTCATCCTCGATTGCTTCATCAATCTTAGATGGTTCTATTTGAGAAACAAAAGCCATGTTTAGACAAGCATTTTCTAGCATTAAGCGAGTGGTAACACCTTTGTTAATATCGCTAATAATGTTGTCTATAGGATGATCTCGATGAGTTCTCCACTCTTTGGGTAAATCAGAGTGAATATGCTCTTCTTGTATGGAAGGATTATCATCCACTTCCACATGCTCTATATTAGGTGTAGTTTCAATAATAGCATTTTCATTAAAAGTAGAGTTAGGCAAATCTTCTTCATCAATGGTCAACCTTTCCTTGATTAGAGGATTGGTTTCATCAAAGGAGACATGGATAGATTCTTCCATGGCTAGAGTTCTTTGTTAAAGACTCTATAAGCTTTACTCGTGAGAGAATAGCCTAGGAAGTTTCCTTCATCTGCCTTTGCATCAAACTTGCCTAAATTTTCTTTGCCATTATTCAAGATGAAACATTTACAACCAAATACATGCAAGTGTGAAATGTTTGGTTTTATTCCTTTGAAGAGTTCATAGGTGTTTTTCTTTAGAATAGGTCTTATTAGAACTCTATTTGAAACATAACAAGCGGTGCTTACCGCATCATCCCAAAAGTACGTTGGGAGGTTAGTTTCATTCAACATTGTTCTAGCGAGTTCTTCCAAAGAACGATTCTTTCTCTCTACAACACCATTTTGTTGTGGTGTTCTAGGAGAAGAAAAGTTGTGATTAATCCCAAGATCATCACAAAATTCCTCAAAAGACGCATTATGAAACTCTCCCCCATGATCACTTCTTATAGCAGCGATTTTAAGTGACTTTTCGTTTTGGACTCTTTTAGCGTAAGTGCTAAAGGCTTTGAATGCCTCATTCTTATGTACTAAGAATAGAGTCCAAGTGTAGCGTGAAAAATCATCTACTATAACAAGAGCATAGTAGTTACCACCAAGACTTTTTGTCCTTGAAGGGCCAAATAAGTCTATGTGTAGTAACTGCAATTGTCTATCCGAAGAAACCATATGCTTTGGCTTGAAAGAGGATTTTGTTTGTTTACCCATTTGACATGCACCACATAGTTTGTCTTTAACAAACTTCATTTTGGTTAAACCAACAACCAAATCTTTCTTGATTAGCTTATTCAAATGGTCCATATGTATGTGAGCAATTCTCCTATGCCAAAGCCATGCATCATGAATGTCATTTACAACTAAACATGTTATAGGAAGAGATGAATCTATATCTATCATGTAGATGTTATTAATTCTCTTACCAACAAGTTTAGAGTTTAGAAATTCCTTACTTTCAATGATGCACTTATCTGGGTAGAATGATACATGGAAGCCCTTGTCGCAAAGTTGACTTATGCTTAGAAGATTGTGCTTAAGTCCATCCACATATAGCACTCCTTCTATGGTTGTTGAAGGTGGCTTGCCGATTCTACCGACTCCAAGAATTCTTCCTTTGTTGTTGTCACCATATGTGACATAGCCTTTGTCCTTTGGAGTAAGGACAAAGAACTTACTTTTATCGCCCGTCATATGTTTTGAGCAACCACTATCCAAGTACCATAAATTGCGGGCGGCGCTCAAATCAACCTGCAAAACAGGTTAAGTTATATTAGGTACCCAACTTGTTTTGGGTCCTACATGGTTAGATCCTTTCTCAACCCATTTAAAATATCCTAGGGGAACACCATATTTTCTAATATGACAAGTATTTGGTGTGTGCCCATGATTTTTACAATAAGAGCAGATAGGTTGATGCATATGTATCCTAGATTTGTGTTTGCTATGTGTAGATGCATGGATACATGTTTTCCGAAAGTCTGTTATGATAGACTTACTTTGTTTCTTAAGAGCAGGGCTTTTTCCATAGCCAAGACCTCTTCGGTCCGTAGAGTGTCTTTGATCATTAATGATCTTACTCAAGCTCTTGCTACTCTTGTTCATTTTATTGAGTTCAAAACTAAATGTAGAAACTTTGTTACCAATAGTAATGCAATTTAAACATGAGGATGATGAAGGTATGTTTCTAAGAGAATCTAATTCAGATTTTTGTTTTAGAATCATTTTAGACAATTTCTGTAAGGACCCAAATTCTACCCTTGAAAAATTTTCCTTTATTTTAATCCTCCCTTACATACATTCATCATCTTACTTAAAACCCTCATGAATCATTCCTTGAAACTAATCTTTAAACCTGTTATATTATCATACAATTCATATTATAGAAAAACATAATTCATTCAATTAGTAATTACCACATACAACCAGTTATGGGTTTCCAAGAGTCATAATGTCCACAACTACATATCTCATGTATTGTCCTAATCAGAATTACATTCATCTCAAAATATTATCTAGCCAACTACAATGTCAAAGTAACGCTAAAGGCAATCAAGTTAATAAACACATAAGATTCCTAAGTGAGCTTCCTTCTCAAATCCTTCATTTACCTCCCATAATATATATCCTATAGCCTGCATATTACTTTCATTCTAACATCCTCATTTCTCATCCTTCATATTCACCCTATAGTATATATATCCCATAATATATATCCTATAGCATGTATATTACTTTCATTCTAACATCCTCATTTCTCATCATTCATATTCACCTTATAGTATATATATCCCATAATATATATCCTATAGCATGTATAGTTCATTCCCCATACCACAACGGGCAGGTCGATTTTATCACCAATACCACATCGGGCAGCTCGAGTTTATTCCCCATACCACATCGGGCAGGTCGAGTTTATCCCCCATACCACATCGGGCAGGTCGAGTTTATTCCCCATACCACATCGGGCAGGTCGAGTTTATCCCATATACCACATCGGGCAGGTCGAGTTTATTCCCCATACCACATTGGGCAGGTCGAGTTTATCCCCCATACCACATCGGGCAGGTCGAGTTTATCCCCCATACCACATCGGGCAGGTATACCACATCGGGAAGGTCGAGTTCATTCTTCATTCCACATAACAAACAACCACTCCTGTTAGAACATCAACAATAGACCACTACCATTTCGGGTAGGGTAACAACAATAAACCACTACTACCTCGGGTAGAGTAACAATAATAATCCACTACCCCTTCAGGTAGGGTAACAACAGTATTCTTACAAATACATTACCTCTTTCACATACCTCATTCACATCAGCTAGTATGAGTTAGAGACACTTATCCCTTACCTTGGTGAGTGTTGGGGGTCGGTTCCGAGTAACTTTAAAAGTCTCCTCAACAATTTCCTCCAACCTTAGGATCTTTCCTCATTCCCACCAATAACAACAATGTCAGTCATTTATTCAAAATAACACATCAACAACTCGTATTTCATCATCGAACATACAAGGGATTCACATATTTTCAAGATTTCCAAAACTACTTCAATACTAGTTTCCAAACATCTAAAAATACATGTTTATCTCATATATCAACATCAAAGCACAAACTAATCATCCACATTTAACATTTCATTCATTTCCCTTTTTACTCATATTCTCGTTTTGGGGTTTGTGGGGTTTTCAAGAATAACCCACAAAACCTTTCCATTCATCAAATACCAACTCTATATCAAGAGTTTACAAGAGAAAAACACATAACACGAACCATAACTCTAAAGGATGAGTTTCCATGGTTTCTCATACTTTGAGAAGAGATCCAACATACCCAAAACAAGTTAAAGAGGAAGAAGAAGAGTTAGAAGCAAGAGGTTTACCTCTTCTCAAGCTCTAAGATGATTCCTAAGGCTCTTTGCTCTTGAAAAGTTCTCCTCTCTCTATTCTCTTCAAAGTTCTAACCCTAAAATGTGTTTGGGGTTTCTATTTTAAAGTGAAATCGTCGGGTTCTAGCTCAAGCGAGCCCATTCTCGCTCAGGCGAGAAAATCCCGCCTTTTTAAAATTTCAGATCTGACGCTCTCGCTCAAGCGAGGCAATTCTCGCTCAGGCGAGACATCTCTCGCTCAGGCGAGACATCTCTCGCTCAAGCGAGGTTCCTCTCGCTCAGGCGATAATCTCACAGCCTCGACAGGTCCTGAATGCCACTTTTCTCGCCCAGGCGAGACAACTCTCGCTCAAGCGAGACCACCCTCGCTTAAGCGAGACCATTCTCGCTCAAGCGAGAATCCTTCAGTATAGCCCAGGATTTCACTCTCCCCGGTGAGCCTCTCTCGCCCAGGCGAAAATTATCTCGCTCAAGCGATACTCCCAAGACTGATACTATAATTTAATGACTTTAAAATCTAGGGTGTCACAATTTCATATATTCATCATGTAGATCATTAAATGCAGTTTGTAATTTGGAAGAAGAAAAATGGATATATTCATTTACCTCTTCATCGTCTGAATGATGAGACGCCATGAGGGAGAGATGCGCCTGCTCTTCGCTTTCTGGTCCAGAGGCTGAACTTGTGTAGTTGTCTTCCCAAGCGATGTAGGCTCTTCGTCCATTCTTTAATTTATTCTTTCCTTTGAAAGAACTCTTCTTGATGTTTGGACAATCCATCTTCATGTTTCCAGGTTTGCCACACTCAAAGCATGTAAAATTCTGATTTGAAGTGGAGGCCTCATTGCTTTTGGAGAACTTCTTTATTTTCCCGGTTCTTCCGCCTTTGTTCCTTCTTAAGAACTTGCTGAACTTTTTGATGAAGAGGCTCATGTCGTCAGTCTCTTCCTTGTCGTATTCATCCTCCGATGAATCATATTTCTTAGCTTTTGCCTTGAGAGAAATATTCTTCTTCTTCTTCTCTAGTTCCTCGTGTTGATCAAGTTGACTCAATTCGAGTTCATGTTCCTGCAATTTTTCAAACAAAGTAGCCAAGGGCATTTTCGAAAGGCTTTTCTTTTCGGAAATAGTCGTTACCTTTGGTTGCCATGTTCTTGTTAGTGACCTTAGAACTTTTAAGTTCAAGTCACTATTTGACAGTACCTTGCCAAATGCAATAAGATGGTTGGTGAGATGAGTGAATCTCTTTTGAAGATCCATGATCTTCTCTCCAGGTCTCATACGAAACATTTCGTATTCCTGGGATAAAGTGTTGAGTCTCGATCTCTTTACCTCTTCGGTTCCTTCATGAGTTATCTCCAAAGTGTCCCACATTTCCTTAGCCGATTTGTAGTTGGACACTCTAAAGAACTCATCTATTCCATGTGCCGATGTGAGGATGTTCTTTGCTTTCAAATCATATTGCACCTTCTTTTTATCTTCATCATTCGATGAATATTTTGGCTTTGTCTCTCTTGTGCTGTTGACAACGGTAAATGGCACGTATGGTCCTTCCTCGATAGCATTCCAAATATCCAAATCTTGTGACTCTATGAAAATCCAAATTCTAATTTTCCAAAAGTAATAACACTCTCCAACAAAGCTTGGAGGTTTGTTTATGTTGGATCCTTCTCCTAGGAATGATATTGAGGCCATGTTGTAGTAGGATCAGATTTTGAGAGTAACTTTCTCAAAAATAGCTCTGGTGCCAATTGTAAGACTGAGGTTGCAACTAAGAGGGGGTGAATTAGTTGTTGCAATAAGTATGGCCAATTTTTCTACAATATAAAAGTTAACGTGCAGTGGAAATATTTTGCCGAAAAATATTGACTTAGGAAGGATATATAAATAACAAAGAGAAGGGAAAGAGAGTATGCAGGTGTTTTATACTAGTTCATCTTCTTGTCCATCGAAGGCTACGTCTAGTACTCTTGACGCGCAAGAGATTCCTTTATTAAATATAATGAGTTGCAATTACAATTATCTCACCCCCGAGATCTCCTTGTACATTACACAATCACTTATATCTAATCCTCTTGGAAAACTCTATTCCAAGTAACACCCTTGGTAAACACTATACCAAGTTACACCCTTGGTAAACACTATACCAAGTCACTCACCCTTTCTCTTCACACCTTTGTGAAAGAAAGTAAACTTTGCAAAAGTGAAGAATGTACAATTTGGCTTGGATTTCCTCACAAGTGTATATGACAATTTCTAGAACTTGCAATCCAATAACAACTCGTATACTTGAGATAATAATGCTCTTTTAACTTTGAAAATGTTTGAAAAAGCACTTTCAAGCAACTCAGAAATACATAGAAAGTTTGAGAGTATGTTGCTTTGAAAAGTGCAGAAAATTCAGAAAAGTACAAGAGCTTTGTGTGATTTTAATATCAGAGTTGTTGTATTGTTGTGAGAGTGTTTCAATGCCTTTATATAGACTTCCAATCAAGCACAATACCCTTAGGCATGAGTAGGTTTCGTTTGGAATGAAAAGCAATCAGTTTAGAGTGAAACCCTTTCACTTGAAATCTGAAAAACTGATGCAGCAGCTCTCAGTAATTGATTATTGCAAATGGGTAATCGATTACCCAACAATCCTGTTAACAGCTTTTTGAAAATTCGCACAGTGTAATCGATTACTGGATTTGAGTAATCGATTACTCAACAACACTGTTTGACAGCTTTGTGAATTTGCCTTAGTGTAATCGATTACACTACTTTGAGTAATCGATTACCCTGTTTTCTAAAAATGGTAATCTGTTACTCCAAAGTCAGTAATGGATTACTCATAGCTGTTAGAGGTTTGAAAACTCTTTTCTCACTCATGTTACTTGTTACTCAAGTACGGTAACCCGTCAAATGTTGTTTTTGAAAATTATTTTATTCACACGTAGTTTTTCGTGATTTCCTTGAAAACAATTTTTGAGCATTTTTATCTAATTAAATAAATGAGTTGTAAGGATAGAAGTACCTAATGACTTAGACTCTAAATCTTGAAGCTTTATCTTCGATAGTCTTTGTCGGTCTTCTTCCTTTCTTCTTTTTGTGATATTGGTGTTTTCATCAAAACCGTGCCAAGGTCAGGAGCAAGATCTTCTTCACAATAGGGCAAGTCCATGCCACAGAGGCGAATCAATACCACATAGGGCAAGTCTATGCCACAAAGGTGAATCAATACCACATAGGGCAAATCTATGCCACAAAGGTCAATCAACACCACATAGGGCAAGTCCATGCCACAGAGGCGAATCAATACCACATTCATTCAGTGATACTCATAACTCTATTCTCATAATAACAAACTCAATAAGCTTACCCTTCACATTATACCATTAATAATGGAAATGCTTCTCCCTTACCTTGGTGTGTGTTGGCATTTGGCGGCTTGTTAGTCTCTACTGCGCTTCCTCCAACCTTAGGGTCTATCCCCATTCACACCACACACAAAACCATAATCAATAATATATTTGTAACATCACATTATAACTCATATTACATATTTCAACCACAAAATAACTAATACTCCGATGATTCTCGAAACTATCTCTATTGAGACTTCAAACATGTAAATCATAAACATTTAACCACTCATTCCACATCATAAATCATAAACCACAACCCAACTTAACATTTCACCCCCTTTCTTCACCATTTCGTTTCTAGGTTTCGGGGTTTCCTAATATCAAAATCTTTCAAACACCCTTTCCAAAGATAAACTCTACACTACGAGTTTTCAAGAAAGAAGTTAAATAAAACGAACCACAACTCAAAAGAGAGAGTTAGGTTGTTTTCCAACTCAAAGAGAAGAGACCCAAATACCCACAATGAGTTTCTAAGTAAGAAGAAGTGTTAAAATCAAGAGGTTTACCTCTTCTCTAGCTTCTCTTAGCCTTTACACGAGCTCTTGCCAAGAACCTCTTCTCTTTTCTCTCAACCCCCCCCCCCCCCCATTTTGTGTTTGCGGCTCTATTTTAGGGTTCAGGATTTTAGATTCTCGCTCAAGCGAGAATACATCGCCTAGGCGAGAGTCCTCGCCTTTTTAAAATTTCAAACTCTGACACTCTCGCTCAAGCGAGGATCCTACGGCCTCAAGCCACTGTCCCTCGCCCAGGCGAGCTGTCTCTTGCTTAGGCGAGAATCATCCAATATCTCCCAGACTTACTGAGTTTCACTATGTTCCAAATATAAAAAATTTAGGGGGTTACAACAACCTTCCCTTCCTGCATCAAAACACAACCCAAACCTTGCTTAGAAGCATCATAAAACACACTGAAATCATGATCATTACTAGGAAGAACCAACACTAGTGTCGTGGTCAACCTCCGCTTCAACTCTTGAAAACTTTCTTCACAACGGATTGTCCACACATACGGTTCCCCTTTTCTGGTAAGCTTAGTCAATGGTAGTGCCAACTTCGAAAACCCTTATCTCTTCCCTACCCTTGGAGTAGATCAGAAAGTCATCAATAAATACACATACAAATGAATCTAAGTATAAGTGAAAAATCAGATTCATGTAGTCAGTAAATATTGCTGGAGCATTCGTCACACCAAAAGGCATTACCAAATACTCAATGTGCCCATACCTCGTCCTAAAAGTAGTCTTCAAAATATCTTCCGACTTAACTCGAAGTTGATGATAACCCGACCGAGGGTCAATCTTTGAAAATACAACAGCTCCCCTCAACTGATCCATCAAGTCATCAATTCTACGTAACAAATACTTGTACTTGATAGTTACCTTGTTCAACTGTCTGTAATCGGTGCACAACCTCATACTCCCATCTTTCTTCTTGACCAACAAGACCGGTGCACCCCACGGTGAAACACTAGGGCGAATAAACTTCTTCGCTAACAAGTCTTCAATCTGCTTTTTCAACTCAGTCGGCTCTAACGGTGCCATCCTATATGGAGCTATAGAGATGGGTCCCGTTCCCAGCACAAAGTCAATGGAGAATTCAACTTCTCTGACTGGAGGAAATTCCGGAATATCCCTGAGAAATACCTCAGGAAACTAACGAACTATTGGAATATCCTCAACTCTATGTTTCCAATACCCTCCAGGGATGCCAACAAAACAAACACGACTCCTCCCTCTTTAAAGTAAGTCCTGACCCCTTTAGCAGACAACGGCTTCATGTAATTAACCTCATCAGAAATCTCACCCAGACGACCTCCAAACACAACGGTCTTATCAGCACAATTAAGAATCACAAGATTTGTTGATAACTAGTTCATCCTCATAATTAGATCCAACTGGGATAGTGGTAAGCAGATTAAATCCACGGTAAATGTCCTACCGTTTACCACTATCGGACATCGAGACACAAACATCGACACCACCACAGGCACACAAGTTGGGGTGGATATGACCAAATCGAAAGGCCTCACGCCATGGCAGGAGGATCACAATCTCAGTCTCTATCTTTTGCAACAAGTGCGGTTGAACTCATGTCGGCGACTTATGCCACAGTACCACCCTTAGCTGCTTTCATTGCAAGGAGGCCGGACATATCAAGAGGTATTGTCCTAAGCTGCAGCAGAGTTTGAACACTGCAAGGACTGAACGACCTCGGTCTACGGGCAGAGTGTTTACCATGAGCAGCGCTGAGGCAACTAATGCAGATGGCCTGATCCAAGGTAATTGCTTGGTGAAAGGTATTCCTCTTTTAGTGTTGTTTGATTCGGGAGCGACACACTCCTTTGTATCTGTCGAATGTGTTGTTTGAGTCGGTATTCAAATAAAAATAAAATATAAAATTTAAGTAAACAAGTCAAAAAGGAGATGGTTGAATAAAAATAATTCCTTTTCAAGTTTTCTATTTATTTTAGAGGTTAAGGCAATATGAATGTTCTATTATGTTCCATCAACACATTAAAAAGATTATATGATATATCTGCTGTGGAAGTAGGTCAACATTTCTATTGGCAAATAGGCGATTTCCAAGTACATGCCCAAGTCCTTATTACTTCTTGGGTTGTGATTGCTATCTTATTAGTTTCAGCCATTCTCGTTGTTCGAAATCCGCAAACCATTCCCACTTTCGGTCAGAATTTCTTTGAATATGTCCTTGAATTCATTCGAGACGTGAGCAAAACCCAGATTGGAGAAGAATATGGTCCATGGGTTCCCTTTATTGGAACCCTGTTTCTATTTATTTTTGTTTCGAATTGGTCAGGGGCTCTTTTGCCCTGGAAAATCATACAGTTACCTCATGGGGAGTTAGCTGCACCCACAAATGATATAAATACTACCGTGGCATTAGCTTTACTTACGTCAGCGGCCTATTTCTATGCGGGTCTTTCAAAAAAAGGATTAGCTTATTTTGGTAAATACATCCAACCAACTCCAATCCTTTTACCGATTAACATCTTAGAAGATTTCACAAAACCCTTATCGCTTAGTTTTCGACTTTTTGGAAATATATTAGCTGATGAATTAGTAGTTGTTGTTCTTGTTTCTTTAGTACCTTTAGTAGTTCCTATACCGGTCATGTTCCTTGGATTATTTACAAGCGGTATTCAAGCTCTCATTTTTGCTACTTTAGCTATGGCTTATATAGGTGAATCCATGGAATGCCATCATTGACCTGTTTTCTAAATAATCCATTTTAAGTTTAGCCCACTGCAATGTATTGTATTCCAGTTCATGATAATCTAATTAGGGAACACGTAACTATATCAAATATAAAGAATAGAAATAATTTTACAAAATAATTTTATAATAAAAAAATAAAGATGTAGCAATAAGGTATATAAATACAATAAGTATATGATTCAGTATAAGTGTAATAGTAAAATATTAACGGTTATCGGGGATTTGTAAAAAAATAAAATAGGAAAACGTTCTATCTAAATAAATGATATTTTTTCTATTTTTCCTAAAAATACTCTTTGTTTGACCAATTTCTATTTCCTTCGAATGAATATTTTTTTGTTAATTCAATTATATTAAATATTTTTATTAGATTTGGATATTGTCAATATATTAGATATTAGCAGTTATAATTTTGTATGATATCCACATTTACGACGTATGATTAAAAAAATATGTTTTATAGAACTAGAACCGATTCCCGTTTCATTCACAATGATTGACAAAAAAACAAGATAAAAAAAAGAATAGGAGTGAAGGGGTTCGGATTGGGTGTATAAAAAATCTAATCGCTATAAGACAACTCTTTCTTTTTTAAAGATTTAAAAAAACAAAGGATGATTTTACCCTCGAATCCAATATTTAACTCAAGATGTGAATAATTTGTTTACGGTATGGAAGAAAGACATGTATATGTGATATTAGATATTAACTAGTTAGATATATAGATGAACTAACTATATATCTCAATTTGTCCTGCCCCGCTACTACTGTAAATTGAGATAGGTATTCAAAAAACGAAGTCCTTCTCTTTCATCTGTAATTGTGAATTGAATATTGAATGACTAAAGAAATTGAATCAAGAAAAAGAACGAAGAATTCAAAGAATGAGTTAAGGCAAGATAAGAAAAAAAGTTGTATCGATTCACAAAAACTCCGTGGATAGAAAAGAACAAATAAATATTGAAGCTATTTGGGTAGTTCAATAAATAGTATTATATCAATTCGGAATTTGAAATTACTTTAACTGAATAAACCTTCGTAATTGAATAATAAAGTCCTAATTTGTTTTTTGACTGTATCATTAACTATTTCTTTATTTTATTTGGGGTGCGAGGAACTTATTATGAATCCACTGATTTCTGCCGCTTCCGTTATTGCTGATGGGTTGGCCATTGGGCTTGCTTCCATTCGATCGGGGGTTGGTAAAGTCACTGTTGCTGGACAAGCTGTAGAGGGGATTGCACGGCAACCCGGGGCAGAGGGAAAAATCCGGATGTACTTTATTGTTTAGTCTGGCTTTTATGGAAGCTTTAACAATTTATAGGCTAGTTGTAGCATTAGCACTTTTATTTGCGAATCCTTTTGTTTAAACCTAACAATATCTAAATCTCGGAATCGTAGCAAGATAGTTAGCCTATCCATAAGAGAATATGAGATCATATGAACAATATAACCGATTCTTTCCTTTTCTTGGATTTGGGTTACTGGCCATCCGCCAGAAGTTTCGGAAATACCGATATTTTAGCAATAAATCCAATAAATCTAAGTGTACTGCTCGGTGTATTGGTTTTTTTAGGAAAGGGAGTGTGTGCGAGTTGTTTATTTCAAGAATAGGTTGGATACAACCAATTGCACTTTTTTCGTTGTAACTGGGAAAAGGGGTGCATGATCCCGCGAATTACTTCTGAATTAATTAAGAAGTAATATTTAAGAACCATAGCATTTTGTGATTCATTGGTAAATCCACTTTGATTCTCTATAAACCAATAATTTTGGACCATATTACCATGGTTAAAGCTAAGTAGTTTGAAGTCTCAGCGCAATGTAGTACTCTTTCTCCCACTATGTTAATATAGAAACGAAACGGTTTCAAAAAACAAATTGTTGGAATTTTCTCGAAATAGAACACTCATGTCGATAAAATGGCTTGAATCCTCTTTACGGTAAAAAAATTGGAAAAATGGGTGTAGTTTATTTAATTTCACCCCCCCCCCCCCCTTTTATTATACAATGCAGAATCGATGACCTATCTTATGTATCAATTAATAAGAATTTTTTGGATTTGAAGGGAAAAAAACAACTTTGCTGACAATTGACAATTATTTATTTGGTCAGAAGAGTCCTCAAAATATTATGGTCTTCTATTAGTAATCAATTTCAATATTTTTGGAATGGAATAGAAATTGAGAGGATATGCTAATTACATAAAAAGGATAGGGAATTTTCCCATTTAGTAATTGAGTGTGAGAGCCAAATGAATCAAAAGATTCATGTTTGGTTCGGGAAGAGATCATAGACGTTTTGAAATTAAATGAACGGAAAGATAATCTACTTTCATTAGGTAATTTATTAGTTAATCGAAAACGGAGAATCTTCAAGTCTATTCGAAATTCAGAAGAACTACGGGAAGGGGAAATTGAACAGCTGGAAAAAGCCCGGGCTCGCTTAAGGAAAGTAGAAACGGAAGCATATCGTTTTCGAGCGAATGTCTATTCTGAGATAGAACGAGAAAAATTAAATTTAATCAATTCAATTTATACAACTTTGGAACAATTCGAAAATTATATAAACGAAACCATTCATTTTGAACAACAAAGGGTGATTAATCAAGTTCAACTGCGGGTTTTCCAACACGCCTTAGAGGGAGCTCTAGGAAGTTTGAATATTTTCTTGAATAACGAGTCGCATTTACGTACCATCAGTGCCAATATTGGCACGTTTGGGGAATGAAAGAAATAAAAGATTAGTCCTTCATCTACTATAGGCATTATTTTTTTTTCTTATAAAAAGAATTAAACTGATAAATACTCATGGTAAGCATTCGTGCATATGAAATTAATAAAATTATCCGTGAACGTATTGAGCAATATAATACCGAAGCAAAGATTGTAAATATTGGTACCGTACTTCAAGTAGGCGATGGCGGGTGAATTAGTGGAATTTGAAGAGTGTACTATAGGAATTGCTTTGAATTTGGAATCAAGTAATGTTGGTGTTGTATTAATGGGCGATGGTTGTGACACCCTAGATTTTAAAGTCATTAGATTATAGTATCAACCCTAGGAGTCTCGCTTGAGCGAGAGAATTGTCGCCTGGGCGAGAGAGGCTCACCTGGGAGGGTGAAATCATGGGCTATACTGAAGGATTCTCGCTTGAGCGAGAATTGTCTCGCTTGAGCGACAGTGGTCTCGCTTAAGCGAGAATGGTCTCGCTTGAGCGAGAGTTGTCTCGCCTGGGCGAGAAAAGTGGCATTCTAGACCGTCGAGGCTGTAAGATCCTTGCTTGAGCGAGAGGATCTTCGCTTGAGCGAGAGCTGCCTCGCCTGAGCGAGAAATCCCTCGCTTGAGCGAGAGCGTCAGATCTGAAATTTTAAAAAGGCGGGATTTTCTCGCCTGAGCGAGAATGGGCTCGCTTGAACGAGAACCCGACAATTTCACTTTAAAATAGAAACCCCAAACACATTTTAGGGTTAGAAATTGGGATAGAAGAGAGGAGATGGTAATTTTGAGAGCAAGAACTCGTGGAAATCATCTAGAAGCTTGAGAAGAGATCCTAAGGTTGGAGGAAATCGCGGAGGAGACTTTTAAAGTTACTCGGAACCGACCCCAACGCTCATCAAGGTAAGGGATAAGTGTTTCTAACTCATATGAGCTGATGTGAGTGAGATATGTGAAAGAGGTAATAGGTTTGTAAGAATATTGTTGTTACCCTACCCGAAGTGGTAGTGGTTTATTGTTGTTACCCTACCCGAAGTGGTAGTGGTTTATTATTGTTATCCTACCCGTAATGGTAGTGGATTATTGTTGTTGTCCTACCTAGAGTGGTAGTGGATTAATGTCGTTGTCCTACCCGGAGAGGTAGTGCATTAATGTTGTTGTCCTACCCATAGTGGTAGTGGATTATTGTGGTATAGACATGCCCGATGTGTTATGGAGAATGAACTAGACGTGCCCGGTGTGGTATGGATAATTAACCATACCTGCCCGATGTGGTATGGAGAATTAACTAGATCTACCCGATGTGGCAAAGGATTATCTTTGTGGGAAATGAACTAGACCTGCCCGATGTGGTATGGAGAATGAACTAAACCTGCCCGATGTGGTATGGAGAATGAACTAAACCTGCCCGATGTGGTATGAAGAATGAACTAGACCTGTTCGATGTGGTATGGAGAATGAACTAGACCTTCCCGATGTGGTATGGAGAATGAACTAGACCTGCCCGAGGTGGTATGGATAATTAACTAGACCTGCCGGATGTGGTATGGAGAATTAACTAGATCTACCCGATGTGGTAGAGGATTATCTTTGTGGGAAAACTCGGTGAATATGAATGATGAGAAATGAGTATATTGGAATGAAAGTAATATGCATGCTATAGAATAAATATTATGGGATATATATACTATAGGGTGAATATGAATGACGAGAAATGAGTATATTGGAATGAAAGTAATATGCATGCTATAGAATATATATTATGGGATATATATACTATAGGGTGAATATGAATGATGAGAAATGAGTATATTGGAATGAAAGTAATATGCATGCTATAGAATATATATTATGGGATATATATACTATAGGTTGAATATGAATGATGAGAAATAAGTATGTTTAGATGAAAGGAATATGCATGCTATAGAATATATATTATGGAATATATACTATAGGGTGAATGTGAATAACCTGGAAATGGAAGGAAGGAGATACTAATGTTTATATTTATGTGTGTGTGATGATAAATTATTCCAATGTTTATTTATACTTAAAATGTGGATTATCATGTAATGTTAGTCTTTATTTGTGTGTTGTTTATGATAATCCCATTGTAGGTAAACAAAGGATTTTGAGGAGAAGGCTCACATAGGAATTTTATGTGTTTCCTAACTTGGATTTCTTTATCTATACTTTGGTATTATAGTTGACTAAACAATATATTTGGGATGAATGTAATTTTGATTATGGTAACACTGGATATGTGTAGTTATGGGCATTGTGATTCTTGGAAAACCATAACTAGTTGTATGCGGTAGTTACTAAGGATTAATTGAATGAATTATGTTTTTCTGCAATATGAAGTGTATGGTAATATAACATGTTAAAAAGTGTTTTACGGAATAATTAATGACGGATTAAAGTAAGATGATGAATGTATGCATGAATGGATTATAATAAAGGAAAAAAATTCAAGGGTAGAATTTGGGTCCTTACAATATGGTATCAGAGCATATGTCAACTCTGCGGCCTAGGGTATGGCTTGCATGCTTCTTTGTATGACTTATGTGAATTGTTTGTTTATTTTGTGATTGAATTGTGTTGGTTAATATAAACTGATGTGTGATTATGTGACCCTTGTCGTTTGAAGATTTGGTTTACTAACAAGTTAATGAGCACAGGTTCACATGGCTGGTAGAGGAAGTGGAACTAGTCAGAATGTCCCAAATGATCTTTGGGCTCAGATGGTAGCTACATTGCAACAAGTTAATGAGAATATGCAGAGTCTGAATCAGAATGCAGCGCCCAGTCCGAGTTCACACCCTTTAGTCCCACCCGCACCGGCCGAGTACCGGGGATTGGATGAGTTATGTAAACAGAAGCCTAAACAGTTCCAAGGGGGATTCGCTCCGGATGTTGCAAGTGAATGGGTTCAGAGCTTGGAGAGGATATTCTGAGCCATGGGTTGCGGCAATGTTCAAAGGGTAACATATGCTTCCTATATGCTGGAAAATGAAGCTGAAAACTGGTGGGAGATGACCCGGCGCCAAATGGAAACGGAGGGTCAAGCGATTGTCTGGGGTACCTTCAAAGAGAAGCTTATTCAGAAATATTTTCCCGCTGATCTAAAAAGGAAGAAAGAGATGGAATTTCTAAGGTTGGAACAGGGAGACATGTCAGTGGGGGAATATGCAGCTAAGTTCGAGGAATTTGCCCGGTTTTGTCCCTACTCTGAGTTGGAAGTGGACGGACGGTCCAAGTGTTTTAAATTTGAATCGGGCTTAAGGCCCAAGTTGAAAAGGATGTTCGGACATCAGGAGATGGCAGATTTTGCTACTTTGGTCAACAAGTGCAGGATGTACGAGGATAAACTGAAGGCGAATGAGGTGGCGACACCCAAATAAATTTCCCCCCGGAACTATGTACCTCAACGCAACCATATGCAGGGGAGAGGTAAAGAGAGAGTGGAGGATGACCGAAAACCTTATGCAACACCTACTGGACATCGTGACAGAAATTTCCAATGGTCGAGACCACCTACCGTTCCTACCGGAGGAGTTTCTACTCCCATGTGCAACAGATGTGGCAGACTCCTTTATGGGAGCACATGCCCGGGATTGGGAAATGGATGTTTCCACTGCAAGGAGTTGGGGCACATTAAAAGGTTTTGTCCCAAGCTAGATCGGACACTTAATGTCATTCATGTCGAGAGGGCAAGGGACCATGGTCGAGTGGCTACCCCGAGTGGCGTAGGGACATCAAGTGTTGATGATCCGGTTATAGGTAATTGCATGGTAGCAGGTATTCCTCGTTTGTGTTGTTTTATTCGGAAGCGACACACTCCTCGAAATTGTTGAATGTGTGAACATACTGAGACTGTACACAGAGTCGTTGTTTTCGACTTGGTCGTATCCACCCTACCCAGTGTACCGGTGGTGGGTATCGATATTGGTGTCTCAGTGTACGGTTGGGGTAAATGGTAGAACTTTTACCATAGTTCTGATACGCTTAATGATGTCCCAGCTGGATTTAATCCTGGCGATGGACTGGCGGTCCGCAAATCGTGTTATGCTTAACTGTGTGACAATTGTGGATGTGAAATATTCTTGTTGAGTATCTTAGTAAGGATTTAAGATCTAGTTTGCATTGATATGTATATGTATGCTAAGGGGTAAAACTTATATTGCCAGGTAAGGAAGGATGCTAGTTAAGTTACTTACCCCGTCAATGTGATGAATGCATTTGAATAAACGTGAAACTTTTTTGTCTATGATGATCGATCCTTTTTGCAGTAGAACATTGGCAATGCACGATATAGTGGTGGTGTACACCAATTATCTACTTTGAATGTTGTACCGACAAAAGTTGTTTCTGTTTCATGTGCGTCAGTAATTGCTATGTATGATTGTGGTGTAACCGCATGAGAGAATGGGTTTTGAGTTATGTTGAAATGATTACGTAAACTTTGTTTCACGACATGGTTGCCATGAATCGTGTGTTCAAACAATTTTTGAAAATCATTCTTGAGTGAAACGTAGCTTGTGGCTAAACATTGATTTAGTATCATGTTGGAGAATCCCAAACTTTTAGCAACTGTATCTTGATAAATATGAAGTTGTTAAAAATTTGGCGATACGATTATGACCATGTACTTCTAGACGTGCTGCAAGTGGAGTACTAAATTTATATGTGCTAGGGTAATCGAGGTATCCACTACTAACGTATGTTAGGGGACTGAGTGTTTGTAAATTTGCACTTGTCGAGTGGTAATAGAGTACCTAGTTTTGGGTGAATCACGGGTTTCGTGTGTCCATTTGAGGCTAGGGATTGGTGATTTCTTTCTACTGTATGGTATGGTGGTAGAAATGTTTGTCGTAATTGGATAATTACTGGATAGTTTGATTTTGTACGAGAGGAGAGACTCTAAAAGTCTTAGTTGTTTAGATGTCTTTGTTGAGCGAATACCTTGGTTCTATGTGGTAGTGCATGCAATGTTGGGAATGCTAAGGTAAATTTTGGACAAATAGTGGTTTTGTTTAATGAGTGGAATAAAATTATGCTATATCCTTGAATGGAGGTGAAACTAGCTAGTGCATGTTGGATGTTAAAGGATGCATTGGGGAGGATGAGGGGTAAGGAGTTCCCCCTTCCCTTAGTTTCGGAAATATTATTGGGAATTCTCAACGCATGTGAGGATTGTTAGTTGGATAGGTTAGAGAGACCTATGGTTATTGATGAATACTGGAGAATCTTTAGTCCGGATATAGTTTCGTTCTCTTAATTATTCGAGTTGTTCGAGATTGGGATCTTAGTACTCGGACCTTGAGGAGATTGTCCATGAATTGGCCTTGTGATATCATTGTTTAGTGGTGTGTGGACCTTGTTGGCCGTTTAAGTAATCTTAATGGATTAGATGATCGAGTATGAATTTGGTTGAGTATATCTTATGCCTAAAGAGTAGGCGATGATATTATTTTCCGAGAGTAGCCTAATAAAATTTTCGGGGACGATAATTCCTATATGAAGGGGAGGATTGTGACACCCTAGATTTTAAACTCATTAAATTATAGTATCAGCCTTGGGAGTTTCACTTGAGCGAGAGAATTGTCGCCTGGGCGAGAGACGCTCACCTGGGAGGGTGAAATCCTGGGCTATACTGAAGGATTCTCGCTTGAGCGAGAATTGTCTCGCCTGAGCAAGAGTGGTCTCGCCTGAGCGAGAGTTGTCTCGCCTGGGCGAGAAAAGTGGCATTCTAGACCTGTCGAGGCTGTAAGATCGTTGCTTGAGCGAGAGGATCCTCGCTTGAGCGAGAGCTGCCTCGCCTGAGCGAGAAATCCCTCGCTTGAGCGAGAGCGTCGATCTGAAATTTTAAAAAGGCGGGATTTTCTCGCCTGACCGATAATGAGCTCGACGATTTCACTTTAAAATAGAAACCCCAAACACATTTTAGGGTTAGAAATTGGGCGAGAAGAGAGTAGAAGATGATTTTGAGAGCAAGAACTTGTGGAAATCATCTAGAAGCTTGAGAAGAGGTAAATCTCTTAATTCTAACTCTCTTTCTCCCTTTCAAACTCGTTTTTGGGTGTATGGATCTCTTCTCAAAGTATGAGAAACCATGGAAACTCTTGCTTTAGAGTTATGGTTCGTTTTATGTTGTTTTTCTATTGTAAACTCTTGGTTTAGAGTTGGTATTTGATGAATGGAAAGGTTTTGTGGGTTTATTGATGAAAACCCCAAAACCCCCAAAATGAGAAAATGAGTAAAAAGAGAAATGGGTGAAATGTTAAATGTAAAAGAAGAGTTTGTACTCTAATGTTGATATATGAGATAAATATGTATGTTTTAGATGTTTGGAACTCGTATTGAAGTAGTTTTGGAAACCTTGAAAATATGTGAATCTCTTGTATGTTTGACTATGAAATACGAGTCGTTTATATGTTATTTTGAATAAATGACTGACATTGTTATTATTGATGGGAATGAGGAAAGATTCTAAGGTTGGAGGAAATCGCGGAGGAGACTTTTAAAGTTACTTGGAACCGACCCCAACGCTCATCAAGGTAAGGGATAAGTGTTTCTAACTCAAATGAGCTGATGTGAATGAGGTATGTGAAAGAGGTAATAGGTTTGTAATAATATTGTTGTTACCATACCCGAAGTGGTAGTGGTTTATTGTTGTTACCCTACCTGAAGTGGTAGTGGTTTATTGTTGTTGTCCTACCCGTAGTGGTAGTGGATTATTGTTGTTGTCCTACCCGGAGTGGTAGTGGATTAATGTCGTTGTCCTACCCGGAGTGGTAGTGGATTAATGTTTCTCCTACCTGGAGTGGTAGTGGATTATTGTGGTATAGACCTTCCCGATGTGGTATGGAGAATGAATTAGACCTTCCCGGTGTGGTATGGATAATTAACTAGACCTGCCCGATGTGGTATGGAGAATTAACTAGATCTACCCGATGTGGTAGTGGATTATCTTTGAGGGATATGAAATAGAACTGCCCGATGTGGTATGGAGAATGAACTAGACCTGCCCGATGTGATATGGAGAATGAACTAGACCTACCCGATGTGGTATGGAGAATGAACTAGACATGCCCGATGTGGTATGGAGAATGAACTAGACCTGTCCGATGTGGTATGGAGAATGAACTAGACCTTCCCGATGTGGTATGGAGAATTAACTAGATCTACCCGATGTGGTCGAGGATTATCTTTGTGGGAAAACTCGATGAATATGAATGATGAGAAATGAGTATATTGGAATGAAAGTAATATGCATGCTATAGAATATATATTATGGGATATATATACTATAGGATGAATATGAATGACGAGAAATGAGTATATTGGAATGAAAGTAATATGCATGCTATAGAATATATATTATGGGATATATATACTATAGGGTGAATATGAATGATGAGAAATGAGTATATTGGAATGAAAGTAATATACATACTATGGAATATATATTATGGGATATATATACAATAGGGTGAATATGAATGATGATAAATAAGTATGTTTGGATGAAAGGAATATGCATGCTATAGAATATATATTATGGAATATATATACTATAGGGTGAATGTGAATAACCTGGAAATGGAAGGAAGGAGATACTAATGTTTATATTTATGTGTGTGTGATGATAAATTATTCCAATGTTTATTTATACTTAAAATATGGATTATCATATACATGTTAGTTTTAAGCATTACTTACTCCCTTGTATTTGCGTGTTGTTTATGATAATCCCATTGTAGGTAAACGAAGGATTTTGAGGAGAAGGCTCACTTAGGAATTTTATGCATTTTCTAACTTCAATTTCTTTATCTATACTTTGGTATTATAGTTGACTAAACAATATATTTGGGATGAATGTAATTCTGATTATGGTAACACTGGATATGTGTAGTTATGGCCATTGTGATTCTTGGAAACCCATAACTAGTTGTATGCGGCAATGTTCAAAGGGTAACATATGCTTCCTATATGCTGGAAAATGAAGCTGAAAACTGGTGGGAGATGACCCGGCGCCAAATGGAAACGGAGGGCCAAGCGATTGTCTGGGGTACCTTCAAAGAGAAGCTTATTCAGAAATATTTTCCCGCTGATCTAAAAAGGAAGAAAGAGATGGAATTTCTAAGGTTGGAACAGGGAGACATGTCGGTGGGGGAATATGCAGCTAAGTTCGAGGAATTGGCCCGGTTTTGTCCCTACTCTGAGTTGGAAGTGGACGGATGGTCCAAGTGTTTTAAATTTGAATCGGGCTTAAGGCCCTAGCTGAAAAGGATGTTCAGACTTCAGGAGATTGCATATTTTGCTACTTTGGTCAACAAGTGTAGGATGTACGAGGATAACCTGAATGTGAATGAGGTGGCGATACCCAAATCAATTTCCCCCAGGAACTATGGACCTCAACGCAACCATATGCAGGGGAGAGGTATAGAGAGAGTGGACGATGACCGAAAACCTTATGCAGCACCTAATGGAAATCGTGACAAAAATTTCCAAAGGTCGAGACCACCTACCGTTCCTACCGGAGGAGTTTCAACTCCTATGTGCAACAGATGTGGCAGACTCCATTATGGGAGCACATTCCCGGGATCGGGAAATGGATGTTTCCACTGAAAGGAGTTAGGGCATATTAAAAGGTTTTGTCCCAAGCTAGATTGGAGACTTAATGTCATTCATGCTGAGAGGGCAAGGGACCATGGTCGAGTGGCTACCCCGAGTGGCGTAGGGACATCAGGTGTTGATGATCCGGTTAAAGGTAATTGGATGGTGGCAGGTATTCCTATTTTTTGTTGTTTTATTCGGGAGCGACACACTCCTCGAAATTGTTGAATGTGTGAACCGAATGAGACTGTACACAGAGTCGTTGTTTTCGTGGTGATTGGTATGTTTGACTATGATATGGATTTTGACTTGCCTTCGTGGTATGGATTTTAACCTGCCTTTGTGGTATGGATTTTGACCTGCCTTCGCGGTATGGATTTTGACATGCCTTCATGGTATGGATTTTGACCTGCCTTCGTGGTATGGATTTTGACCTGCCTTCGTGGTATGGATTTTGACCTGCCTTCGTGGTATGGGTTTTGACCTGCCTTCGTGGTATGGATTTTGACCTGCCTTTGTGGTATGGATTCTGACCTGCCTTCGTGGTATGGAATTTTGACCTGCCTTCGTGGTATGGATTTTGATATGCACTTGTAGTATGGGTTTTCGATTTTGGTGTGATGGTTGAAATTGATTGTACTATGGATGGGTGGTATAGTTATGATTAATGGTTCATTGAGGATTATGGATGTGTTTGTGCTGAAACGTTGTGCATAGTTCCTTTTTCACAATATTCTAATGTTATTATTTTATTTAAATCCACCATGTTATATATTGCATGTATTTAATGACTGACTCTCTCTATATTGTCTTGCTTACTCGATCCGTGGTAATTGGATTGTAGGTGGAGACAAGGAATAAGAGACATCACACTCTTGAAGTGAATTAGCTTGCATTGGAATTTAGCATGCGTTTATATAATTATTCCGAAGATTGTATGTGTTGATATTGGACCCATTTATGGGAGTTTTCATCTATGTTTTTATGTTAGTTTTATAGACTAAAAGGTGTAGAAACTAGTGTTGTGGAACTACTGTACTGTTTTTCTACTAACGTTATCTATGGTATTGGAACGTTCATTGTTGAATTGAATTTTTAATGGACGATATCTATTAAGCAATGTTACTATGTTAGAAAATGACTGAATTTTCCGTGTTGTATAATTGAGGTGTTACAATTATTGTATCAGAGCGGAGGTTAATCCTACGGCCTAGGGTATGGCCTAAAGTGCTTCTTTGTGTGAGTGATGTGGATTGTGTGATTTGTATGACTTGTTTGAAATGATGTGAGTTGTTGGATTGCTTGAAGTGTTTGAACTGTTTGAATGGTTGGTTTGTGTTTAAGCATTAAATTTTGGGTTGCATAAAAATGTTGTATGCTGATAAGAGTAGAGTGCACGTTGAGAAATGGCTGGACGTGGTAGAGGAAACGGACAGAACGAATTATTAGCATAGATGACAGTCGTGTTACAGAATGTGAACGATAATCTGCAGCACTTGAACCGGAATATCAACCATCATCCTAATCCACCGCCACTCGCGCCACAAGGACCGGCGGAGTACCGTGGATTGGATGAATTCTGCCGACGCCATCCGAGTCAATTCCAAGGAGGATTTGCTCCTGATGCCGCTAATGAATGGATCCAAGAGTTAGAGAAGATTTTCCGAGCCATGAGTTGCGAGGATGGTCAGAAGGTGATCTATGCTTCCTACAGCTAACTAAGGAAGCAGAGACTTTGTGGGAATACGCCAGGAGGCAAATGGAAGTTGAAGGAAGGGCAATTACTTGGGAATCGTTCAAAGAGAAGTTTCTCAATAAGTACTTCCCTGCGGATCTCAAGAGAAAGAAAGAGATTGAGTTCTTGCGTCTGGAGCAAGGGAGTTTATCCGTGGGTGAGTATGCAGCAAAGTTTGAAGAACTAGCAAGATATTGCCCCTAATATGATATGGATGCATATGGGAGGTCCAAGTGTGCCAAATTCGAGGTTGGTTTGAGGCCAGAGCTTAAAATGGCATTCGGACATCAAGAGATAGCAGATTTCCCTACCTTAGTCAATAAGTGTAGGATGTATGAGGACGATCGAAGGGCTAGGGATGCAGTTAAGCAGAAGGCCAATCCACCCATAAACTTTGGGCCTTAGAGGAATTTTGTGCATGGGAAAGGGAAGGGTAAGGCGTCCTTTGACAACAGACGGCCTTATACCCCACCTATTGGATATCGGGGGCCTACTATGCCAGGGTCTAAACCTTCAACTACTACTAGCGGACAGCAACCACCTTTGTGCAACAAGTGTGGTAAGACTCATTTTGGCGACATATGTCCCGGAGAGGGAAATGGGTGCTTCTTTTGTAAGGAGCCTGGACACATGAAGAGGTTCTGTCCTAAGCTGAATAGGAATGTCAACCCTCCGAATACTAAGAGACCCAAGACTAATGGCAGAGTATTCACTATGAATGGTTCTGAAGCCATTAATGCTGAAGGTCTAATCAAAGGTAGTTGTGTGGTGAATGGTACCTCCTTGTGTGTGTTGCTTGATTCAGGAGCCACTCATTCTTTTATATCTTGTGAATGTGTGGAACGTTTGAGCTTGAAAGTTGATGTGTTGCCTTTTGATTTGATGGTTTCTACCCCTACAAATGCACCTGTTGTAGTGTTGACTTTCTGTTACAAGTGTCCCGTGATTATGTATGATAGGACATTCTTGATAGATTTGATATGTTTGCCGTTATCCCAAATCGATGTGATACTGGGTATGGGCTGGTTATCCGAACATAGGGTCCTGCTAAACTGTTTTGACAAAACTGTAATGTTTGGGATTTCTAGTGAGATGTCTGACACTCCTAATGGTCCGAATTTATTATCGGCCCGTGAGGTTGAAACTTCCCTTAAGGAAGGAGCACTCGTTTAAGTGTTGCTTGCTTCCTTGGAAGGGGAGAAGAAGTCAGAGATGAAGGACTTGCCAGTAGTGTGCGAATTTCCGGATGTGTTTCCCGCGGAAATTCCCGAGTTACCACTAGTAAGAGAAGTGGAGTTTTCGATTGAGCTAGTGCCTGGAACCAGATCTATCTCGATAGCTCCGTATAGAATGGCACCTCTAGAGTTGGCGGAATTGAAGAAGCAGATAGATGACTTATTGGCTAAGAAGTTCATCCGTCCAAGTGTTTCACCTTGGGGTGCACCAGTTTTGTTGGTTAAGAAGAAGGATGGTTCCATGAGGTTGTGCACTGATTATCGACAGTTGAACAAGGTTACAATTAAGAATCGTTACCCTCTTCCTAGGATCGATGACTTGATGGACCAGTTTAAAGGAGCCGTAGTATTCTCAAAGATCGACCTCTGGTCGGGTTACCATCAGTTGAGAGTACGGACAGAGGATATTCCTAAGACTGCTTTCAGGACGAGATATGGGCACTATGAGTATCTGGTGATGCCTTTCGGTGTAACCAATGCTCCTGCAATCTTTGTGGAGTATATGAATAGGATTTTCGGTATAACCAATGCTCCTTACCTAGACTCGTTTGTAGTAGTTTTCATTGACGACATCTTGATATATTCTAAAAGTTGGGAGGAGCGCACTGAACATTTAAGAATTGTATTGAAGGTTTTGAGAGAAACCAGTTGTATGCTAAGTTGTCGAAGTGAGAGAAACCAGTTGTATGCTAAGTTGTAGTGGATCCCTCTAAGGTTGAAGCAGTAATGGAGTGGGCAGTACCAAGGTCGGTGACAAAGATCCAGAGTTTCCTTGGACTAGCAGGATACTATCGGAAGTTTATAGAAGGATTCTTGAAACTAGCTTTGCCTTTGACTAAGCTGACCATAAAAGGAGAACCTTTTGTATGGACAGTCCGGTGTGAAGAGAGCTTCCAAGAGTTGAAACGAAAACTAACCTCAGCACCAGTGTTAACGTTGCCTTGCTCGGAAACGATCTTCAACGTGTATTGTGATGGTTCAAAACAAGGTTTGGGCTGTGTATTAATGCAAGAAGGGAAATTGGTTGCTTATGCTTCTAGACAATTGAGACCTCATGAGCAAAACTACCCTACTCATGATTTAGAGTTAGCAGTAGTAGTGTTTGCTTTAAAAATTTGGAGGCACTACCTCTATGGTGTACGGTTTGAAGTCTTCAGCGATCACAAAAGTTTGAAGTATCTATTTGATCAGAAGGAGTTGAATATGAGGCAAATGAGATGGATGGAATTTTTGAAGGATTATGACTTTAGCCTACAATATCACCCTGGTAAAGCTAATGTAGTAGCAGATGCATTGAGTCGTAAATCCTTACATATGTCTGCCCTTATGGTGCACGAGATGAAAATGATAGAGGAATTTCGGGATTTGAACTTAGCAGTAGAAATGAAGCTGAAGAGTGTAGTGCTGGGAATGCTCAAGGTGACTAATGAATTATTTGATCAAATTAAAACCATGCAGTTGCTGGATGATGAACTACAGGCTAAGAGGGCATTGATAGGTGACGACAAAAGGAAAGACCTTCAGATAGATACTAATGGTTTGTTGAGATACAAAGGAATGATTTGTGTGCCACAAGACACAGAGTTGAGAAGAGATATTCTAGATGAGGCGTACAAGAGTAAGATATGCATTCACCCAGGGACAACAAAAATGTATCAAGACTTGAGGAAGATGTTTTGGTGGTCTAGGATGAAAAGAGATGTAGCTCTGTACGTGTCAAGTTTTTTGATTTGTCAGAAAGCTAAGATTGAGCATCAGCGGCCGGCGGGGGAACTTATGTCATTGGAGATTCCAGTATGGAAATGGGACAGTATCTCTATGGACTTTTTTTCTGGTTTTCCGAGAACGCAGAAAGGTTATGATTCTATTTGGGTCATTGTGGACCGATTGACTAAGTCTGCACATTTTCTACCGGTTAATGTAAGGTATTCATTGGAAAGGTTAGCGGAGTTGTACATAAGGGAAATAGTGAGGTTGCATGGGATTCCAGCGAGTATCGTCTCAGATAGAGACCCTCGTTTTACTTTGAATTTCTGGAATGGCTTACAATCTGCTTTGGGTACTAGGCTGAAATTGATTTCTTCTTATCACCCACAAACGGACGGTCAGTCTGAGAGAACGATTAAGTCCTTGGAAGACCTGTTAAGGGCGTGCGTGTTAGAACAACCTGGAAGTTGGGATAGTATGTTACCTCTGATTGAATTCACTTACAACAATAGTTTTCACTCGAGTATTGGAATGGCACCTTATGAATATGTATGGGAGGAAGTGTAGGAATCCGATCAGTTGGTTCAAGACCAGAGAGAATTTGGTGTTGGGACCTGATGTAGTCCAAGAGACGACAGAGAAGATTAAGAGAATTAGAGAGAATATGAAGACAACACAGAGTAGACAAAAGAGCTACTATGATAATCGAAGGAAGCTGATTGAATTTCAAGAAGGGGATCACGTTTTTATGAGAGTGGTCCCTACCATGGGAATTGGCCGGATATTGAAAACCCGAAAGCTTACTCCGAGGTTCATTGGACCGTATTAGATTTTGAAGAGGATTCGTCCCGTTGCTTATCAGATTGCCTTGCCACCGTTGTTGTCTAATCTTCACAATGTATTTCATGTGTCTCAACTAAGGAAATACATTGGGGACCCATCCCATGTTATCGAACCGGATTGGATACAATTGAAGGAAAACTTGACCTTCAGGACCCCTCCGGTAAGGATTTTGGACAGAAGTGTCAAGAGGTTGCGTGGGAAGGAGATTCCTTTGGTTAAGGTATTATGGAGTCAAGTAGAGACGGGAGATGCTACTTGGGAAGTGGAGCATGACATGAGAATGGATTATCCACAATTGTTCGAAGCAGGTATGTTAATTTTCGGGGACGAAAATTCTTTGAGGGGGGAAGGATTGTAACATCCCAAAATTTTCAATTTTTGAATATAGTGGATATCAGGAAGTCTGGGACCTACTGGGTGATTCTCGCTTGAGCGAGAGGAGCTCGCCCAAGCGAGGGACTCAATGTTGTTCCCAGGTATTTTCCTGGGATTATCGCCTGAGCGAGATGGAGCTCGCTTAAGCGAGAGAGAGGTGTTGCCATGATTGGGTGTTATTTTCGAAAAACCAAGAGAAGAGGAACGGTTGGGAGAGTTGTGCACCCTTAGAGTCAAGGAAAAGACCGGAGAAGAGGTAAATTGCTTAACTTGGCCTCTCTTATGGTTGAATGTCATAATTTTGAATGGGGTATCTCCTCCATGTTTAGGGATAAAACCCCATAAACCCTCTCTCGGCATTGCGGTTCGTTTTGCTTTGGAAAACCTTGTAAAACTCTTATAGTATGAGTTGTTTTTCGAAATGGGTGTGTGAGAAGTTGTATTCAATACCCTAGAGACAATGTAATATTAGAGAAAACCTTTTATTGAAGATGAAACGAATAGATGATGTTTTCTTATGATGTATGAGTATTGGTTAGTACTATTAGTGTTTTGATATGTTAATTGATGTGTTGTAATTGTTGTTGTTTTGGGTTGAAAGACCCTAAGGTTGGAGGAGAAGGCAGAGAACGCAGCTGAGCTTTAGTGCAAACCATTAGCGAATACTCAGGTGAGGGAGCAGCATTACACTTTGTGGTATTAGAATCATAGCATTGGAAACTCCAACGACACTCACTAGTTGGAGGATTTCATTTGGTTAACACGATTAAACGGGAAATCTCATGAGTTTCCTATTTAACCGCGTTAGTCCTACTGATGTGATTGGTATGTTTGACTATGATATGGATTTTGACCTGTCTTCATGGTATGGATTTTGACCTGCCTTCGTGGTATGGATTTTGACCTGCCTTCGTGGTATGGATTTTGACCTGCCTTCGTGGTATGGATTTTGACCTGCCTTCGTGGTATGGATTTTGAACTGCCTTAGTGGTATTGATTTTGACCTGCCTTCGTGGTATGGATTTTGACCTGCCTTCGTGGTATGGAATTTTGACCTGCCTTTGTGGTATGGATTTTGACCTGCCTTCGTGGTATGGATTTTGATATGAACTTGTAGTATGGGTTTTCGATTTTGGTGTGATGGTTGAAATTGATTGTACTATGGATGGGTGGTATAGTTATGATTAATGGTTCATTGAGGATTATGGATGTGTTTGTGCTGAAACGTTGTGTATAGTTCCTTTTTCACAATATTCTAATGTTATTATTTTATTTAAATCCACCATGTTATATATTGCATGTATTTAATGACTGACTCTCTCTATATTGTCTTGTTTACTCGATCCGTGGTAATCGGATTGTAGGTGGAGCCAAGGTAAGAGACATCAGACTCTTGAAGTGAATTAGCTTGCATTGGAATTTAGCATGCGTTTATATAATTATTCCGAAGATTGTATGTGTTGATATTGGACCCATTTATGGGAGTTTTCATCTATGTTTTTATGTTAGTTTTATAGACTAAAAGGTGTAGAAACTAGTGTTGTGGAACTACTGTACTGTTTTTCTACTAATGTTATCTATGGTATTGGAACGTTCATTGTTGAATTGAATTTTTAATGGACGATTTCTATTAAGCAATGTTACTATGTTAGAAAATGACTGAATTTTCCGTGTTGTATAATTGAGGTGTTACACGTGTGATGATAAATTATTCCAATGTTTATTTATATTTAAAATGTGGATTATCATGTAATGTTAGTCTTGAACTAATAACTTACTCCCTTGTAGTTGTGTGTTGTTTATGATAATCCCATTGTAGGTAAACGAAGGATTTTGAGGAGAAGACTCACTTAAGAATTTTATGCGTTTCCTAACTTGGATTTCTTTATCTATACTTTGGTATTATAGATGAATAAACAATATATTTGGGATGAATGTAATTCTGATTATGGTAACTGATGAGTCAAATATTACACACTATTAATAACCTTATTTTACCATTGTTAATGATTCTTGGTGTCTAATTGACTTTATTTGGCATTGTTTAGTGTTTTAGGCTTTATTGGACTATTATTCCTAAAATGAGTTGATTTGGGATTATTTAGCCTAATTAAATCTAATTCCATTTTCAGGACATATTTGGCACCAAGGACATTTTGGGCATTACAAGTACCCTTTAATAAGCTTAGAATTTCGTTTTCAAAAACAACTTTACATTACATTTTCGTTTTCTCCCTTTTGGGGTTCCTTTAGGTTTTCGTTTTCCATCTTCTTCCTCCTCCAAATTCGGTTTTGCTTCTTCCTCCATGGAAGGCTAGAAGTTTAGTGCTAAATTCCTTTGGTAATGTATCACACTCTTGAGGTTTAGTGCTTAATGCATTTTCGGTTTCTATGTTGTTGTTAATGCAATTTCGGTTTTATGTTGTTGAAGCTTCTATCCTATTTCATGTTATGGTTTGCTTAATTCCATGGTGTTGTTTTAGGTTTGTGAACTGATTTTCGCTTAGTTAATTAGTTCTCTAGCACATAATCGCTTAGTTTATGTGAATCTGTAAATGCTCTATGTTTATGTTGAATTCGCTTAGTTGAAGCTTAACATTAGAGTTATGAACAAATTAGGAATTCAATGTGTAGAATCTGAAATTGATGCTTTGATTCGTGTGACATTGTTAACTGTTTGTTGCTTATGCCAATTTCGCTTAGTTAGAGGTTTAGCAATTTAACTGTGAGTTGGTCGTCGCTTAGTTAATCGACTCTCAACAAAGGAACACTGAGAATCTGATTTTGATATATTGAAACCGTGGATTGAGTTTTGAACAAGGAAACCAAAGGGATTTAGCCTCTTTACTATTCTGTTTTCTGTTTGTTTTCTGTTTTAGCTTAATTTCATAGCATAACAACCACTAAAACCCCCATTGTGTGTGTGCGTGTAAGGTGTTTGAACCATTGTGTGAAAGATAATCTTTGGGAAACGACCTAGGAGTCACTTCCTAGTACTATACTTTATTGTTATATTATTTGTATCGAGTACGGCCTCGATCAGTAACACTGGATATGTGTAGTTATGGGCATTCAGATTCTTGGAAACCCATAACTAGTTGTATGTGGTAGTTACTAAGAATTAATTGAATGAATTATGTTTTTCTACAATATGAAGTGTATGGTAATATAACATGTTAAAAAGTGTTTTACGGAATAATTAATGAGGGATTAAAGTAAGATGATGAATGTATGCATGAAAGGATTAAAATAAAGGAAAAAATTTCAAGGGTAGAATTTGGGTACTTCCAATGGTTTGATGATACAAGAGGGAAGTTCGGTAAAAGCAACAGGAAGAATTGCTCAGATACCAGTAAGTGAGGCTTATTTGGGTCGTGTTATAAATGCTCTGGCTAAACCTATTGATGGTCGAGGAGAAATTTCAGCTTTGGAATCTCGGTTAATTGAATCTCCTGCTCCTGGTATTATTTCGAGACGTTCCGTATATGAGCCTCTTCAAACAGGACTTATTGCTATTGATTCAATGATCCCTATAGGGCGCGGTCAACGAGAATTAATTATTGGGGACAGACAAACGGGTAAAACCGCAGTAGCCACAGATACCATTCTCAATCAACAAGGACAAAATGTAATATGTGTTTATGTCGCTATCGGTCAAAAAGCATCTTCTGTGGCTCAAGTGGTGACTGCTTTACAAGAAAGGGGAGCAATGGAATATACTATTGTAGTAGCTGAAACGGCGGATTCGCCAGCTACATTACAATACCTCGCTCCTTATACAGGAGCAACTTTAGCTGAATATTTTATGTGTCGCGAACGCCGGGCCGCGAAGCTTATCCGGGAGATGTTTTTTATTTGCACTCATGTCTTTTGGAAAGAGCCGCTAAATCAAGTTCTCAGTTAGGTGAAGGATGTATGACTGCTTTACCAATAGTTGAGACCCAACCGGGAGATGTTTGTGCTTATATTCCTACTAATGTAATTTCCATTACAGATGGCCAAATATTCTTATCCGCAGATCTATTCAATGCTGGAATCAGACCTGCAATTAATGTGGGTATTTCTGTTTCCAGAGTTGGATCGGCAGCTCAAATTAAAGCCATGAAACAAGTAGCTGGTAAATTAAAATTAGAATTGGCACAATTTGCAGAATTAGAAACTTTTGCACAATTCACTGGAGAAGCAGAAGCCCTTTTGATACTTGGCTCCACAATACCTTCACCAAGGCAATCACTTTGCCTCTCAATCTTTTGATACTGGTATCCATAATCCAAATTGGCAACGTCGCAAACGTCAAATTATCTTTTAGTTCTATTTGATTGGACTCAACCACATGAGATGGATCCCCCACATATTTCCGCAACTGAGACACACGAAACACATTGTGGAGATTCGACAACAATGTTGGTAAGGCAATCCGATATGCTACCGGTCCAATCCTCTTTAATATCTAATATCGCCGAATAAATCTCTGAGTAAGCTTACATGACTTCAACACAAAACCAATCCCACTAGTCGGAACGACTCTCATGAATACATGGCTCCCTCCTTAAACTCAAGAGGTTTCCTTTTCTTATCGTAATAGCTATTCTGCCGACTCTGTGCTATTCTCATATTCTCTCGGATCTTCTTGATCTTTTCCGTCGTATCTCGAACCAACTCGGGTCCCAATACCAAGTTCTCCCCATTTTCAAACCAACTCACTGGAGTCCTACATTTTCTCACATACAAGGCTTCGTAAGGGGCCATCTCGATACTTGTATGGAAACTATTGTTGTAGGTGCACTCAATCAAAGGAAACATGCTATCCCAACTCCCCAATTTTTCCAAAACACAGAACCTCAAAAGATCTTCCAGTGACTGTATGGTCCTTTTTGATTGACCATCCGTTTGTGGATGATAAGCTGAACTCAGTTTCAACTTAGTCCCTAATGTGGATTGCAAACTAGTCCAAAAGTTTGAAGTGAAACGGGGATCCCTATCCGACACAATGCTCAATGGTATCCCATGCAACCGAACGATTTCCTTGATGTACAACTCAACCAATCGTTCCAGAGAATATTTCATGTTCATCGGCAACAAATGAGCAGACTTTGTCAAACGGTCCACTATTACCCATATCGAGTCATACCCACTTTGAGTCTTCGGGAATCCCGATACAAAATCCATGGAGATACAATCCCACTTCCAAACGGGAATTCCTAGGGACTGCAACTCTCCCGCTGGCCTCTGATGTTCAATCTTTGCTTTCTGACAGACGAGACAACTCGAGACATACAAAGCCACACCCTTTTTCAATGCGACCACCAAAATAGCTTTTTCAAATCTTGGTACATTTTCGTGGTTCTTGGGTGAAAACTTATTTTACTCTTGTGTGACTCCTCCATGATACTCTTTTGCAATTCCACTTCATGATGCACACACACTCTTCCCTTATATCACAACATTCCACTAGAATCCGACTCAAAACCGGTTTCCTTTCTCTTCGCGAACCACCAAAGCCGACATATGTAAGGACTTCCGACTTAAAGCATCGGTTACCACATTGGCTTTTCCCGGATGGTACTGCAATCTAAAATCATAGTCCCTAAAGAACTCCATCCACCTCCTCTGTCTCATGTTCAATTCCTTTTGATCAAATAGATATTTCAAACTCTTGTGATCGCTGTACACCTCAAATTTTACACCATAAAGATGGTGTCTCTAGATTTTCAATGCAAAGACCACCGTAGCTAGTTCCAAGTCATGTGTAGGGTAGTTTTGGACATGCGTTCTCAACTGCCGGGAAGCATAGCTGATGAGTCATATATTACACATTATTCATAACCTTAATTTACCATTGTTAATGATTTGTGGTGTCTAATTGGCTTTATTTGGCATTGTTTAGTGTTTTAGGCTTTATTGGACTATTATTCCTAAAATGAGTTAATTTGGGATTATTTAGCCTAATTAAATCTAATTCCAATTTCAGGTCATATTTAGCACCAAGGATATTTTGGGCAATACAAGTGGAGGATGTGTGCTAAAGTGAAGATTGTAATTTGTAATAACTTTTTAATTTCGTTTTAGGTTTTGGGCCCATTATTTAGGGCCCATTTCGGTTTTAATCCTTTATAACCTTAGAATTCGTTTTGCACACTCACTTTTTACATTACACACTTTACTTTTTAGCTTTAGAGAAGAATTTGTTTCCCCCTTTTGGGGTTCTTTTAGGTTTTCATTTTTCTTCTTCTTCCTTCTCCAAATTCGGTTTTGCTTCTTCCTCCATGGAAGGCGAGAGGTTTAGTGCTAAATTCCTTGTGTAATGTATCACACTCTTGAGGTTTAGTTCTTAATGCATTTTGGTTTCTCTTTATTCTTTTAATGCAATTTCGGTTTCTCTATGTTTGAATCTTCTATCCTATTTCATATTGTGGTTTGCTTAATTCCATGGTTTTGTTGTAGTTTTGTGAACTGATTTTCGCTTAGTTAATTAGTTCTCTAGCACATAATCGCTTAGTTTATGTGAATCTGTAAATGCTCTATGTTCATGTTGATTTCGCATAGTTTGAAGCTTAAACATTAGAGTTGTGAACAAATTAGGAATTCAATGTTTAGAATATGAAATTAATGCTTTGATTCGTGTGACTTTGTTAACTGTTTGTTGCTTATGCCAATTTCACTTAGTTAGAGGTTCAAGAATTTAACTGTTAGTTGATTATCGCTTAGTTAATCGACTCTCAACAAAGGAACACTGAGAATCTGATTTTGATATATTGAAACCGAGGATTGAGTTGTGAACAAGGAAACCAAAGGGATTTAGCCTCTTTACTATTTTGTTTTCTATTTGTGTTCTGTTTTAGCTTTAGTTTCATAGCATAATAACCACCAAAAAAACCCCTGTGTGTGTGCATATATGGTGTTTGAACCAATGTGTGAAAGATAATCTTTGGGAAACAACCTAGGAGTCACTTCCTAGTACTATACTTAATTGTTTTATTATTTGCATTGGGTACGGCCTCGACACATGATCAGTACGAGGAAGAACCAATACTAGTGTCGTAGTCAACCTCCGCTTCAACTCTTGAAAACTTTCTTCACAACGGATTGTCCACACATACGGTTCCCCTTTTCTGGTAAGCTTGGTCAGAGGAAATGCTAACTTGGAAAACCCCTCTATGAACTTCATGTAACAACCAGCCAAACCCAAAAAACTCCTGATCTCAGTCACTGACTTGGGCACCGCCCATTCCATCACTGCCTCGACCTTAGAAGGGTCTACTGCCACTCCTTCTCGGGATATCACATGTCCAAGGAAGTTCACTGATTCCAACCAGAAATCACATTTTGACAACTTTGCATACAACCGATTCTTACTCAGAAGATCTAGAACAATTCTCAGGTGCCTCGCATGTTCCTCCCAGCTCTTGGAGTAAACCAGAATGTCATCAATAAATACCACCATGAATGAATCCAAATACGAATGAAAAATCCTATTCATGTAGTCAGTAAATATTCCTGGGGCATTCGTCACACCAAAGGGCATCACCAAATACTCAAAATGCCCATACCTCATCCTAAAAGCAGTTTTAGGGATATCCTCCGACTTTACTCGAAGTTTGTGATAACCTGACCGGAGGTCAATTTCTGAAAACACCACCGCTCCTCTCAACTGATTCATCAAGTCATCAATCCTAGGCAATGGATACTTGTTCTTGATGGTGACCTTGTTCAACTGTCTATAATCGGTGCACAACCTCATACTCCCATCTTTCTTCTTAACCAACAAAACTGGTGCACCCCACGGTGAGACACTAAGGTGAATGAATTTCTTTGCCAACAAATCCTCAACCTGCTTTTTCAACTCAGCTAGTTCCAACGGTGCCATCCTATAAGGAGCTATAGAGATGGGTCCCATTCCAGGTATCAAGTCAATAGGGAATTCAACTTCTCTGACCGGGGGAAATTCCAAAATATCACTAGGAAATACCTCAAGTAAATCACGGACTATCGGAATACTATCAATGTTGGGTTTCTCAATACCCTCTAGTGATGCCAACAACACAAACACTGATCCCCCCTCCTTACTGGAAGTCCTGACTCCCTTAGCCGACACTGGCTCCATACAACTAACCTGGTTAGAAATCTCACATAGATCCCCAAATACCACAGTCTTATTAGCACAATTAAGCATAACATGATTTTCTGACAACCAGTCCATTCCAAGAATTAAATCTAACTAGGATAGCGGTAAGCAGATCAAGTCCACGGTAAATGTTCTGCCATTTACCACTATCGGACATTGTGACACAAACGTCGATACCACCACCAACACACTAGTTGGGGTGGACACGACCAAGTCGAAAGGCAACGACTCTGTGCGCAAATTTAGTCGGTCTACACATTCAACAGATACAAAGGAGTGTGTCGCTCCCGAATCAAACAACACTTAAAGAGGAATACCTGCCACCATACATTTACCTTGGATCAGACCATCAACATTTGATGCCTCTACACCACTCATGGTAAATACTCTGTCGGTGGATCGAGGTCGTTCAGCCCTCACAGCATTCACACTCTGTCGTAACATGGGACAATACCTCTAGATATGCCATTGTCCTCCACAATGGAAGCATCCATTTCCCGATCTGGGGCAAATATTGCCATAGTGTCCTCGACCACATTTGTTGCACATAGGATAGGAGTTTGATCCTCTAGTGGCAGTAGTGGTGGCTGGCCTTTGAGAACCACGGGTGCGATGGTTGCTAGGTGGACCATAAGGTCGTCGGTCTTCAGCCATCCTCTCTTTACCCCTTCCTTGCACAAAGTTGCGCTGAGGCCCAAAGTTCCGGGGAAGGTTTACTTTATCAGTTGCAGCGTCCCTCACTCGCACATCATCCTCGTACATTCTACACTTGTTCACCAGTGTTGGGAAGTCATAAATTTCTTGGTGGCAAAACATCACCTTCAACTCAGGTTTCAGACCCATCTCGAACTAGACATATTTGGACCTTCCGTCCACTTCAAGTTCGACATATGGACAATATCGGGCCAATTCCTAGAACTTGGCCTTGTACTCTCCCACGGTCAAACTCCCTTTCTCTAGCTACAAGAATTCCACCTCCTTCTTCCTCTTCAAGTCTGCAGGAAAGTATTTCTGAAGGAACTTGCCCTTGAAAGCCTCCTAGTTAATGATTTTCCCTTTCGTCTCCATCTGTCTCCAGACCATCTCACACTAGTTTTTATCCTCCTTTACTAGCATATAGGTGGCATATGGCACTTTCTGAGCATCAGAACAGCTCATGGCCTTGAAGATTCATTCCAATCCTTGGACCCATTCAATGGCAGCGTAAGGAGCAAATCCCCTTTGGAACTGACTAGGGTTCCTCCTGTAGAACTCATCCAGACCTCGATATTTGGCCGGTCCGGGTGGGACTAAGGGTTGCGAACTCGGACTTGGTGTTGGGTTCTGGTTCAGGTTATGCAAGTTCCCATTAACTTGTTGCAATGCAGCCATCATTTGGGCCAACAGATCATTCGGAACATTCTGACTCGTTCCTCTTCCTCTTCTAGCCATGTGTACCTATACTCATTCACTTGTTAGTACATAAAATTTTTAACCAGACAAGAATGACAAAATCACACAACAGTTTGTACAAATCACGTAATTCAATCATATAAAAGTCACAAAGAAGCATGTAAGGTCATACCCTAGGCCGCAGAATTAACTATGCTCTGATACCATATTGAAAGGACCCAAATTCTACCCTTGAAAATTTTCGTTTATTTTAACTCGTGCAAACATATAATTCCCTGATATCTTATAGTTAGTAACCCAAAGGTAAGATATATTTATTACCTTGATTATTTTCCGATCAATTTATTATGTAGTATTCATACACACATCCATAAGACAGGAAAACATAATTCATATTAATATGCCCAATTCACTTAGGACATGCAAAATAGTTATGGGTTCCCAAAATCATAACACCCACGATTACAAACGTCCAAAAATATAATAGTCATGATTACAGATATTCAAATCCGCAAATAGTTAGTCATGATACAAAAGTGCAGATAAAGGAATCTAGATTAAAAAACTCCCAAAGCTCCAAATCAGGCATCCCAAATTTATCCATTTACCTACAATGTGATTATCAAATGGCAACACACATGAACATACAAAGAGTAAGTCATTTAATTCAATAAACATCATTTGATATAATCCACATTATAAACAGGGTTAGATAAACAATTTAAGCATTCTAACATAAATTCATTACATTTAATTTTATCTCTTACTACCTCACATGACCATTCTTACTTTCACATTCTTCCATGTCAAACATTATTATCTTCTTCTTCATTCCTCTTTTACATAGCCATTTCCCACTTACACGTACTTTCACAATACCACATAGGGCAAGACATTCAATTCACTACCACTATGGCAAGACATTCAATTCAATACAACTCGGGCAAGACATTCAACTCAATACCACTTGGGCAAGACATTCAATTCAATACCACTTGGGCAAGACATTCAATTCAATACCGCTTGGGCAAGACATTAAATTCAATACCACTTAGGCAAGACATTCAATTTAATACCACTTGGGAAAGACATTCATGTCAATACCACATAAGGCAAACCATTCAATTCAAAACCACTTGAGCAAGACATTCAATTCAAAACCACTTGGGCAAGACATTCAATTCAATACCACTTGGGCAAGACATTTAATTCAATACCACTTGGGCAAGACATTCAACTCAATACCACATAGGGCAAGACATTCAATTCAATACCACTTGGGGAAGACATTCAATTCAATACCACTTGGGCAAGACATTCAATTCAATACCACTTCGGCAAGACATTCAATTCAATCCCACTTGGGCAAGACATTCAATTCAATAACACTTGGGCAAGACATTCAACTAAATACCACATAGGGCAAGACATTCAATTTAATACCACTTGGGCAAGACATTCAATTCAATACCACTTGGGCAAGACATTCAATTCAATACCAATTGGGCAAGACAATAAATTCAATACCACTTGGGCAAGACATTCAATTCAATACCATTTGGGCAAGACATTCAATTCAATACCACATAGGGCAAGACATTCAATTAAATACCACTTGGGCAAAACATTCAATTCCTTCGATACATTCCACATCATATTCCTTTCGAGTCAACCACATACAACCGCATATCTCATATTTCATATCTCGGAATAAAATGATTATCCTTACCTTGGTGAGTGTCGGGTTTGATCTTTGGTAACTTTGCAAGTTCCTCCAACACCGCCTCCAACCTTAGGATCTTTCCTCATCCCCACCAAACAACAACAAAAGTCAGTAATTTATTTTCAACAACATATAAACATCTCATAGTTCATTTGCAAACATACATGATATTCACATATTTCCAATGTTTCCAAAACCACTTTCATTAGAAGTTTCCAACATGAAAAGTATATATATTCATCTTCTATTTTGCATTAGAACACAAACTCATCTTCTCCATCAACCATTTTACCCATTTTCCTCTTTTACCACATTTTCATTTTGGGGGTTTTGGGGTATTCATGAATCAACCCACAAATCATCCCATCTTTGATTTCCAACTCTAAACCAAGAGTTTACAAGAGAAAAACAACATAAAACGAACCACAACTCTAAAGGAAGAGTTTCCATGGTTTCTCACACTTTGAGAAGAGATCCCACTTACGCAAATCAAGTTTCAAAGCGAAGAAGGAGAGTTAGAATCAAGAGATTTACCTCTTCTCAAGCCTCTATATGATTCCCAAGAATCCTTGCTCTTGAAAATGCTCTCTTCTCTCTATTCTCTCCAAAGTTCTAACCCTAAAAGTGTTTGGGGTTTCCATTTTAATGTAACACCGCCGGGTTCTCGCTCAAGCGATCCCATTCTCACTCAAGCGAGAAGATCCCGCCTATTTTAGAAACCCAAATCTGGTGCTCTCGCTCAAGAGAGGATCCTTCATTACCAAATCCCTCTCCCTCGCCCAGGCGAGAATCTCAAGAAATTCTGGGAGCAGATACTGGGCCTCTCGCTTGGGCGAGGCCCTCTCGCTCAAGCGAGAAACATCCAGTATACCCCAGATTCCCAGAATTTTCACCACACCTAGGAAAATAAAATCAGGGTGTTACATATCTCAGATTGATGTTGGTGTACACGTTACATAGTTCATGATGCAAAAAAAATTTAGTTCATCCTACCGGCTTAGCTAATCTGAAAGAAGTGAAGTATCGTTCAAATTTTAGAATCTAAATGAATCCCTACCCTCATTTTTTAATTTATCCCAAACCATCATAATAATATATAAACGAGACCTCAATTACTCTATTTGATTTGACGTCAATTACTTTGTCTGATCTATAAGAAAATCTACGGATATTTAAGGAATATATGGGATTGTCGAAATGCGGATTAGGTTTTTCTTTTTTTTCATTTAGTGAGCATCTTGTATTTCATAAAAATTGGGGGCGATATAATCTTTACGCAAAGGCCATCCTATCCAACTTTCGGGCATTAAAATACGTTTCAGACGCGGATGATTATAATAAGAGATTCCCAACATATCATAAGATTCTCTTTCTTGAAAATCCGCACTTTTCCAAACCCAGAAAATAGAAGGAATTACTGGATTTTTCCTTGGTACAAATACTTTTATGCATATCTCTTCTGGTTGATCTATACCACACTCTATTCTCGTAAGATGATACACACTAGCTAACAGTCCTCCCGGTGCTACATCATAAGCACATTGGGAACGCCAATCCTCGGACTTTATTTGTAAAGTCTCTATTCCTTAGTAATCGAAACCTAAAGATCTATGAATTAGTCCATGTTTGACTAGCCAAGCCGACAAACGACCCTGCATTTTTTTCTCCTGTATTTTTTTTTATTTGTATAAGTTAAGTAGTTTACCTTACAGTGAAATTTTTTAAGATTGACTTGCTATTTATTATTGTATTTTGGACAAAAGAATCCGGTCTAATTCACTACTTTGTGGGAGGATACTGAACATTCCCCCTAATTGACGGTCTAATCCGGTCTAATTGATGGTATGAGTACTGCGTCCAACATGAAATTTGTGGTTGGTAGTAAAACACCTATTCTTATTCTCTCGTTGAGACCTAATTTGCTCTTCATAGATTTCTCGAGATATTTTCTTACGAAGTTTTGTTATAGCATCTATAACGGCCTCCGATTTAGGTGGACAACTCGACAAATAGACATCCACATAAATGAGCTTATCTATGCCCCGGACTGTACTATAAGAATCGGTACTGAACATTCCCCCTGTAATTGTACAAGCTCCCATAGCATTAACATATTTTGGTGTGGGCATTTGCTCATATAATCTAACTAAAGAAGGAGCCATTTTCATAGTTACAGTGCCCGCTATTAAAATTAGTTTTGCCTGCCTAGGACTCGATCGTGGTACTAGTCCATAACGATCAAAATCGAATCGCGACCCTAATAATAAAACAAATTTAATGAAGCAACAACTGGTACAATAGAGAAGCGGCCATAAACTGGATAGTCATGACCAATTTGAAAGCTCATTTAATGTGGTTGAAATAACTGAATTTTGGGTTGTTCGGTCACGTAAGGGAAACTCAATAGAATTCATAATAGTCTCAATGTTTTTTTTATTGTCTAAATATTCAAGAATTATGACCATTCCAATGCCCCCTATCGCCACGCATAAACTAAACCAACAATTAGGATAAGCACGAAAATTAAACCTTCTATAAATACGGATACCCCCAATACATCGAAATTCATTGCCCATGGATAAAGAAAAATCGTTTCAACATCAAAAACAACAAATAAACCGGAAGTGGGAGTAATAGAAAGTTATTGGATTTGTGATTCTAAGTTATAGGAAAAATGTAGATGAATGGATTCAAATAAGGAAAAAATTTCAAGTGTAGAATTTGGGTCCTTACAATATGGTATCATAGCATAGTTAATTCTGCGGCCTAGTGTATGGCCTTACTTGCTTCTTAGTAACATGTTTGTGATTTAACTAGTTGAAATTATGTGAATTGACTGTTTAAATCATGTAGCCTTGGTGTAGTGATATGTAATGTGAACTTGAATTATGTGAGTTAGAATTGTGTGCTATCCACCAATGAGTGTAGGTTAAGAAATGGCTGGAACAGGGAGAGGAACGAGTCAAAATGTTCCGAATGATCTGTTGGTTCAGATGGTGGTTGTACTGCAACAAGTGAATGAGAACTTGCATAGCCTGAACCAGAACACTGCACCAAGTCCTAGCTCGCAACCTTTAGTTCCACCCGGGCCGGCTGAGTACCGATGATTGAATGAGTTCTGTAAGCAGAATCCTAGCCAGTTCCAAGGTGGATTCGCTCCTGATGCTTCGAACGAGTGGATTCAAGACTTGGAACGAATATTCCGAGCCATGGGTTGTAATGATGTTCATAAGGTGACCTATGCTTCTTACATGCTAGTAAAAGAAGCTGAAACTTGGTGGGAGTTAACTCGACGCCAAATGGAAACTGAGGGACAAGTGATTGTTTGGAGTACCTTCAAGGAGAAATTCCATTAGAAATATTTTCCTGCTGATTTGAAGAGGAAGAAAGAAATGGAATTTCTAAGATTGGAGCAGAGTAACAGGTCAGTGGGGGAATATGCGGCTAAGTTCGAGGAATTGGCCCGATTTTGCCCTTACTCGGAATTGGAAGTGGACGAGCGGTCAAATGCTCTAAATTTGAATCGGGTTTAAAGCCCAAGTTGAAGAGGATGTTTGGGCATCAAGAGATTGCTGATTTTGCAACTTTGGTAAACAAGTGCAGAATGCATGAGGATGACTTGGCAGTAGATGAGGTGGTGACTCCCCGCACGAATCCCCCGAGGCATTTTGGGCCTCAAAGGAGTTATGGGCATGGAAAGGGAAAGTGTAAGGACCCAAATTCTACCCTTGAAATTTTTTCCTTATTTTAATCTAATTTCATGCATTTAACTACAAATTATATTTACTGATTGAATGAACTTATTTTTTTTTATCTCACTTCCCTCATCACACCCAATCTCTAACCAAAAGTGACATATCAAATCATATGACAAAAAAACATAATTCGTATTAATGTAACTTAGTAACTATCGCATACAATTAGCTATGGGTTTCCAAAACACCCATAGCTACATATATCTCGAGTTACTAGTTTCTATGGGTAATACCATGTACAACAATCATGTTCATAGTTACAAATAGTTAGTTCAAGTACAACCAATTAGGTTACAAAAGAATGGACAAGAGACATCAAAATAAAAGTCTCTAGGCTCCTAATCAAAAACACTCAAACTCCTTCCGCCTACCTGCAATGGGATTAACATTGACAATACACCAAAGAAACACAAAGGAGTAAGTCGTTAACTCAATAAATATCAATGTAAGTTAATCCACAGTTAATAAGATTAAATAAACGGTTTAAAATCAAATATACTTAAAACCATTTTCATCGTTCATACTTTTGAAAAGCCATGCTACATAACTTGAGCCAAAGTTTGCTACATTGCTTGAGCCAAAGCTTGCTACATTACTTGTGCCAAAGTTTGCTACATTGCTTTAGTCAAATCTTGCTACATTACTTGAGCCAAAGTCGCTAATCAATCATGGTCGGCTAAAAACGAGTTTTATTTCCATTGGCACTCCACCAATACATTTCCCGAGTTTTATTTCCATTGGCACTCCACCAATACAAAAACAGTAAATCCACTCCTCATCATTACAACATACCCATATATGCTTATAACGACCAAGTGATTTACGATTCATTTCATTATTCTGAGTTTTATTTCCATTGGCACTCCACCAATATAAAAATAGTAAATCCACTCCTCATCATTACAACATACCCATATATGCTTATAACGACTAAGTGATTTACGATTCATTTCATTATTCACATCAGAAAATCCACGCATTTTCTATCACAGTGCATAAGTTAAAGACTTATCCTTACCTCGGTGAGTGTTGGGTTTGGTTCTTGGCAACATCTCAAGTTCCACCGACATCGCCTCCAACTTTAGGATCTTTCCTCATTCCCACCATACAACACAATGTTAGTCATTTATTCCAAATATCACATAAACAACTTATATTACATTATTTAACCATACAAGATATTCATCATATTCTCAATGTTGCTAAACTTCTTTCATCATAAGTTTACAACTATCCAAAACATACATAATCTCTCATATTTCAACATTAGAAAGTAAACTCATCTTCTACCTCTAACATTTTACCCATTTTCCATCTTAACCCCATTTTCACTTTAGGTTTTTGGGGTTTTCATGAACCAACCCACAAACTCTTTCCATTTTCGAAATAATAACTCTAAACCAAGAGTTTACAAGAGAAAAACCACATAAAACGAACCATAACTCAAAAGGGTGAGTTTCCATGGTTTCTCATACTTTGAAAAGAGATCCAACATACCAAAAAAATGGGTTTCAAAGAGAAGAAGAGAGTTGGAATAGAGAGTTTTACCTCTTCTCAAGCTCTTGGACGAGAATCAAAGCTCCTAGACCTTGGGAATGCTCTCTTCTCTCACCTCTCTTCAATTCTTAACCTAAAAATGAATTTGGGGTTTCTCTCATTTAATGCCCTCGTCGGGCTCTCGCTTAAGCGAGCTTATTCACGCTCAAGCGAGAAAATCTCGCCGATTTTAAAAACTCAGATCTGACACTCTCGCCCAGGCGAGGCATCTCTCGCTCACGCGAGGATCCTCTCGCCCAAGCGAGGATCTTACAGCCTCGACAGGTCCAAAACATCACTTTTCTCGCCCAAGCGAGCTAGCTCTCGCTCAGGCGACACCACTCTCGCTCAAGCGAGCTAACTCTTGCTCAGGCAAGAATCCTCTAGTATATCCCAGGATATCACCCTCCCAGGTGAGCCTTTCTCACCCAGTCGAGAATCCCTCGCTCAAGCGAGAATCCCAGGACTGATACTATGATTTTAACGACTTAAAAATTAGGGTGTTATAGAAAGAGTAAGGTCTTTCAGGAGGAACGAAAACCATACTCTCCACATGCTGGGAATCGGAGAAATAGTTCGCATGGGCCAAGGCCTCACGCCAAGGCTGGGGGATCACAATCTCAGTCTCCGTCTTTTTGCAACAAGTGCGGCAAAACTCATGTTGGCGATTTGTGTCGCGGTACAACCCTTAGTTGCTTTCATTGCAAGGAGGTCGGACATACCAGGAGATATTGCCCTAAGTTGCAACAGAGTGTGAACGATGTGAGGGCTGAACGACCTCGATCTACGGGCAGAGTGTTTACCATGAGCGACACTAAGGCAACTAATGTAGATGGCATGATCCAAGGTAATTGCTTGGAGGCAGGTATTCCTCTTTTAGTGTTGTTTTATTCGGGAGCGACACACTCCTTTGTATCTGTGGAATGTGTGGACAAACTGAAATTGCAAACAGAGTCGTTGCCTTTCGACTTGGTCGTATCCACCCCAACTTGTGTGCCTATGGTGGTGTCGACGTTTGTGTCTTGATGTCTGGTAGCGGTAAACGGTAGGACATTTACTGTGGATTTAATCTGCTTACCACTGTCCCAGTTAGATCTAATTCTGGGGATGGATTGGTTATCAACAAATCATGTGATGCTTAATTGTGCTGATAAGACCGTTGTGTTTGGAGATATGGGTGAGATTTCTGATGAGGCTAGTTATATGAAGCCGTTGTCGGCTAAAGGAGTCAGGACTTCCTTTAAAGAGGGAGGAACCGTGTTTGTTTTTTGGCATCCCTGGAGGGTATTGAAAAACCCAGAGTTGAGGATATTCCGATAGTTCGTGAGTTTCCTAAGGTTATTCCTAGTGATATTCCGGAATTACCTCCAGTCAGAGAAGTTGAATTCTCCAATGACTTAGTGCCAGGAACGGGGCCCATCTCTACAGATCCTTATAGGATGGCACGGTTAGAGCTGGCTGAGTTGAAAAAGCAGGTTGAAGACTTGTTGGCGAAGAAGTTCATTCGCCCTAGTGTTTCGCCGTGAGGTGCACCGGTCTTGTTGGTCAAAAAGAAAGATGGGAGTATGAGGTTGTGCACCGATTACAGACATTTGAACAAGGTAACTATCGAGAACAAGTATCTGTTACCTAGAATTTATGACTTGATGGATCAGTTGAGAGGAGTTGTTGTGTTTTCAAAAATTGACCTTCGGTCGGGTCATCAACTTCGAGTTAAGTCGGAAGATATTCCTAAGACTGCTTTTAGGACGAGGTATGGGCACTTTGAGTATTTGGTAATGCCCTTTGGTGTGCCGAATGCTCCAACAATATTTACCGACTACATGAATCAGATTTTTCACCCGTACTTAGATTCATTAGCAGTGGTATTTATTAATGACATTCTGATCTACTCCAAGAGTAGAGAGGAACTTGCGGAACATGTGAGGATTTTTTTAGATCTTCTGAAAATATATCAATTGTATGTCAAATTGTCAAAATGTGATTTCTGGATGGAATCGGTAAATTTTCTTGGGTTAAAGCAGTTATGGAGTGGGCAGTACCCAAGTCCGTTACTGAGATAATGAGTTTTCTGGGTTTGACCTGTTATTATCGGAAGTTCATAGAAGGATTTTCGAAGTTGGCACTACCTTTGACTAAGTTTACTAGAAAAGGGGAAACGTATGTGTGGACAATCCTTTGTGAATAAAGTTTTCAAGAGTTGAAGCGGAGATTGACCACGGCACCAGTGTTGGTTCTTCCTTGTATTGATCATGATTTCAATGTGTATTGTGATGCTTCTAAGCAAGGTTTGGGTTGTGTTTTGATGCAAGACGGGAAGGTTGTTGCTGCTTCACGACAGTTGAGAACGCATGAGCAAAACTAACCTACACATGACTTGGAACTAGCAGCGGTGGTCTTTGCATTGAAAATCTGGAGACACCATCTTTATGGTGTAAGATTTGAGGTGTACAGCTATCACAAGAGTTTGAAATATCTTTTTGATCAAAAGGAACTGAACATGAGACAAAGGAGATGGATGGAGTTCCTTAAGGACTATGATTTTGGATTGCAGTATCATCCGGGAAAGGCCAATGTAGTAGCCGATGCTTTAAGTCGGAAATCCTTACATATATCGACTTTGATGGTTCATGAAGAGAAACTAATTGAGGAGTTCAGGGATATGAACTTGGCAGTTCAAGTGAGACCCCATAGCATGGTTTTGGGAATGCTTAAGGTCACCAATGAATTGTTTGACCAGATAAGACTGATGCAAATTGAGGATCGTGAGTTGAAGGTAAAACGCGATTTAATGGCTAATGGGAAAGAGACTGATTTTGAGTCGGATCCTAGTGGAATGTTGCGATACAAGGGAAGAGTATGTGTGCCTCATGATGTGGAATTGCGGAAGAGTATTTTGGAGGAGTCACCCAAGAGTAGAATGAGTTTCCATCCTAGAACCACGAAAATGTATCAAGATTTGAAAAAGTTGTTTTGGTGGTCGGGTTTAAAGAAGGATGTGGCCTTGTATGTTTCGAGCTGTCTGGTTGTCAGAAAGCAAAAATTGAACACCAGAGGCTAGTGGGAGAATTGCAGTCACTAGAGATACCCGTTTGGAAGTGGGATAGTATCTCTATGGATTTTGTGTCGGGTTTTCCAAAGACTCAGAAAGGGTATGATTCGATATGGGTAATACTGGATTGGTTGACTAAGTCTTCACACTTTTTACCTATGAACATGAGATATTCTTTGGAGCGATTGGCGTAACTATATGTCAGGGAAATAGTTCGGTTGCATGAGATACTGTTGAGCATAGTGTCGGATAGAGATCCTCGTTTCACATCAAACTTTTGGACTAGTTTGCAGTCTGCGTTGGGAACTAAGTTGAAACTGAGTTCAGCTTATCATCCACAGACGGATGGCCAATCGAAAAGGACCATACAGTCATTTGAGGATCTTTTGAGAGCTTGTGTTTTGGAACAACCAGGGAGTTGGGATAGCATGTTGCCTTTGATTGAGTTCACCTACAACAATAGTTTCCATACTAGTATCGGGATTACCCCTTATGAATCCATGTATGGGAGAAAGTGTAGGACTCCTATAAGTTGGTTTGAAACTGTGGAGAACTTGGTATTGGGACCTGAGTTGGTCCGAGAAACGACAGAAAAGATTAAGAAAATTCGGGAGAATATGAGAATAGCACGATAAGAGACAAAAACCTCTTGAGTTTAAGGAGGAAGATCATGTATTCATGAGAGTAGTTCCGACTACTGGGATTGGTACAGTGTTGAAGTCCCGTAAGCTTACTCCAAAATTTATTGGACCATATCAGATATTGAAGAGGATTGGGCCGGTAGCATTTCAGATTGCTTTACCTCCATTGTTGTCGAATCTCCACAATGTGTTTCATGTGTTTCAATTGCAGAAGTATATAGGGTCTCGCCCAAGCGAGAGGCCCAATATCTGCTACGAGGATTTCCTGGGATTCTCGCTTGGGTGAGAATGGCTCGCGTGGACGAGGGAGAGAGGTGTGACACTAAAGGATCCTCGCTTAAGCGAGAATCACTCGCTTGAGCGAGAGCACTAGATCTGAGTTTTTAAAATAGGTGGGATCTTCTCACTTGAGCGAGAATGGACTCGCTTGAGTGAGAACCCGACGCTGTTACATTAAACAGGGAACCCCAAACACTTTTAGGGTTAGAAATTTGGAGAGAATAGAGAGAAGAGAGCATTGTCAAGAGCAAGGATTCTTGGGAATCATCTAGAAGCTTGAGAATAGGTAATTCTCTTGATTCTAACTCTCCTTTTTCCCTTTGAAACTTGATTTGGGTAAGTGGGATCTCTTCTCTTAACATGAGAAACCATGGAGACTCTCTATTTAGAGTTGTGGTTCGTTTTATGCCGTATTTCTCTCGTAAACTCTTGGTTTAGAGTTGGCAATCAACGATGGGGATGATTTGTGGGTTGATTCATGAAAACCCCAAAATCCCCAAAAATGAGAATATGAGTAAAGAGGGAAATAGGTGAAATGTTAGATGTATGGAGACTCTCTATTTAGAGTTGTGGTTCGTTTTATGTCGTCTTTCTGTTGTAAACTCTTGGTTTAGAGTTGGAAATCATAGATGGGGAAGATTTGTGGGTTGATTCATGAAAACCCCAAAACCCCCAAAAATGAGAATATGAGAAGATGAGTATATGTTCTAATGTGGTATATAAGATGAATATGTATGTTTTAGATGTTTGGAAACTCTTATTGAAGGTAGTTTTGGAAACATTGAAAATGTGTGAATCTCTTGTATGGTTAAAAATAAAATGTGATTTGTTTATGTGTTATCTTGAATAAATGACTAACATTATTGTTATGTGGTGGGAATGAGGAAAGATCCTAAAGTTAGAGGCGATGTCGGAGGAACTTGCAAAATTACCAAGGACCAAACCCAACACTCACCAAGGTAAGGATAAGTCTTTAATTAGCATATCGTATTGAAAGAATGCGTGGAATTGTTGTTTATGAGTTGATGGTGAATCAATGAAAAGAAAACATATTTTTAGCCGACCATGATTGGTTAGCGACTTTGGCTCAAGTTATGTAGCGATACTTTGGCTCAAGTTATGTAGATACTTTGGCTGAAGTTATGTAGAGATACTTGGCTCAAGTTATGTAGCGATACTTTGGCTCAAGTTATGTAGCGATACTTTGGCTCAAGTTATGTAGCGATACTTTGGCTCAAGTTATGTAGCGATACTTTGGCTCAAGTTATGTAGCGATACTTTGGCGCAAGTTATATAGCGGTACTTTCGCTCAAGTTATGTAGCAATACTTTGGCTCAAGTTATGTAGCGATACTTTGGCTCAAGTTATGTAGCGAAAATGAATTTTAAATGGTTTACTAACCCCATTAAAATGTGGATTATCTTATAATGATATTTATTGAATTAATGACTTACTCCTTTGTATGTTGTGTGTATTTGTCGTTGATAATCCCATTGTAGGTAAGCATGTTAGTTGAGGATGCTTGGTTTGAGGCCTTATGAGCTTAAAACCTGGATTTCCTTTATTTTGCCCTTTTTGTATTATGACTGACTAAACGCTATTTTGGTTAATTTTAACTTTGAGCATTGTAACACTGGATATTTGTAGTTATGGGCATTTCGGAAGCCTATAGCTAGTTGTATGTTGTAGATACCTGGAGATATTAATATGAATTATGTTTTTATGTTAAATGAATGCGTGTATGGACATTACCTTATAGAATGATCATAAATCGGAAGCGGGAGTAATAGAAAGTTATTGGATTTGTGATTCTAAGTTATAGGAAAAAAGTAGATGAATGGATTCAAATAAGGAAAAAAATTCAAGTGTAGAATTTGGGTCCTTACATAATGTGTAATATGAGTTATTTATGTGTTATTGTGAATGAATGACTGATTTTGGTTGTTATGTGGTGGGAATGAGGAAAGATCCTAAGGTTGGAGGTGGTATCGGAGGAACTTGCCAAGTTGCCAAGAATCCAACCTAACACTCACCAAGGTAAGGGATAAGTATTTCCATTAAATATGAGATGATATGGAGAAACTATGAGTGTGACACCATTAGTAATATAATGAGATGTGGATTGTGTATTATAACCGTATTGTATCATCTTTGTGATGTAGACTTACCCGATGTGTTATGATTATCTTTGTGATATAGACTTACCCGGTGTGGTATGAGATCATCTTTGTGATGTAGACTTACCCGGTGTGGTATGAGATCATATTTGTGATGTAGACTTACCCGGTGTGGTATGAGATCATCTTTGTGATGTAGATATACCCGGTGTGGTATGGGATCATCTTTGTGATGTAGACTTACCCGGTGTGGTATGGGACTATCTTTGTGAGGTAGATATACCCGGTGTGGTATTTAATCATCTTAGTGCTGTAGAGTTACCCTAGGTGGTAATGAGTAAATGGATATCAATGGTACTTGATGAAGTTAATTGGGATTTATGAAATGGAATGACGTGTGATGATAAAGAGAATGATGAGCATATGTATACTAATGTACCTTATGAGCTATGATTTATTTTCAATGCTTAATCTTATTTAAAATGAGGATTATCATATAATGTTGCTATTGAGCTAATGACTTATTCCCTTGTATTTCGTGTATGGTTTATGATAATCCCATTGTAGGTAAGCGAATGCGGTAGGATTGCTTGATTTAAAGGCTTTAGGAGTTTTAATAATCAAGATTGCTTGTTTTGTGGACTGTTGTGTATGAACTGCATATTCATTGATTTTTGGTTGTAATTATGGGTACATTAATTTTGTAACCTTTCGACTTGACTTGTGATGAACCTTATTATGATATATATATATATATATCATAATAAGGGTCATCACAAGTCAAGTCGAAAGGTTACAAAATTAATGTACCCATAATTACAACCAAAAATCAATGACCCTTATTATGATATATATATGCGAATTATGTTTTTCTGCAATTAAGAGTAGTTAAGATATGAAATTGAAACTGTAAGTTTAGAGTTATTAGATAACGAAAGGAATGATTGGGTTGAAGATTTAAAAGAAAAGTATGTGTGATATAATATAGGGAAAGCAATGTATGAAGGATTAAAATAAATGAAAATTTTCCAAGAGTTGAAATTGGGTCCTTACAATATGGTATCAGAGCATAGTTAATCTTGTGGCCTAGGGTATGGCCTTACATGCTTCTTTGTGACCTTTATGTGCTTGAATTACTTGGTTTGTATGAATTGTTATGTGATTATGTGAGCCTTGTTTTGTTAAAATTTCGTTTACTGACAAATGAATGAGTACAGGTACACATGGCTGGATGAGGAAGAGGAACGAGTCAGAAGGTTCCGAATGATCTGCTGGCCCATATGGTAACTACACTACAACATGTCAATTCAAATTTGCAGAATCTGAATCAGAATGCAGTACCAAGTCCTAGCTCGCAACTCCTGGCCCCACAAGGACCGACCTAGTATAAGGGACTGGATGAGTTTTGCAAGCAGAAGCCTAAACAGTTCCAAGGAGAATTCGCCCCTGATGCTGCAAATGAGTGGATTCAAAGCATGGAACAGATTTTTCGAGCCATGGGTTGCAGCGATGTTCAGAAGGTAACCTATCTTCTTACATGTTGGCAAAGGGAAGTTCCTCCAGAAATACTTTCCTGCTGATCTGAAGAGGAAGAAAGAGATGGAGTTTCTGAGGTTGGAGCAGGGTAACATGTCGGTGGGCGACTATGCGGCCAAGTTTGAGGAGTTGGCCCAATTTTGCCCTTACTCCGAGTTAGAAATGGACGGAAGGTCCAAGTGCTCGAAATTCGAATCGGGTTTGAAACCCAAGTTGAAGATGATGTTTGGATATCAAGAAATTTCTGATTTTCCTACCTTAGTCAACAAGTGAACCCTCCGAGGAACTTCGGTCCTCAGAGAAATCATACCCAAGGCAAGGGTAAGGGGTGGATGTTGGAAGATAACCGAAAACCTTATGCGGCACCTACTGGGTATCGTGGCTGCAACGAGTTGGGGCACATCAAAACGTTTTGTCCCAAGCTTGATCGACGACTGAATGTCGTTCATGCTGAGAGAACAAGAAACACTAGCAGAGTGTTTACCATGAGCAGTGCAGAGGCAACAAATGCGGATGGTATGATCCAAGGTAAATGCATGGTGCCAAGTATTCCTCTTTTAGCGTTGTTTGATTCTGGAGTTACACACTCCTTTGTATCTGTTCAATCTGTGGACTAACAGAAATTGCGAACTGAGTCGTTGCCTTTCGACTAGGTCGTATCCACCCCCAACGAGTGTGTCAGTGGTGGTGTCGACGTTTGTGCTCAATGTCCGGTGGTGGTGAATGGTAAAACATTTACCGTAGATTTAATCTGCCAACCGCTGTCTCAGTTAGATTTAATTCTGGGAATGGATTGGTTATCAACGAATTATGTTTTGCTTAATTGTCCTGGTAAGACTGTGGTGTTTAGAGATCTGTGAGATATTTTTGACCAGGCTAGTTGTATGGAGCTAGTGTCGGCTAAGGGAGTCAGGACTTCCCTTAAAGAAGAGGGATCAATGTTTGTTCTATTGGCATCACTAGAGGGTATTGAAAAACCCAGCATTGATGATATTCCGTAGTCCGTGAGTTCACTGAGGTATTACCTAGTGATATTCCGGAATTGCCCCCTGTCAGAGAAGTCGAATTCTCCATAGACTTGGTACCTAGAACGGGACCCATCCTATAGCTCCTTATAGGATGGCACCGTTAGAACTAGTGAGTTGAAAAAGAAGGTTGATGATTTGTTGGCAAAGAAATTCATTTGTCCTAGTGTCTCGCCGTGGGGCGCACCAGTTTTGTTGGTTAAGAAGAAAGATGGGAGTATGAGGTTGTGCACCGATTATTGACTGTTGAACAAGGTCACCATCAAGAACAAGTATCCATAGCCTAAGATTAATGACTTGATGGATCATTTGAGAGGAGCAGTTGTGTTTTCAAATATAGACCTTCGGTCAGGTTATCATCAACTTCGAGTTAAGTAGGAGGATATTCCTAAGACTGCTTTTAGGACGAGGTATGGACACTTTGAGTATGTAGTAATGCCTTTTGGAGTGACGAATTCTCTAGCAATATTTACCGACTACATGAATCGGATTTTTCATCCGTACTTGGATTCATTCGTAGTGGTATTCATTAATGACATTCTGATTTAATCCAAGAGCCGAGAGGAACATGCGGAACATCTGAGAATTGTTTTTAATCTTATGAGGAGTAATCAATTGTATGCAAAGTTGTCAAAATGCGATTTCTGTTTAGAATCGGTGAACTTTCTTGGACATGTGATATCCAGGGAAGGGTTGGCGGTAGACCCTTCTAAGGTCGAGGCGGTTATGGATTGGATGGTACCTAAGTTAGTCACCGAGATCAGGAGTTTTATGGGTTTGGCCGGTTATTATCGGAAGTTTATAGAGGGATTTCAGTGTGTATTGAGATGCTTCTAAGCAAGGTTTGGGTAGTGTTTTGACGCAGGACGGGAAAGTTGTTGCCTATGCTTCGCGACAATTGAGAACACATGAGAGAAACTACCCTACACATGATCTGGAACTAGTCGCAGTGGTCTTTGCCCTGAAAATCTAGAGACACCATCTTTATGGTGTAAGATTTGAGGTGTACAACGACCACAAGAGTTTGAAGTATTTGTTTGCTCAAAAGGAACTGAACATGAGACAGAGAAGGTGGATGGAATTCCTTAAGGACTACGATTTTGGATTGCATTATCATTCGGGAAAAGCCAATGTGGTAGCCGATGTTTTGAGTCGGAAATCTTTACATATGTCGGCTTTAATGGTGCATGAAGGGAAACTAATTGAGGAATTCCGGGATATGAACTTGACATTTCAAATGAGACCCCATAGTATGATTTTGGGAATGCTTAAGGTGACGAATGAGCTGTTCGACCAAATTCGAATGATGCAAGTTGAGGATAGGGAACTGAAGCTCAAACGAGATTTGATGACGAGTGGAAAAGAGACTGATTTTGAGTCGGACTCTAGTGGAATGTTGCGATACAAGGGAAGGGTGTGCGTGCCTCATGATGTGGAATTACGAAAGAGTATTCTGAAGGAGTCACACAAGAGAAAATGAGTTTCCACCCGGGCACTACAAAAATGTACCAAGACCTGAAAAAGTTGTTTTGGTGGTCTGGGTTGAAAAAGGATGTGGCGTTGTGTGTCTCGAGTTGTCTCATCTGTGAGAAAGTCAAGATTGAACATCAAAGGCCAGCGGGAGATTTACAGTCACTAGAGATTCCCATTTGGAAGTGGGATAGTATCTCCATGGATTTTGTATCGGGTTTCCCGAAGACTCAAAGAGGGTATGACTCAATATGGGTAATAGTGGACCGCTTGACTAAGTCTTCTAATTTCTTGCCAATGAACATGAAATATTCCTTAGAGCGATTAACTGAGTTGTATATCAAGGAGACATTTCGATTGCATGGGATACCGTCGAGAATTGTGTCGGATAGGGATCCCTGTTTCACTTCAAACTTTTGGACTAGTTTGCAGTCTGCTTTGGGGACTAAGTGTGCTACATAACTTGAGTCAAACCTTGCTACATAACTTGGGCCAAATTGTGCTACATAACTTGAGCCGAAGTTTGCTACATTGCTTGAGCCAAAGCTTGCTACACATCTCAAGGGAGTTAAAAATAGGTTTTCTTCTCATTGTTTCACAATCGGTAACAACCAGAAAATCCACGCATTTATCAAATACAATAAATCAGTTATATGCTTCTCCTAACAACCACATCATTCACAATATAATCGTGTCCACTGCAGCATTCTCACATCATAGCTTCATCATATACAAAATACCACATCAACGTCATATATCTCATTTCTTATAACCATAAAACAATTCACAACATCATCATCGTCATATAACATAATCGTTGTCCTTTTATCACAAATAACCAACTCACAACATATTCATCGTCACATAATGTATTCATGTCCATTTATTGCCATTAAATAGCTCATCACACAATCATTATTACAAACATACTCATATATGTTTATAACAAATAAGCGACTCACAACTTATTCATTTTCATAAATATACTCACATCTTTTTATCACAATAAACAACTCATAACATATTTATAATCATACAACATATTAACGATAGAACCATTTCTCATAACGGTGTATTACCATAAATGTGCATATTGCATTTTAATCTAATAAAACGATTTTTAGCACTCATATATCTCTACAATTATGACTAATACCTCTTCATGGAAAATAAAGACTCTAACATGGACCACAAACGTCCAAGAGAGTTTCTATCCGTTAATATTCTCCGATTCTTGATGGAAATCGGAGAAGATGACTCTAATGAAATACTCTATGATCACAATGGTCTTCTCCCTCACCTCTTAGGTCGCATAAGCTCTGTTGCTCCGCAAAAGAGCCATATCTCCCTCCATCGTCTCCAATCTCCATTGTTCTATTTTTCACCTCCAAGATTTCCCAAATGTGCCACCAAAAAGTAATAGAAAAAGGTTTTGATCTTTAGTGGAGAGGAAAATGGTTCATTTGGGTGGAGCCGCCGTTGGGAGAGAAAGGAGAGAAAAGAAAATGAAGATTAAGGTTTTTGAAACCCCTCTTTTACTTTTATAGCTGCGCAGCCTCGCCCAGGCGAGAATGGCTCGCCCAACTCTTTTCAGCTTTCCAACTCTGACGCTCTCTCCCGGGCGCGGATTTCTCGTTCCAGTGGGAACCGGGCAGCAAACTCATACTTCTCTGGCCTGGGCTAGAATTCTAGCTCGAGCTAGAATTTGACAGTTTTTCCAGATTTCCCTCTCACTCAAGCGACCACTCCTTCGTTTGGGAGAGGTTCTCATACTCCTCAAACTTTAAACGTTGAATCTCTCGCTTAGGCGAGACCCTCTTGTCCAAGCGATAATTGTCAAGTATACACCTCAACACTCTAAGTTTTCCAATCATTCCGAAAACGAAATTTGAGGTGTTACAATCCTTCCCCCTAAAAGAAATTTCGTCCCCAAAATTTTATTAGGTTACTCTCAGGAAAAACAAATACTATCATCGCCTAAACATTAGGAATAAGATTTACTCGATCAACCTTAGATCCACCATCCAAACAATTTAGATACGCTTAGACGACAAACAAGGACATATACCACATAACAGTGATGCCACATACACAATTCATGGACTAACCTCTTTGAGTCCAAATACAAAAGCCAAATATCAGGACAACTAGGACTACTAAGAGAAAGTTATCACATCCTTAATCAAAATTCTCTAATATTCCTCTAGATCAATAGATCTCTCCGATCTATCAAGACAACAATCGTTCAAAACGATCCACCCATACAGTGAGATTCATAACAACACCTTCGAAAGCCTCTATGCTCCTAATCAAACATCCTTACATATTCCACCTACTTGCAATGGGATTAACATTGACCATACATAGAAACACAAAGGAGTAAGTCGTTAACGTAAAATAATGTCAATATACGTTAATCCACATTTTAATAAAGTTAAGTAAAAACTTAGAATTAAATGTACTTAAAACCATTTCCTTTGTTTATACTTTTGAAAACATGCTCCATAACTTGAGCTAAAGTTTGCTACATTGCTTGAGCCAAAGCTTGCTACATTGCTTGAGCCAAAGCTTTCTACATTGCTTGAGCCAAAGCTTGCTACATTGCTTGAGTCAAAGCTTGCTACATTACTTGAGCCAAAGTCGCTAACCAATCACGGTCGGCTAAAAATGAGTTTTATTTCCATTGGCACTCCACCAATACATAAACAGTAAATCCACACCATCATCATTACAAACAAACCCATATATGATTATAACAATTAAGTGATTTACAGTTCAATTCATTATTCCGAGTTTTATTTCCATTGGCACTCCACCAATACATAAACAGTAAATGCACACCATCATCATTACAAACATACCCATATATGCTTATAACAATTAAGTGATTTACATTTCGTTTAATTATTCCGAGTTTTATTTCCATTGGCACTCCACCAATACATAAACAGTAAATACATACCATTATCATTACAAACATACCCACATATGTTTATAACAATTAAGTGATTTACATTTCGTTACATTATTCCGAGTTTTATTTCCTTTGGTACTCCACCAATACATAAACAGTAAATACACACCATCATCATTACAAACATACCCATATATGCTTATAACAATTAAGTGATTTGCAATTCATTTCATGATCCATAACCAGAAACATCCTCGCATTTTCCATCACAATGCATAAGTTAAGGACTTATCCTTACCTTGGTGAGCGTTGGGTTTGGTTCCTGGTAACTTCGCAAGTTCCACTGACACCACCGCCAACTTTAGGATCTCTTCTCAGGCTTCTAAATGACTCATAAGCCTTCTTGCTCTTGAAAAAGCCCTCTTCTCTCACTCCCTATTTAATGTAACAACGTCGGGTTCTCGCTTAAGCGAGCTCAGAAAATCCCGCCCATTTTAAAAACTCAGATCTGACCCTCTCGCCCAAGCATGGGAACTCTCGCCCAGGCGAGGCATCTCTCGCTCAAGCGGGGATCCTCTCGCTCAAGCGAGGATCTTACAGCCTCGACAGCTCCAAAATATCACATTTCCTCGCCCAAACGAGCCAATCTCTCGCTCAAGCGAGCCAACTCTCGCTCAAGCCAGCCAACTCTCGCTCAAGCGAGAATCCTTCCATATCGCCCAGGATTTCACCCTCTCAAGTGAGCCTTTCTCGCCCAGGCGAGAATCCCTTGCTCAAGCGAGAATCCCAGGGCTGATACTATAATTTTGACGACGTAAATTTAGGGTGTTACAACATGCAAAAGCTAGATCAACACCCACTCGATGAAAATAGCGTCATTTCATTTCACACATGAGAAATAGTCATGATTAATTCAAAATTCTCAATAACATTTCAAACTTGTACTCGCTACAACACAGAAACAAGGTATTCATTCAACGAGTAGCATTTAGACAAACAAGATTTCTGGAGTTTTTCAGAGCACCAAATAAAATTACCATGTAATTATCCAATTCAATCAAACATTTCCACAACAAACGGATGGGTAGGAGAAGATTCGCAAATTCATAGCCTTAACTAGGCGTACAAGACCATAGGCCCACTCAAATCACATGCTTTGTTACCAATGATCAGGGCAATTTTACAAACATCCAGTCCAATAACATAAGTGTTATATGAATATTCAAACTACCATGGAATGCATACATCTCGCACCCAAGTCTACATCATGTCTATGAACACATGGTCATAACTACTTCACAAAGCTTCTAACAATATCATATTTATCAAAGATACAATTGCTAAAATTTTGGATTCTCCAAAATGATACTAAATTAACGTTTACCCACATGCTACACTTCACCCAAAATGATTTTCAAAAATAGATTAGATATACGATTCATGGCAATCATTTCGTGAAAGCAAGGTTTACATAATCATTTCAACATAACTCAAAAACCCTTTTTCTCATGCGACACCGAAAGTCCAAATCACAACTTTCTGAAGACTAGTTAGCTCTGGAATTACATTCCATTCAGGACAGTAGAGTCCTCATATTTCATTAACAGAAACACACTTATGCAATAACACCACAATTATGCATAGCAATTACTGACGCACATGAAACAGAAACAAGTTTTATAAGTACAATATCAAAGCAGATAATTGGTGTACATCACCACTATATCGTGCATTTCAAATATTCAACTACAAAAGGTCAATTATCATAGACTAAAAGTTTTATGTACAAAAATCAAGATGACTCTTCCGTTTCATTTACCACCGCTTACGAATAGGTTGAAAGTAAGATTAGCCTAGAAATGACTCACTAAAACTAAAACAACACAATATCAACGTTCATCATCATAACTTAAACTTATGCACACACAAAAGTCAGTAGCATAATGAAAATTCATCACTTTAACATTATTATACCCATTTTTTTCGTACTGATTCGCTTTTAGTTTCCAAAGGTGTAGAGAATCACTTCAAGTATAGCCACATACGAAAATCCCACCTTTATGCAAACACACTCATCACAACGACATTTAAATACTTCACCCACTTCAATCATTACTTTGAACCATATTTTCTTATCTCTAAGCACAATTACACAAACTAACGCAAACAAAGAGGTTAACCTTTAACAACTCATAAAAGTAAGGGTACTAGACTTAGTCTCTTCACAAGTAGCATCCCCTTCGTCTACTTGGCTCCACAACACTTTCACCAAAATTATACTCGATCCTTTAATCCATTAAGATTACTTAAACGGCCACTAAGGGCATATACCACTAAACCGTGATTTCACAAAACCAATTCATGAACTAACTCATCAATGTTCAAATATAAAGATCCCAACCTTGAATAACTCGAATACAATGAGAACTAAATCTTAATTCAGACTAAAGATTTTTCCTATATTCGTCAAGAACCATAGGTCTCTAGGACTTATCCAGCTAACAATCCCCACATATGTTAAGAATCTCGATAACACTCCCGAAATTCAGCGAATAGGGAACTCCTTATCCCTCATCCACCCCAATGCCTCGTTTAACATCCACCATACACTAGCTAGTTCTACTCCCACTCATGAAACTAGCAAAATTTCAAAATTTCATTTTTCTCATTCAACAAAACATCTATACAATAAGACTCTTAGCGTCTCTTCCATTGTACACAATTACACTATTCAGTAATCATCCAATTACATCAGGTATTTCTGTCATCAAATCTTACCATAGAAAGGAATTACCGATCCTTAGCCTCAATTGAACCCATAAAACCATCAATTCACCTCAAAACTAGATACTCTGTTACCAATCGACAAATGCAAGTCGACAAACACTCAATCCCTCAACAGGCGTTAGGTTTGGTTACTCCAATTTCGCTAGCAAATATAAATTGATCAACCACTTGCATCACGTCTAGAAATACACGGTCATCATCGTATCACCAAACCTTTTAACAACCTCATATTTATTCAGATATGGTCGCTAAAATATTGGGATTCTCCAACATGATACTAAATCAATGTTTAGCCACAAGCTATGTTTCACCCAAAAATGATTTTCGAAAATGGTTTGTGTAAGGACCAAAATTATGCCCTTGAAATTTTTTTCTCGATTTAGTTCAATTACATGCCTTTTCTCCTATCTCACATTACCAATTTAATATCTTTACTTCAAATCTTATTTCCCTTTTCGCAATCTATCTCAATATAACATACAAAATCATTCGACAGAAAAACATAATTCGCATTAATTAAACTTTGTAACGACCGCATATAATTAGCTATGGGTTTCCAAAATACCCATAGCTATACATATTTACATGCCATGTAGTTTAGTATATGTTCGTAATTACATAAGATATGAACTATCAAATATGCACTAATGTACAAAAATAGTGCAAATAAATGAATCCAAAATATAGCGCTCCTAAATCTCCCAAAAATGAGTCTCCCTCATATCACCTATTTATCTGCAATGGGATTATCAATGACAAAACACAGAACACGCAAATGAGTAAGTCATTAATTCAATAAACATCATTTTAAGATAATCCACATAAATAAAAGGGTTAGTAACCATCTTTGAAATTCATTTTTGTTTTGCTACATAACTTGAGCCAAAGTCACTATACCCCTTAGGGTTAGCTAAAAGCAGATTCTCATTTTTTTCTTAAAACAAAACGTGCTTATATACTCAAGCCAGAGTTTTGCTTATATACTCAAGCCAGAGTTTCGCTTATATACTCAAGCCAAAGTTTCGCTTATATACTCCAGCCAGAGTTTCGCTTATATACTCAAGCCAGAGTTTCGCTTATATACTCAAGCCAGAGTTTCGCTTATATACTCAAGCCAGAGTTTCGCTTATATACTCAAGCCAGAGTTGCTAACCATTCTTGGTTGGCTAAAAATACATTTCCCTTTCATAATTTCACCATAAAACATTTCCGGTAAATCCATGCTCACATTAGTATAAACACACCCATATATGTTTATACTAATCACGTGATTCACAATTCAATCAATCACATAACCAGAAGTACACATACTTGCTTTTCCGCAAACCTACGCCTACTTTAATATAAACACACCCATATATGTTCATACTAAATGCGTACTTTACAACTCAATCTTTGCATAATCAGAGAATACACATTTTCGAGTTCAAATGTACAATTAAAGACTTATCCTTACCTCGGTGAGTGTTGGGTTTGGTTCTTGGCAACTTCTCAAGTTCCACGGACACCGCCTCCAACCTTAGGATCTTTTCTCATCCCACCACATAACACAATGTTAGTCATTTATTCCAAATATCACATAAACAACCTATATTGCACCATTTAGTCATACAAAATATTCATCATAAATATTCAATCATCTAAAACATGCATAATATCTCATATTCCAATATTTGGAGGTAAACTCATCTTCTACCTCTAGCATTTTACTCATTCTCTCCTTTTACCACGTTTTCACTTTTAGGGTTTTTGGGGTTTTCATGAATCGACCCACAACCCTTTCCATTCTTTAGATACTATCTCTAAACCAAGAGTTTACAAGGTAATAATGACATAAAATGAACCACCACCCAAAAGGATGAGTTTCCATGGTTTTTCTTCATTTTTGAGAAGAGATCCAACATACCCAAAGTGAGTTTAAGAGAGAAAAAGAGAGTTAGAATCTAGAGTTTTACCTCTTCTCAAGCTCTTAGAGGAGTATCCAAGCTTTTTGCCCTTGAAAAGCTCTCTTCTCTCACTCTTCTTCTTTTCTCAACCCTAGATTGTGTTTAAGGGTTTTTCATTAAATGTTGTCTCATCGGGTTCTCGCTTAAGCGAGGGATTCTCGCTCAAGCGAGAAAATCCCGCCCATTTTAAAAACTCATATCTGACCCTCTCGCTCAAGCGAGGGATTCTCGCTCAAGCGAGAAAATCCCGCCCATTTTAAAAACTCAAATTTGAACCTCTCGCTTAAGCGAGGGATTCTCGCTCAAGCGAGGGATTCTCGCTCAAGCGAGGGATTCTCGCTCAAGCGAGGGATTCTCGCTCAAGCGAGGGATTCTCGCTCAAGCGAGGGATTCTCGCTCAAGCGAGGGATTCTCGCTCAAGCGAGGGATTCTCGCTCAAGCAAGGGATTCTCGCTCAAGCGAGAATCTCACAGTGGCAACAGCTCCAAAATGACATTTCTCGCCCAAGCGAGACAACTCTCGCTCAGGCGAGAATTCTCTAGTATATCCCAGGATTTCACCCTCCCAGATGAACCTCTCTCGCTCAAGCGAGAATCTCTCGCTCAAGCGAGAGTCCGAGGGCTGATACTATGATTTTCAAGACTTGAAATTTGGGGTGTTACAATCCTCCCCCTCTTATAAGAATTTTCGTCCTCGAAAATTAAACATACCTCGATGCAAACAAATGAGGGTAATCCTCCCGCATCTCTTGCTCAACTTCCCATGTAGCGTCTCCTTCGTCCACTTGACTCCACATCACCTTTACCAAAGGAATCTCTTTGCCTCTCAACCTTTTGATACTAGTATCCATGATTCTCACAGGCAACGTCGCAAAAGTCAGGTTATCCTTCAACTCTATCTGGTCCGACTCAACCACATGAGATGGATCTCCAACATATTTTCTCAACTTAGATACATGAAAAACATTGTGGAGATTCGACAACAAAGGTGGTAAGGAAACTCGATATGTTACTGGCCCAATTCTCTTCAGTATTTGATAAGGCCCAATAAATCCCGGAGTCAGCTTACGAGATGTCAACACTCTACCAATTCCGGTAGTCGGGACTACTCTCATGAAGACATGATCCCCTTCCTTGAATTCAAGAGGTTTTCGCCTCTTGTCATAGTAGCTTTTCTGCCGACTCTAGGCGACCCTCATATTCTCCCGGATTTTCTTGATCTTATCCATCGTCTCCTGAACCAATTCGGGCCCCAATATCAAGTGCTCCCCAGTTTCGAACCAACTCACTAGAGTTCGGCACTTCCTACCATACAACGCTTCATAAGGTGCCATCCCAATACTCGAATGGAAGCTATTGTTGTAGGTAAATTCGATCAACGGCAACATGTCATCCCAACTCCCTGGTCGTTCTAAGACACAGGCTCTCAAAAGGTCCTCCAACGACTGTATTGTCATTTCTGATTGACCGTCCGTTTGTGGATGATAAGTTGAACTCAGTTTCAACTTAGTTCCCAGAGCGGTTTGCAAACTAGTCCAAAAGTTTGAAGTGAAACGGGGATCCCTATCCGACACAATGCTTGACGGTATTCCATGCAAGCGAACAATTTCTCGGATATACAGTTCTGCCAATCTCTCCAACGAGTATCTCATGTTCAAAGGCATAAAGTGAGCAGATTTAGTTAACCGATCCACGATCACCCATATCGAATCATAACCTCTCTGAGTCTTTGGAAAACCAGATACAAAGTCCATGGAGATACTATCCCACTTCCAAACGGGAATTTCAAGGGATTGTAATTCTCCAGCTGGTCGCTGATGTTCAATCTTGGCCTTCTGACATACCAAACAACTCGAGACATACAGTGCCACATCCCTTTTCAACCCAGACCACCAAAACAGTGTTTTCAGATCTTGATACATTTTCGTGGTCTCCGGGTGAAAACTCATTTTACTCTTATGAGACTCCTCTAAAATCTCCCTCCGTAATTTATCATTACGAGGTACACACACTCTCCCTTTGTAATGCAACATTCCACTAAGGTCCGATGTGAAATTGGTATCTTTACCACACAACATCAGATCCCGTTTATCTATCAACTCACTATCCTCACTTTGCATTGTCCGGATTTGTTCAAACAACTCATTCGTGACTTTAAGCATTCCCAAAATCATACTATGAGGCCTTACCTGAACATCCAAGTTCATATCTCTGAACTCTTCAATCAGTTTCTCCTCCCTGACCATCAAAGCCGACATGTGCAACGATTTTCGACTCAGTGCATCTGCCACTACATTGGCCTTTCCAGGGTGGTACAGCAACCCGAAATCGTAATCCTAAAGGAATTCCATCCATCTCCTCTGCCTCATGTTCAATTCCTTTTGATCAAATAGGTACTTCAAACTCTTGTGGTCGCTGTACACTTCAAATCTCACGCCATAAAGATGGTGTCTCTAGATTTTTAAGGCAAAAACCACTGCGGCCAACTCAAGATCGTGGGTAGGATAGTTCTGTTCATGCGTCCTCAACTATCGAGAAGCATATGCCACAACCTTCCTTCTTGCATCAACACACAACCCAAACCTTGCTTGGATGCATCGCAATAAACGCTGAAATCCCGATTAGTAGAAGGAAGGACCAAAACTGGCGCCGTAGTCAACCTGCGTTTTAACTCTTGGAAACTTTCTTCACATCGAACTGTCCACACATATGGTTCTCCTTTCCTAGTGAGTTTTGTCAAAGGTAGAGCCAACTTCGAAAACCCTTCTATGAATTTCCGATAATACCCAGCCAAACCCAGGAAGCTCCTGATCTCAGTGACTGACTTGGGCACTGCCCATTCCATAACCGCTTCAACCTTTGAAGGGTCTACCGCTACTCCTTCCTTGGATATCACATGTCCAAGAAAATTTACTGACTCCAACCAGAAGTCGCATTTTGACAGCTTCGCATATAACCGATTCTTGCTAAGAAGTTCTAGCACAATCCGCAGGTGCTCAGCATGTTCCTCTCGACTTTTGGAGTAAATCAAAATGTCATCAATGAATACCACTACGAAAGTATCTAAAAACGGATGAAAAATCCGATTCATGTAGTCGGTAAATATTGCTGGAGCATTTGTTACCCCAAAAGGCATGACCAAATATTCAAAATGTCCATACCTGGTCCTAAACACCGTCTTAGGAATATCTTCCGACTTCACACGAAGTTGGTGATAGCCCGACCGAAGATCAATTTTTGAGAACACCACCGCTCCTCTCAACTGATCCATCAAGTCATCGATCCGAGGCAACAAATATTTGTTCTTAACAGTGACCTTATTCAACTGTCGGTAGTCGGTACGCAACCGCATACTACCATCCTTTTTCTTAACCAGCAAAACAGGCGCACCCCAAGGTGAGACGCTAGGACGAATGAACTTCTTTGCCAACAAGTCCTCAACCTACTTTTTCAACTCCGCCAATTCTAACGGTGCCATCCTATAAGGAGCGATAGAGATGGGTCCCGTTCCCGGTACCAAATCAATAGAGAATTCGACTTCTCTTACTGGAGGTAATTCCGGAATTTCGCCAGGAAATACTTCAGGAAATTCACGAACTATCGGAATGTCCTCAACTTTGGGTTTTTCACTACCCTCCAGGGATGCCAACAACATAAACACGGCCCCTCCCTCCTTACAAAAAGTCTTGACTTCTTTTGCCGACAATGGCTTCATGTCATTGCCTTCATCAGAAACCTCATCAAGATTCCCGAATACCACGGTCTTATCCGCACAATTTAACATCACATGATTAGTCGACAACTAGTCCATCCCCAAAATTAGATCCAACTGTGTTAGCGGTAAGCAGATCAAATCAACGGTAAAAGTTCTACCGTTTACTACTACTGGACATCGAGACACAACTGTCGATACCACCACAGGCACATCAGTTGGGGTGGACACGACCAAGTCAAAAGGCAACGACTCCGTTTGTAATTTCAGTCTATCCACGCAGTCATTAGATACAAAGGAGTGTGTCGCTCCCGAATCAAACAACACTAAAAGAGGAATACCTGCCACCATGAAATTACCTTTGATCAGACCATCAACATCGGATGTCTCTGCACCACTCATGGTGAATACTCTACCAGCAGCCCGAGGTCGATCAGCTCTCACAGCATTTACACTTTTTTTTAGCTTAGAACAATATTTTTTGGTGTGTCCAGCCTCCTTGTAGTAGTAACAAGTAAGCATCGTTCCGGGGCATGAGTCACCCATATGTGTTCGGCCACACTTGCCGCATCAGGGTGGAGAGTTCAACCGTGACCCTCCGGCGTTACCATGAGTCTTCAGCCCAGGTGAAATATTCCCTCGACTACCCGTCGGAGGAAAGTAAGGCTTCCATTCCTCTTGAAACATCTTCCCTTTTCCTTTGCCGTGGGAGAAGTTCCGTTGAGGGCCATAGTGTTTTGGAGGGTTATATTTCTTTGCAGCAACGTCCCTCCTCCGCACATTATTCTCATACATCCTACACTTGTTCACTAGTGTAGGAAAATCAGAAATTTCTTCGTGACCAAATGTCACTCGGAGCTCGGGCCTCAACCCCATCTCAAACTTCACACACTTGGACCTCCCGTCCAACTCTAGTTCAGCATAGGGGCAGTACCGGATTAACTCTTCAAATTTGGCCGAATATTCCCCCATAGTCATGTTTCCCTGCTCTAGCTGCAGAAATTCTCTCTCCTTCTCCCTCTTCAGGTCTGCAGGAAAGTACTTCTGGAGGAATTTACTCTTGAAGGCTTCCCACGTAATGATTTGCCCCTCGATCTCCATTTGTCTCCGGGTCATCTCCCACCAATTCTCTGCCTCCTTCACCAGCATGTAGGTAGCATAGGCCACTCTCTGAGCATCAGAACAGCTCATGGCCCTGAATATTCTTTCCAAGCCTTGAACCCATTCAATGGCCGCATCCGAAGCGAATCCACCTTGGAACTGACTGGGTTGTCTCCGGCAGAATTCGTCCAGACCTCGGTATTCCGTCGGCCCAGGTGGAACTAGTGGGTGGGAACTCGGACATGACGTCGGGTTCTGGTTCAGATTGTGCAAGTTCTCATTGACCTGCTGCAATGCCGCCACCATTTGCGCCAGTAAATCATTCGGAACATTCTGACTTGCTCCTCTTCCTCTTCCTCTTCCAGCCATGAGTACCTGTACTCACTCAATTGTTATTAATCGAATCGTATAAATATAGTGCACACAACACTTAACATTTAGCCTCATTCAAACAACTGCAACACATAAGGATACAATGAAGCATGCAAGGTCATACCCTAGGTCGCAGGATTAACTATGCTCTGATACCATATTGTAAGGACCGAAATTATGCCCTTGAATTTTTTTTCTCGATTTAGTTCAATTACATGCCTTTTCTCCTATCTCACATTACCAATTTAATATCTTTACTTCAAATCTTATTTCCCTCTTCGCAATCTATCTCAATATAACATACAAAATCATTCGACAGAAAAACATAATTCGCATTAATTAAACTTTGTAACGACCGCATATAATTAGCTATGGGTTTCCAAAATACCCATAGCTATACATATCCAGAGTTACATGCCATGTAGTTTAGTATATGTTCGTAATTACATAAGATATGAACTATCAAATATGCACTCATGTACAAAAATAGTGCAAATAAATGAATCCAAAATATAGCGCTCCTAAATCTCCCAAAAATGAGTCTCCCTCATATCACCTGTTTATCTGCAATGGGATTATCAATGACAAAACACAGAACACGCAAAGGAGTAAGTCATTAATTCAATAAACATCATTTTAAGATAATCCACATAAATAAAAGGATTAGTAACCATCTTTGAAATTCATTTTTGTTTTGTTGCATAACTTGAGCCAAAGTCACTATACCCCTTAGGGTTAGCTAAAAGCAGATTCTCATTTTTTTCTTAAAACAAAACGTGCTTATATACTCAAGCCAGAGTTTTGCTTATATACTAAAGCTAGAGTTTTGCTTATATACTCAAGCCAGAGTTTCGCTTATATACTCAAGCCAGAGTTTCGCTTATATACTCAAGCCAGAGTTTTGCTTATATACTCAAGCCAGAGTTTCGCTTATATACTCAAGCCAGAGTTTCACTTATATACTCAAGCCAGAGTTTCGCTTATATACTCAAGCCAGAGTTGCTAACCATTCTTGGTCGGCTAAAAATACATTTCCCTTTCAAAATTTCACCATAAAACATTTCCGGTAAATCCACGCTCACATTAGTATAAACACACCCATATATGTTTATAATAATTACGTGATTCACAATTCAATCAATCACATAACCAGAAGTACACATACTTGCTTTTCCGTAAACCTACGCCTACTTTAATATAAACACACCTATATATGTTCATACTAAATGCGTACTTTACAACTCAATCTTTGCATAATTAGAGAATACACATTTTCGAGTTCAAATGTACAATTAAAGACATATCCTTACCTCAGTGAGTGTTGGATTTGGTTCTTGGCAACTTCTCAAGTTCCACCGACACCGCCTCCAACCTTAGGATCTTTTCTCATCCCACCACATAACACAATGTTAGTCATTTATTCCAAATATCACATAAACAACTTATATTGCACCATTTAGTCATACAAAATATTCATCATAAATATTCAATCATCTAAAACATGCATAATATCTCATATTCCAATATTTGGAGGTAAACTCATCTTCTACCTCTAGCATTTTACTCATTCTCTCCTTTTACCACGTTTTCACTTTTAGGGTTTTTGGGGTTTTCATGAATCGACCCACAACCCTTTCCATTCTTTAGATACTATCTCTAAACCAAGAGTTTACAAGGTAATAATGACATAAAATGAACCACCACCCAAAAGGATGAGTTTCCATGGTTTTTCTTCATTTTTGAGAAGAGATCGAACATACCCAAAGTGAGTTTAAGAGAGAAAAAGAGAGTTAGAATCTAGAGTTTTACCTCTTCTCAAGCTCTTAGAGGAGTATCCAAGCTTTTTTCCCTTGAAAAGCTCTCTTCTCTCACTCTTCTTCTTTTCTCAACCCTAGATTGTGTTTAGGGGTTTTTCATTAAATGATGTCTCATCGGGTTCTCCCTTAAGCGAGGAATTCCCGCTCAAGCGAGAAAATCCCGCCCATTTTAAAAACTCAAATCTGACCCTCTCGCTCAAGAGAGGGGTTCTCGCTCAAGCGAGAATCTCACAGTGGCAACAGCTCCAGAATGACATTTCTCGCCCAGGCGAGACAACTCTCGCTCAGGCGAGAATCCTCCAGTATATCCCAGGATTTCACCCTCCCAGATGAACCTCTCTCGCTCAAGCGAGAATCTCTCGCTCAAGCGAGAGTCCGAGGGCTGATACTATGATTTTCAAGAGTTGAAATTTGGGGTTGTACAGTTTGAACCCACGACTCATGGCTACCACGTCGTGAAACACAGTTTGCATAATCATTTCAACGTAACCCAAAACTCTTTCTCTCATGCGGTTACACTACAATAATACATAGCAATTACTGACGCTCACGAAACAGAACCACTTTTGCCGGTACAACATTCAAAGCAGATAATTGAGGTACACCACCACTATATCATGCATTGCCAATGTCCTACCGCAAAAGAACCGGTCATTCGAGACCAAAAGTTTTACGTTTATTCAAATGCATTCATCACATTGACGGGGTAAGTAACTCAACTAGCCTCTTTCCTCAACTAGCAGTATAAGTCTTACCCCTTAATATACACATACATATCAATGCAAACTAGATCTTAAATCTTCACTTCAACAATTATCACACAATTAAGCATAACATGATTTGCTGACCGCTAGTCCATTCCCAGGATTAAATCCAGCTGGGACATCATTGCGCATATCAACACTATGGTAAAGGTTCTTCCATTTACCCCAACCTCGCACGGAGACACCCATATCGACATCCACCACCGGTACACTGGGCGGGGTGGGTTCAACTAAGTCGAAAACAACAACTTGGTGTACAATCTCAGTCGGTTCACACATTCAGCAAATATAGGGAGTGTGTCGCTCCCGATTAAACAACACTAAAAGGAATACCCGTCACCATGCAATTTATCTCTCGTCGGACCATCAACACCTGATGGCCCTGCGCCACTCGGGGTCACCTTTTGACCGTGGTACCTGAAAGTGTGCATGTCAAGAGGAACACTTTGGAAAGCTCTCTTTATGTGTCATGGTTTTGATGAGGACAACCTGTGCTAATAAAAGCTTGAAGATCATCAACAAATCAACGTGCTTAAGTCTTCTGATTGGTACTTAGCTTAGACTAGAGTTTAGTTTAAGTTGAGTCTAAGGCTTAAGTCACCTAATACATGTCTCATATGCATAAATCTTTTAAATCATTTTCATCTTGAGATATGTCATTCATAATATGTTCATGAATCACATAAATACATGTATATGTGCATTCTAGGCATAAACTAAGTGTTAAACATGTCTGAATTAAGTGCATAACGTATTTGAAGTTTTTATACATGAAAATATGCTGTTAATCGATTAAGGCATAGGTTAATCGATTAATCTAACTGTTTGCACAGTTTAATCGATTAAGCCATTCGTTAATCGATTAACTGAGCTGTAGAATTAATTCTTTATAAACTGCGTTTTTCAGAATTGATCTCATAAGTTGCATGAAAAGGTTGTTTTGTTGTTTTCTGATTGTGCAGGTTGATCGTAATAACAGCTTCCGAAATACTTGCGCATCATATCAACCATGCCAACACAATCTTCAAGCTATTTCATCACAGTTGATATATTTGATGTAGTGTTTGTCATCATCAAAAAGGGGGAGATTGAAAGTGTGCATGTCAAGAGGAACACTTTGGAAACCTTTGTTCTTTACTTATCCCTAAGTCTAACACTCAGTGAAGACACACTCAATCTCTTGGTGATATGACACCTTGAGATTCCCACAATTACAACACTTTTTCAAACAAAAACAATACAGAGTAAACTTAAGCTATAACAAGACTTATAACTAACAAGATAAGGCTTTACTCTAATCACCTAATACAAGCTCATGCAGTATGAAAAATGTATTAGTGAAAAACAGAATGCATAATATGTAAACATCTAATCAAGAATCATGTAAAAATGCAAGAACATGTGATAAGAAAAGATGAGAAATGTATCATGAAAAGCACTCAATCCTAAAGCATAGAATTCTCTCTTTTCTAAGCTCACAAATGCATTTACAACTAGATGCAACAATTAACACGAAAAAAATGCTCTAACTCTCTAAAAATTTAACATGCAACTTATGAGATCAATTCTGAAAATGCAGTTTATAAAGAATTGATTCTAAAGCCTAGTTAATCGATTAACGACAGCTTTAATCGATTAAGCTTTACAAAAATGTTATATTAATCGATTACACTGTGCAAACAGTTAGATTAATCGATTAAACTAAGTGGTAATCGATTAACAGCATTCTTTCATGTGTAAAAACTTCAAATATGTTATGCACTTAAATTCATACATGTTTAATACTTAGATTATGCCTAGAATGCACATGTACATGTATTTATATGATGCATGAACATATTATGAATGACATATCTCAAGATGAAAAAGATTTAAAAGATTTATGCAATGAGATATGTATTAGGTGACTTAAGCCTTTAGACTCAACCTAAACTAGTCTAGTCTAAGCAAGGTACCAATCGGAAGGCTTAAGCATGTTGATTTGTTGATGATCTTCAAGCTCATGTTAGCACAAGTTGTCCTCATCAAAACCATGACATATAAGGAGAGCTTTCCAAAGTGTTCCTCTTGACATGCACACTTTCAGTAGATGGATATGTGCTAACCTTCTATGCCAGGTCCAGATATCATTCTCATTTGAAGTAAGACATTTTGAAAATAGAGAAGTGATATTGTCCAGATTAACCATATAAATATTGTTAGTTCGGTGACCGACGAACTTAACATTATCGTCTACGCCATCACGGATAATACAAAGGTCAGAATCGGAAGATACCTTGTTACCTATATCGCATAGTTGGCTGATACTGAGTAGGTTGTGCTCCAGGCCTTCAACATATAGCACATTTTCTAGAATTGCCTGAGAGGCATTTCCCATTCTTTCGATTCCAAGGATCTTTCCTTTATTGTTGTCTTCATAAGTGACGTAACCCTTCTCTTGGAGTGTAAGATCCAGGAATTTGGACTTATCACCTGTCATATATCAAGAACACCCACTGTCGAGATACTAGTGTTGTCCGAGTGTTCATAGACATACCTGCAAGACACAAATTACTTACTTTTATGTACCCAAGTTATATTGGGTCCTTTCTTGTTAGTAACAGAACCTAGTGCACATTTGGCTATCCAAACATACTTGCCACTTGGCACTCCGTGTTGTTTAATATAGCAAGAGCCAGATGTGTGACCAAGAACACCACAATAGAAACAAGTAGGCAGTTTATGATTAATAACATGAGATTTACTAGCTACATGCTTTCTAAAAGGTCTCTTTTTACTTTTATGTTTAAAACCGAGACCGGTTCTATTTCCTATGTTCCTTGATGAAGCAAGTAATCGGTTCAGATTCTGACTACTGTATGTGAACTTTGTTATTTTATTTTTCAGTTCGTCATTTTCCATTTTCTGTTCACAACAAGTTTCACATACAGGAGTCTCAATAACTTTAGTAGAACACATACATGAAGCACTAGAGTAAATGAGATCAAGAGTTTCATTTCTAAGTTTAAGTTCATCCATTTATTTTTGCATGCTAGCTATTTTATTTTCATGCAATAAAATAATTCTCTTTCGATCTACATTTACTTTAGCTACTTTCTTAAGTTCTTCATGCAGTTCAACAAAACCATTATACAGTTCATCATATGTAGGTAAGTTACTTGAGCTAGAACAGGAACTAGAGTCGTAGGAATTTACCTCATCTAGTTCGTTATCCTTAGTAGAAGTACTAGCTTCATTGTCCTTCACCATTAGACAGATCTTTGCGGTTTCCACTTCTTCAGAGGTGCTTGTTGTTGAACTCTCTTCAGGGACATCCCAAACGATGTATGCTTTCATGGACTTGAAGTCCCGAGAGGTGTTCTTCTCGCCATCGACTTTCTTTAGATAAACTGGGCATTGAAACTTCAGATGTCCAGCTTTGCCGCATTCATGACATGTGAACTTCTCTTTTGAGTTCTTGTGTTTGAAGGTTGAGTTGCGAGTTTCTTTCTTTTGAAACCTATTTGAGCTTCCTCTTTTCTTTAGAAATTTGTTGAATTTTCATACCAGAAGCGTCATGGTTTCAGTGTCAATTTTAGCGTCATCATCCTTGTCTTCTTAGTCTTGAGAAGTGGATGCTTTTAGTGATATTCCCTTTTTACGCTTGTCTGATTCTTCATGTAAGGTCAGGCGACCAAGCTCCATCTCATGTTCTTGGAGCTTACTGAAAAGAGTTGCTAACGCCATCGAATCAAGATCCTTCGACTCCATGATAATAGTCACCTTTGTTAGTTAATTCTCCTCTCGAAAAAGTCTTATCTAAGGCAACTAGATGATTTACAATATGAGTAAAACGTTTTTGCATATCACCAATAGATTCATTTGGAAACATGCGAAACAATTCATATTCATGAGTTAAAGCATTCAATTTAGCGCGCTTGACCTTACTAGTGCCTTCGTGAGTCACTTGTAAAGTGTCCCACATTTCTTTGGCACTATTACACTATGATACTCAAAAGAACTCATCGTAAGATAGTGTGGACGTGATGATACTTTTGGCTTTTAAAATGTGTTGCACTTTTCTTTTCTCATCACCAGTCCACATGCTCTTAGGTTTATCTTTCGTCTCACCTTCCACTAAGTATAGTGGTGTGTAAGGACCATTCATAACGGAATCCCAAATGTTCGTATCAATGGCTTCTATGAAGATTCTCATCCTCACTTTCCAGTAGGCGTACCCCTCGCCACTAAAAATCGGTGGACGGTTAAAGGATGCACCATCACCGCCAAAAGGATTGGTAGAGCCCATCGTATGATTTCCCGAGGATCAACGATCGAAGCGGTTAAGCTAGCATAGACGTACTAGCTCTGATACCACTTGTTAGGGTACCAGTCAATTAGAGTATAACACCTATAGGAGCGGTGAATAGGTGTAAGCGGTTACTATGTCCACTTTCGAGTTTATGCGCAGAAAATCAAGAAATACAGAATTATTCAGTAATAATCGATTAAATGAAAATAGAATCGATTAATTGAAACAAATTTAATCGATAAAAGGATTGTAATAATCGATTATCTGGAGCTGAAAAACCAGAAACAACAGCTTGTAAAATATGGTTTCAAGGTAAACAAACAAACCAAGAATCATGCAACTTCACACTATGATATCACAAACAGCACACATCAATTATACAAATATCAAAGACTCAATATTTACGGATAAAGATTCAATCTTTCAATGTAAAGAAGGCAAGATACTTAATATGCTTAAAACAGTAAAAAGATTAGGGAAAGAAAAGGAAGATCAAGAATTTTATCCTGGTTCGTTCGCCTGTCCACTGGCAAACTATATCTAGGCCTCCCCTTCTGATCTGGGAGATTTGCTTCACTATATTTGAAAATTTTATTTACACACACACTTCTAAATTGAGCCTTTCCTACTTGCTAAGCGAACCCTATTTCGCCAAGCCTTGACTTCCCTCCGTTCGCAAACGGTTGCCAATCTTGCTACTTGATACGCCAAACAAGATACCCAATGAATACTATATCCAACCAACCGCAGCTAGCCGATATAACAACTTTCTCTAAACCTTTGAGACTTACAACCAAATTTTACAAGAAAACAAGCTTTTTTGAAAGAAACTCTTAAAGAAGAGTTCTTTGGCTTACACAAGCCACTATAAACCCAAAAGATGATCTACTCACACTCACTCACAAGGGTATGATAAATAAGAGGATTGAAACAAGGATTGGTGCACTCAAACTTGAACAAATTTGAAAAATCTTTGTTTTTTTGCTAAACAAGAAACCAAGAATGCTTTTTACAAAGCGAGGGTTTTTCTCTTAAGATTTGACAATGAAGAACAAGTGAATATCACACAAGGAACTTGGGATTTCGAAAATTAAAACTCAAAATCAAGTTATGAAAATTTTGAAAGTTTGTAAGTTGTTCCAATTGTGAGAGAAAATGGGTCATTTATAGTTTTCTGGTTTCAACTGATTTAATCGATTAAATGACCTCTTAATCGATTAATGGTTTGAAAATTAACATTTTTCTGTTGAATATAATCGATTAACAAAAGGCATAATCAATTATAACTGCCAAGAAACAAAAACCCAGAGCTATTGGAACTCTATTTAATCGAGTAATAAAATGCTTAATCGATTAACAGGCATGTACAATTATATAATCGATTATATCATTGTTAGTCATCAGTTATATGAAAAACTATAAGTTTTCTTGGTTAAGAGGTAACCCTCCAAAATAGATAGGTATATAGTATGATGCTTGATTTTCATAGAAAATATAATTTTGGTGCAACCTACTAAATGAAGAATGATGACTCTCAAAAACAGAGTTTTAGGTAATCTTATGAGAGCGTGAGACAATCATCATTTTTGGGTTACCTAACCTGGACTCAAAGCTAAGCAATCATCTTAGGACTTCTAGAAAAATTAAAAACCTTCCTAGAGTCAGAGTCTTGGTCATGTTGGATGTTGATGCGTCCAGTCTTCAAGCTTTTCAGGTCGGCTTTGTCTTCGTCGAAACACAGGCAAGAAACAGATGTTGCAATTTGACTAGTACTTGCAATTTCATACAAAGCAACGTCCTTTTTCAACCCAGACCACCAAAATAGCTTTTTCAGATCTTGGTACATTTTTGTTGTCCCCAGGTGAAAACTCATTTTACCTTTGTGTGACTCTTCCAGAATACTCTTTCGCAATTCAACATCAAGAGACACACACACCCTTCCCTTGTATCGCAACATCCCACTAGAGTCCGATTCAAAATCAGTATCCTTCCTACTAACCATCAAATCGCGTTTGACCTTCAACTCTCGATCCTCAACTTGCATCATTATGATCTGGTAAAACAGTTCATTGGTGACCTTAAGCATTCCCAAGATAATGCTATGGGGTCCCACTTGAACTGCCAAGTTCATGTCCCTGAACTCCTCAATTATTTTCTCTTCATGAACCATCAAAGCCGACATGTGTAAAGACTTCCAACTTAAAGCATCGGCTACTACATTGGCCTTTCCCGGGTGATACTACAATCCAAAATCATAGTCCTTAAGGAACTCTATCCACCTCTTCTGTCTCATGTTCAGTTCCTTTTGATCAAATAGATATTTCAAACTCTTGTGAACGTTGTACACCTCAAATCTTACACCATAAAGATGATGTCTCCATATTTTCAATGCAAAGACCACTGCGACTAGTTCCAAGTCATGTGTAGGGTAGTTTTGCTCAAGCGTTCTCAACTGCCGGGATGCATAGGCAACAACCTTCCCTTCCTACATCAAAACACAACCCAAACCCTGATTGGAAGCATCACAATAAACATTTAAATCCCGATGAGTACAAGGAAGAACCAACACTGGTGCCGTAGTCAACCTCCGCTTCAACTCTTGAAAACTTTCTTCACAACGGATTGTCCACACATAGGTTCCCTTTTCTGGTAAGCTTAGTTAGGGGTAATGCCAACTTAGAAAACCCCACTATGAACTTCTGGTAATAACCTGCGAAACCCAGAAAACTCCTGATCTTAGTAACTGACTTGGGCACCGCCCATTCCATCACTGCCTCGACCTTGGAAGGATCTACTGCCACTCCTTCCCGGGATATCACATGTCCAAGAAAGTTCACTGATTCCAACCAGAAATCACATTTTGACAACTTTTCATGCAAACGATTCTTACCCAGAAGATCTAGAACAATTCTCAGGTGCTCCGCATGTTCCTCTCGACTCTTGGAGTAAACCAGAATGTCATCAATAAATACCACTACGAATGAATCCAAATACAGATGAAAAATCCGATTCATGTAGTTGGTAAATATTGTTGGGGCATTCGTTACACCAAAGGGCATCACCAAATACTCAAAATGCCCATACCTCGTCCTAAAAGAAGTTTTAGGAATATCCTCCGACTTCACTCGAAGTTGACGGTAACCTAACTGATGGTCAATATTTGTAAACACAACCGCTCCTCTCAACTGATCCATCAAATCATCAATCCTAGGCAATGTATACTTGTTCTTGATGGTGACCTTGTTCAATTGTCTATAATCGGTGCACAACCTCATACTCCCATCTTTCTTCTTAACCAACAAAATAGGTGCACCCCACGGTGAGACACTAGGACGAATAAATTTCTTTGCCAACAAATCCTCAACCTGCTTTTCAACTCAGCCAACTCTAATAGTGTCATCCTATAAAGAACTATAGAGATAGGTCCCGTTTCCAGGTACCAAGTCAATAGAGAATTCAACCTCTCTGACTGGAGGCAATTCTGGAATATCACTTAGAAACACCTCAAGAAACTCACGAACTATTTGAATATCCTCAACTCTGGGTTTCTCAATACCCTCCAGGGATGCCAACAAAACAAACACGGCTCCTCCCTCCTTAAAGGAAGTTATGACTCCCTTAGCCGACAATGGTTTCACATCCCAAGTCTCATCGGAAATCTCACCCACATCTCCAAACACAACGGTTTTATCAGCACAATTAAGCATCACATGATTTGCTGATAACCAGTCCATTCCAAGAATTAGATCTAACTGGGACAGTGGTAAACAGATTAAATCCACAGTAAATGTCCTACCGTTTACCACTACTGGACATCGAGACACAAACGTCGACACCACCATAGGCACACTACTTGGGGTGGATACGACCAAGTCGAAAGGCAACGACTCAGTTTGCAATTTCAGTCTATCCATGCATTCAACAGATACAAAGTAGTGTGTCGCTCCCGAATCAAATAACACTAAAAGGGGAATACCTGCCACCATGCAATTACCTTGGATCAGACCATTAACATCTGATGCCTCCGCACCACTCATGGTAAATACTCTGCCGGTGGATCGAGGTCGTTCATCCCTCACAGAATTCACACTATGTCGTAACTTGGGACAATAATGCCCTTGTCCTCCACAATGGAAGAATCCATTTCCCGATCCGGGGCAAATATTGCCATAGTGTCCCTGACCACATTTGTTGCACGTAGGATAGGAGTTTGATCCTCCAGCAGCAGTAGTGGTGGTTGGCCTTTGAGAATTACGAGTGCGATGGTTGCTAGGTGGTCCATAAGGTCGTCGGTCTTCAGCCACCTTCTCCTTACCCCTCCCTTGCACAAAGTTGCGTTGAGTCCCATAATTTTGGGGAGGGTTCACTTTCCCAGTTGCAGCGTCCCTCACTCGCACATCATCCTCATACATTCTACACTTATTCACCAGTGTAAGTAAGTCAGAAATCTCTTGGTGGCAAAACATCACCTTCAACTCAGGTTTCAGACCAATCTCGAACTTGACACGTTTGGACCTTCCGTCCACTTCAAGTTCAGCATATGGACAATACCGGACCAATTCCTTGAACTTGGCCCGCGTACTCCTAGTTAATGATTTGTCCCTCCATCTCCATCTATCTCCGGACCATCCCCCATCAATTTTCAGCCTCCTTTACTAGCATATAAGTGGCATATGCCCCTTTCAGTGCATCAGAACAACTAATGGCCCTGAAGATTCTTTCCAATCCTTGGAACCATTCGATGGCAACGTCAGGAGCAAATCCACCTTGGAACTGACTAGGGTTCCTCCTGCATAACTCATCCAGACCTCGGTATTCGGCTGGTCCGAGTGGGACTAAGGGTTGCGAACTTGGACTTGGTGTTGGGTTCTGGTTCAGGTTATGCAAGTTCTCATTAACTTGTTGCAATGCAGCTACCATCTGAGCTAACAGATCATTCAGAACATTCTGGCTCGTTCCTCTTCCCCTTCCAGCCATGTGTACCTGTACTTATTCACTTGTCAGTACATCAAAATTTTAACCAGACAAGAATCACAAAATCACACAACAGTTTGTACACACCACGTAATTCAATCACATAAAAGTCACAAAGAAGCATGTAAGGCCATACCCTAGGCCGCAGAATTAACTATTCTCTGATACCATATTGTAAGGACCCAAATTCTACCCTTGAAATTTTTTCCTTATTTTATTCCTTTCACATACATTTATCCTATAAATTAGATTCACAAGTTCAATAACCTTATTTTAATCCTACTTTCCCATTCATACTCATTCCTTAACGTAATATCCATATACACAATCATTTAACAGAAAATCATAATTCATATTAATGTATCCGGTAACTACCGCATACAACTAGCTATGGGTTTCCAAAATACCCGTAGCTACAAATATCCAGAGTTACTATTATCCAAAAAAAATCATAATGTTCATAGTTACACACACTTAAATCCGCAAATATTCAATCATGATACAAAAAGGTGCAAATAAGGAATCCAGATTTATAAGCTCCTACAACTCCAAATCAAGCGTCCTTAATTCATCCTAATACCTGCAATAGGATTATCAAATGGCAACACACAAAACTTACAAAGGAGTAAGTCATTTAATTCAATAAATATCATTTGAAATAATCCACATTTAAACAGAGTTGGATAAACAATTTAAGCATTCCAACATAAAGTCATTACATTTCGTTTTACATCTTACTACATCATACTACCATTCTTACTTTCACATTCTTCCATGTCAAACCTTGTTTACCTTCATTCTCGTGTTACATAGCCATTTCCCACTGACCCATACTCCCACAATACCACCTAGGGCAAGACATTCGATTGACTACCACTTGGGCAAGACATTCAATTCAATACCACTTGGGCAAGACATTCAATTCAATGCCACTTGGGCAAGACATTTGATTCAGTACCACTTGGGCAAGACATTCAATTCAATACCACTTGGGAAAGACATTCAATTCAATACCACTAAGGAAAGTCATTCAATTCAATACCACTTGGGTAAGACATTCACTTCAATACCACTTGGGCAAGACATTCAATTCAGTACCACTAAGGCAAGACATACAACTCAATACCACTTGGGGCAAGACATACAACACAATACCACTTGGGGCAAGACATACAACTCAATACCACTTAGGGCAAGCCATTCACTTTCTTGGATACATCCCACATCTTATTCTTTTCGAGTCAACCACATAGAACCGCATATCTCATAATGCATATCTCGAAATAAAATGCTTATCCTTACCTTGGTGAGTTTTGGGTTTTGTCCATGGTAACTTTGCAAGTTCCTCTGACACTGCCTCCAACCTTAGGATCTTTCCTCATTCCCACCACATAACAACAATGTTAGTCATTTATTCAAAATAACACATAACAACTCATATTTCATCTCTAACCATACAAGAGATTCATACATTTTCAATGCTTCCAAAACTACCTTTACTAAGAGTTTCCAAACATCTAAAAAATACATATTCATCTCATATTCAACATTAGAAAATATACTCATCTTCTACATGTAACATTTAACTCATTTCCCTATTTTACCACATTTTTATTTTGGGGGTGTTGGGTTTTCATGAATCAACCCACAAACCCTTTCCATTCTTCGAATACCAACTCTAAACCAAGAGTTTTCAAGAGAGAAACTAAATAAAATGAACCACAACTCAAAATAGAGAGTTTCCATGGTTTTTCATGTTAAGAGAAGAGATCCATAATACCCAAAACGAGTTTGAAAGGGAGAAGGAGAGTTAGAACCAAGAGGTTTCCCTCTTCTCAAGCTTCTAGATTAGCCTCAAGACTCCTTGCTCTTGAAAATGCTTTCTTCTCTCACTTCTCTTCAAGTTCTAACCCTAAAATGTGTTTGGGGTTCCTTATTTAATGTAACATCGTCGGGTTCTCGCTCAAGCGAGCCCATTCTCACTGAAGCAAGAAAATCCCGCCCATTTTAAAAACTCAGATCTGATCCTCTCGCTCAAGCGAGGATCTTATAGCCTCTTCAGCTTCAGAGTGCCACTTCTCGCCCAGGCGAGACAACTCTCGCTCAGGCGAGACAACTATCGCTCATGCGAGACAACTCTCGCTTAAGCGAGACAATTCTCGCTCAGGCGAGAATCCTTCAGTATAGCCCCAGAAATCCACTCACCCAGGTGAGCCACTCTCGCCCAGGCGACTCCTTTCTCGCTCAAGCGTGGCTTCCAGGACTGATACTATAATTTATAACCTTAAATTCAAGGTGTCACAATCCTCCCCCTCTTATAAGAATTTTCATCCCCAAAAATAAAACATACCTCGACTCAAATAAATGAGGGTAATCCTCCCTCATATCATGCTCCACTTCTCATGTAGCGTCTTGATAGCAAATAAGGGGGGGGGGGGGGTGCCTTACGATTTAATGGACAACCCCTTGGAAACTAACATAATGCAATTTTGGCGCACCATTTTCAGTTACAATTGATAAAGAATATTATTTGAAGATGACAAAGATTTGTTGAAGATCCATAACAACCAATCTTGCTAATCTTGAAGAATATCTTTTAATGATTACAAAGATTTTTTGAAGATCCATAACAACCAATCTCGCTAAATCTTGAAAAATATATTTTAGATATGACAAAGATTTGTTGAAGATCCATAACAACCTATCGTCCTAATCTTGAAGAATATCTTTTAAAGATCATGCTGAATCAGCCAAGGATATTATACCTTGAATTTGGATTAATGTGATCAAATCTTTTGTAAGCCACATGGCATAATTAGGCTAAGTCAATCTTTTTCTTTTGCAATTTATTTCCCTATATATATGTGATGAAACACATGGAATAAAACAGTTTTAGTTTGAGTTTTCATTTGGATTAAATTCCTTGTTAGTGAGTATTCTCCTAGCTTCTTGGCTGAGCCAAGGTTTTGTTCTTATTAAGAATTCCATTCTTGTGGTGAACTTTGCAGGCTTATCAAACACATTGTGTTTGTGGCGCCATCACCCTTCATACCCCCACCCATCTTCCTACAAACACTTAACCAAATCATCAAACCACCCACACTACAATTCCATACACGTCCCACATACAAATTTCCCAAACATAGCCACAATTTCGTTTTTTTCCAACACCAAAAATTCAACAATCAAGAATTCACAAGTAAAGCAAGAAACAAGTCAAAGAAAGGCAAAGCAAGCAACGAAGAGGCTTTCAAACAAAAAGACACGGTCCTTACAACAAATAAAATCAAAGTTTGATAACAAAAAGGTAACCACCCCTAGAGGTTGTCATCAAGTGGTCATCAGAGCTTAGTCTTTAATTGAAGGCCACCATGTTAAATCCAGAGAATCAAAGTCCACCTTGTCCCCAAGGACTGCAAAACTCTATGCCATGATGAATAATCGATTCGAAGCCCTTCAATGGCGAATAGATCAAATCAGAATTGAGGGAGAATCTAGAGACCATGAGCATAGAAAGAGAAGGAGACGTAGGAGGGAGAGAAATGATGATGGTGATCCAAGGGTTTGAGCAATCAGATTTCTCAAAGGAGCTCAAGAGGGTGTTTGAAAAATGTGATACCAGAAGGATAGAAAGAAAGCATGAGAGGAGTGAAACAAAAAAAAACATGAGTGAAACACTTGTGGAAAAGAAAGAGTTGATTGAAAAGCAAAGAGAGGGTAAGGAAAACACTTTGAGTGTAAACACATTGAGTGAAAACACTTTGAGTGAAAATAAAATTGAGGAACTTTGCATAGAACTCGACTTTCTTGATGAAACTCTTGTGCATAATGGTATTCATGTAATTTCTAAGGATATCCCTCAAATTTTACAACCAATAGAGGAATTTGAAAACATAGAACCCATTATAGACCCACCCAAGGTTTTCCAGGCATGTCTTGAAAGACAATTAAATTCTGAATATATGTGCTTCAACAATTGATTAGGAAATGATTGGCCTTTGCATAGCAGTGATCATTAACTTATTCAATATAATTATCCTAAGTCTAGGGGGAACGAGTGGAATGAACCCATTGAGAACAAGAAGCCTACCTCAGCTTTGTTAGTAAAACCCAATATAAGTTGCTTAGATAGGAATTTTCATTACTTTGTAGTTAGTGTGACTCCGTTTACGATATCTACCATGGAGCTAAACGAAAATATGTTCCTAAGCTAAGCATTACATCATTTTAGGATAAACCTATTGCATTCCATATCAAGTCACCATGCATCATTACATTTTTTCCGAACTAACAATTCTCACATTTTTGTGGATTCTGATTGTTACTTTTTAAAGATACATCGTGGTCCAAGAAGTAGCTTGATCAAGAAGGACGTAGGGAAAATTAAATAACGAGATATCAAAGGTGGCTTTGTGAGGCGTGTGTTTGATCCAGGAAGTTTGGCTCGAACATAGCAGTTGGAGAATAGTTCCTTCAAAAGGACAAACAAGTAGAATCAATAAAGTGCTTGTCAAAGTTTGCCTTGGAATGAAATACAAGAAGCCTTAAGATTTGAGGACAAATCTTCTTCAAGAAGGAGGGAATGATAGCAAACAAGGGGGGGGGGGGGGGGGGGTGCCCTATGATTTGATGGACAACCCCTTGGAAACTAACATAATGCAATATTGGGCACCATTTTCAGTTACAATTGATAAAGAATATTATTTGAAGATGACAAAGATTTGTTGAAGATCCATAACAACCAATCTTGCTAATCTTGAAGAATATCTTTTAAAGATTACAAAGATTTGTTGAAGATCCATAACAACCAATCTCGCTAAATCTTGAAAAATATATTTTAGATATGACAAAGATTTGTTGAAGATCCATAACAACCTATCGTCCTAATCTTGAAGAATATCTTTTAAAGATCATGCTGAATCAGCCAAGGATATTATCCCTAGAATTTGGATTAATCTGATCAAATCTTTTGTAAGCCACATGGCATAATTAGGCTAAGTCAATCTTTTTCTTTTGAAATTTATTTCCCTATATATATGTGATGAAACACATGGAATAAACAGTTTGAGTTCGAATTTTTATTTGGATTAAATTCCTTGTTAGTAAGTGTTCTCCTAGCTTCTTGGCTGAGCCAAGGTTTTGTTCTTATCAAGAATTACATTCTTGTGGCGAACTTCGCAGGCTTATCAAACACATTGTGTTTGTGGCGCCAACACCCTTCATACCCCCGCCCATGTTCCTACAAACACTTAACCAAATCATTAAATCACCCACACTACAATTCCATACACGTCCCCCATACAAATTTCCCGAACATAGCCACAATTTCGTTTTTTTCCAACACCAAAAATTCAACAATCAAGAATTCACAAGTAAAGTAAGAAACAAGTCAAAGAAAGGCAAAGCAAGCAACGAAGAGGCTTTCAAACAACAAGAACACAGTCCTTACAACAAATCAAATCAAAGTTTGATAACAAAAAGGCAACCACCCCTAGAGGTTGTCATTAAGTGGTCATCAGAGCTTAGTCTTTAATTGAAGGCCACCATGTTAGATCCTAAGAATCAAAGTCCACCCTTGTCCCCAAGGACTGCAACACTCTATGCCATGATGAATAATCGATTTGAAGCCCTTCAACGGCGAATAGATCAAATCAGAATTGAGGGAGAATCTAGAGACCATGAGCATAGAAAGAGAAGGAGGCGTAGGAGGGAGAGACATGATGATGGTGATCCAAGGGTTGAGGATCATGGAGAAAGGAGGTGAGAAGTGACACATGTGGAGAGTCTAAAAGTAAAAGTTCCACAATTTGTGGGATTGAACAATCCGGAGGCATATTTGGAATGGGAACTCAAAATAGAAAAACTTTTTGAGTACCACAACTATAGCAAAGAAAAGAAAGTGAAAGTGGCAGCCTCAGAATTCAAGGAATATACCATGGTGTGGTGGGACCAGTACAAGAAAGATAGGAGAAGGTGTGGTGCCAAACTAATTGACACTTGGGAGGACATGAAGGACGTGATGAGAAGGAGATATGCCCCAAATTCCTATAAGAAGGGCAATCCCAACAAATTGCAAAGCAGGCCCAAGTTCATACAAAAAAAGTTTGAGCAATCAGATTTCTCTAAGGAGCTCAAGAAGGTGTTTGAAAAATGTGATACCAGAAGGAGAGAAAGAAAGCTTGACAGGAGTGAAACAAAAAAAAACATGAGTTAAACACTTGTGGAAAAGAAAGAGTTGATTGAAAAGCAAAGAGAGGGTAAGGAAAACACTTTTAGTGTAAACACATTGAGTGAAAACACTTTGAGTGAAAATAAAAGTGAGGAATTTGCATAGAACTCGACTTTCTTGATGAAACTCTTGTGCATAATGGTATTCATGTAATTTCTAAGGATATCCCTCAAATTTTAAAACCAATAGAGGAATTTGATAACATAGAACCCATTCTAGACCCACCCAAGGTTTTCTAGGCATGTCTTGAAAGCCCATTAAATTCCGAATATATGTGCTTCAATAATTGATTAGGAAATGATTGGCCTTTGCATAGTAGTGATCAATAACTTAGTCAATGGCATTATCCTAAGTCTAGGGGGAACGAGTGGAATGTACCCATTGAGAACAAGAAGCCTACCTCAGCCTTGTTAGTAAAACCCAATATAAGTTGCTTAGATAGGAATTTTCATTACTTTGTAGTTAGTGTGACTCCGTTTACGATTTCTACCATGGAGCCAAACGAAAATAGGTTCCTAAGCCAAGCATTACATCATTTTAGGATAAACCTATTGCATACCATATCAAGTCACCATGGATCATTACATTTTTTCCGAACTAACAATTCTCACATTTTTGTGGATTCTGATTGTTACTTTTTAAAGATACATCTTGGTCCAAGAAGTAGCTTGATCAAGCAGGACGAAGGGAAAATTAAAGAACGAGATATCAAAGGTGGCTTTGTGAGGCGTGTGTTTGATCCAGGAAGTTTGGCTCGAACATAGCAGTAAGAGAATAGTTCCTTCGAAAGGACAAACAAGTAGAATCAATAAAGTGCTTGTCAAAGTTTGCCTTGGATTGAAATACAAGAAGCCTTAAGATTTGAGGACAAATCTTCTTCAAGAAGGAGGGAATGATAGCAGACAAAGGGGGGGGTGCCCTACGATTTGATGGACAACCCCTTGGAAACTAACATAATGCAATATTGGGCACCATTTTCAGTTACAATTGATAAAGAATATTATTTGAAGATGACAAAGATTTGTTGAAGATCCATAACAACCAATCTTGCTAATCTTGAAGAATATCTTTTAAAGATTACAAAGATTTGTTGAAGATCCATAACAACCAATCTCGCTAAATCTTGAAAAATATATTTTAGATATGACAAAGATTTGTTGAAGATCCATATCAACCTATCGTCCTAATCTTGAAGAATATCTTTTAAAGATCATGCTGAATCAGCCAAGGATATTATCCCTAGAATATGGATTAATGTGATCAAATCTTTTGTAAGCCACAAGGCATAATTAGGCTAAGTCAATCTTTTTCTTTTGCAATTTATTTCCCTATATATGTGTGATGAAACACATGGAATAAACAGTTTGAGTTCGAATTTTTATTTGGATTAAATTCCTTGTTAGTAAGTGTTCTCCTAGCTTCTTGGCTGAGCCAAGGTTTTGTTCTTATCAAGAATTACATTCTTGTGGCGAACTTCGCAGGCTTATCAAACACATTGTGTTTGTGGCGCCATCACCCTTCATACCCCCGCCCATCTTCCTACAAACACTTAACCAAATCATCAAACCACCCACACTACAATTCCATACACGTCCCCCATACAAATTTCCCAAACATAGCCACAATTTCGTTTTTTTCCAACACCAAAAATTCAACAATCAAGAATTTACAAGTAAAGTAAGAAACAAGTCAAAGAATGGCAAAGCAAGCAACGAAGAGGCTTTCAAACAACAAGAACACGGTCCTCACAACAAATCAAATCAAAGTTTGATAACAAAAAGGTAACCACCCCTAGAGGTTGTCCTCAAGTGGTCATCAGAGCTTAGTCTTTAATTGAAGGCCACCATGTTAGATCCAGAGAATCAAAGTCCACCCTTGTCCCCAAGGACTGCAACACTCTATGCCATGATGAATAATCGATTCGAAGCCCTTCAACGGCGAATAGATCAAATCATAATTGAGGGAGAATCTAGAGACCATGAGCATAGAAAGAGAAGGAGGCGTAGGAGGGAGAGACATGATGATGGTGATCCAAGGGTTGAGGATCATGGAGAAAGGAGGCGAGAAGTGACACATGTGGAGAGTCTAAAAGTAAAAGTTCCACAATTTGTGGGCTTGAACAATCCGGAGGCATATTTGGAATGGGAACTCAAAATAGAAAAACTTTTTGAGTACCACAACTATAGCAAGGAAAAGAAAGTGAAAGTGGCAGCCTCAGAATTCAAGGAATATACCATGGTGTGGTGGGACCAGTACCAGAAAGATAGGAGAAGGTGTGGTGCCAAACTAATTGACACTTGGGAGGACATGAAGGACGTGATGAGAAGGAGATATGCCCCAAATTCCTATAAGAAGGGCAATCCCAACAAACTGCAAAGCAGGCCCAAGTTCAAACAAAAAAAGTTTGAGCAATCAGATTTCTCTTAGGAGCTCAAGAGGGTGTTTGAAAAATGTGATACCAGAAGGAGAGAAAGAAAGCATAAGAGGAGTGAAACAAAAAAAAAAATGAGTGAAACACTTGTGGAAAAGAAAGAGTTGATTGAAAAGCAAAGAGAGGGTAAGGAAAACACTTTGAGTGTAAACACATTGAGTGAAAACACTTTGAGTGAAAATAAAAGTGAGGAACTTTGCATAGAACTCGACTTTCTTGATGAAACTCTTGTGCATAATGGTATTCATGTAATTTCTAAGGATATCCCTCAAATTTTAAAACCAATAGAAGAATTTGAACACATAGAACCCATTCTAGACCCACCCAAGGTTTTCCAGGCCTGTCTTGAAAGCCCATTAAATTCCGAATATATGTGCTTCAATAATTGATTAGGAAATGATTGGCCTTTGCATAGTAGTGATCAATAACTTAGTCAATGGCATTATCCTAAGTCTAGGGGGAACGAGTGGAATGTACCCATTGAGAACAAGAAGCCTACCTCAGCCTTGTTAGTAAAACCCAATATAAGTTGCTTAGATAGGAATTTTCATTACTTTGTAGTTAGTGTGACTCCGTTTACGATTTCTACCATGGAGCCAAACGAAAATAGGTTCCTAAGCCAAGCATTACATCATTTTAGGATAAACCTTTTGCATACCATATCAAGTCACCATGGATCATTACATTTTTTCCGAACTAACAATTCTCACATTTTTGTGGATTCTGATTGTTACTTTTTAAAGATACATCTTGGTCCAAGAAGTAGCTTGATCAAGCAGGACGAAGGGAAAATTAAAGAACGAGATATCAAAGGTGGCTTTGTGAGGCGTGTGTTTGATCCAGGAAGTTTGGCTCGAACATAGCAGTAAGAGAATAGTTCCTTCGAAAGGACAAACAAGTAGAATCAATAAAGTGCTTGTCAAAGTTTGCCTTGGATTGAAATACAAGAAGCCTTAAGATTTGAGGACAAATCTTCTTCAAGAAGGAGGGAATGATAGCAGACAAAGGGGGGGGTGCCCTACGATTTGATGGACAACCCCTTGGAAACTAACATAATGCAATATTGGGCACCATTTTCAGTTACAATTGATAAAGAATATTATTTGAAGATGACAAAGATTTGTTGAAGATCCATAACAACCAATCTTGCTAATCTTGAAGAATATCTTTTAAAGATTACAAAGATTTGTTGAAGATCCATAACAACCAATCTCGCTAAATCTTGAAAAATATATTTTAGATATGACAAAGATTTGTTGAAGATCCATATCAACCTATCGTCCTAATCTTGAAGAATATCTTTTAAAGATCATGCTGAATCAGCCAAGGATATTATCCCTAGAATATGGATTAATGTGATCAAATCTTTTGTAAGCCACAAGGCATAATTAGGCTAAGTCAATCTTTTTCTTTTGCAATTTATTTCCCTATATATGTGTGATGAAACACATGGAATAAACAGTTTGAGTTCGAATTTTTATTTGGATTAAATTCCTTGTTAGTAAGTGTTCTCCTAGCTTCTTGGCTGAGCCAAGGTTTTGTTCTTATCAAGAATTACATTCTTGTGGCGAACTTCGCAGGCTTATCAAACACATTGTGTTTGTGGCGCCATCACCCTTCATACCCCCGCCCATCTTCCTACAAACACTTAACCAAATCATCAAACCACCCACACTACAATTCCATACACGTCCCCCATACAAATTTCCCAAACATAGCCACAATTTCGTTTTTTTCCAACACCAAAAATTCAACAATCAAGAATTTACAAGTAAAGTAAGAAACAAGTCAAAGAATGGCAAAGCAAGCAACGAAGAGGCTTTCAAACAACAAGAACACGGTCCTCACAACAAATCAAATCAAAGTTTGATAACAAAAAGGTAACCACCCCTAGAGGTTGTCCTCAAGTGGTCATCAGAGCTTAGTCTTTAATTGAAGGCCACCATGTTAGATCCAGAGAATCAAAGTCCACCCTTGTCCCCAAGGACTGCAACACTCTATGCCATGATGAATAATCGATTCGAAGCCCTTCAACGGCGAATAGATCAAATCATAATTGAGGGAGAATCTAGAGACCATGAGCATAGAAAGAGAAGGAGGCGTAGGAGGGAGAGACATGATGATGGTGATCCAAGGGTTGAGGATCATGGAGAAAGGAGGCGAGAAGTGACACATGTGGAGAGTCTAAAAGTAAAAGTTCCACAATTTGTGGGCTTGAACAATCCGGAGGCATATTTGGAATGGGAACTCAAAATAGAAAAACTTTTTGAGTACCACAACTATAGCAAGGAAAAGAAAGTGAAAGTGGCAGCCTCAGAATTCAAGGAATATACCATGGTGTGGTGGGACCAGTACCAGAAAGATAGGAGAAGGTGTGGTGCCAAACTAATTGACACTTGGGAGGACATGAAGGACGTGATGAGAAGGAGATATGCCCCAAATTCCTATAAGAAGGGCAATCCCAACAAACTGCAAAGCAGGCCCAAGTTCAAACAAAAAAAGTTTGAGCAATCAGATTTCTCTTAGGAGCTCAAGAGGGTGTTTGAAAAATGTGATACCAGAAGGAGAGAAAGAAAGCATAAGAGGAGTGAAACAAAAAAAAAAATGAGTGAAACACTTGTGGAAAAGAAAGAGTTGATTGAAAAGCAAAGAGAGGGTAAGGAAAACACTTTGAGTGTAAACACATTGAGTGAAAACACTTTGAGTGAAAATAAAAGTGAGGAACTTTGCATAGAACTCGACTTTCTTGATGAAACTCTTGTGCATAATGGTATTCATGTAATTTCTAAGGATATCCCTCAAATTTTAAAACCAATAGAAGAATTTGAACACATAGAACCCATTCTAGACCCACCCAAGGTTTTCCAGGCCTGTCTTGAAAGCCCATTAAATTCCGAATATATGTGCTTCAATAATTGATTAGGAAATGATTGGCCTTTGCATAGTAGTGATCAATAACTTAGTCAATGGCATTATCCTAAGTCTAGGGGGAACGAGTGGAATGTACCCATTGAGAACAAGAAGCCTACCTCAGCCTTGTTAGTAAAACCCAATATAAGTTGCTTAGATAGGAATTTTCATTACTTTGTAGTTAGTGTGACTCCGTTTACGATTTCTACCATGGAGCCAAACGAAAATAGGTTCCTAAGCCAAGCATTACATCATTTTAGGATAAACCTTTTGCATACCATATCAAGTCACCATGGATCATTACATTTTTTCCGAACTAACAATTCTCACATTTTTGTGGATTCTGATTGTTACTTTTTAAAGATACATCTTGGTCCAAGAAGTAGCTTGATCAAGCAGGACGAAGGGAAAATTAAAGAACGAGATATCAAAGGTGGCTTTGTGAGGCGTGTGTTTGATCCAGGAAGTTTGGCTCGAACATAGCAGTAAGAGAATAGTTCCTTCGAAAGGACAAACAAGTAGAATCAATAAAGTGCTTGTCAAAGTTTGCCTTGGATTGAAATACAAGAAGCCTTAAGATTTGAGGACAAATCTTCTTCAAGAAGGAGGGAATGATAGCAGACAAAGGGGGGGGTGCCCTACGATTTGATGGACAACCCCTTGGAAACTAACATAATGCAATATTGGGCACCATTTTCAGTTACAATTGATAAAGAATATTATTTGAAGATGACAAAGATTTGTTGAAGATCCATAACAACCAATCTTGCTAATCTTGAAGAATATCTTTTAAAGATTACAAAGATTTGTTGAAGATCCATAACAACCAATCTCGCTAAATCTTGAAAAATATATTTTAGATATGACAAAGATTTGTTGAAGATCCATATCAACCTATCGTCCTAATCTTGAAGAATATCTTTTAAAGATCATGCTGAATCAGCCAAGGATATTATCCCTAGAATATGGATTAATGTGATCAAATCTTTTGTAAGCCACAAGGCATAATTAGGCTAAGTCAATCTTTTTCTTTTGCAATTTATTTCCCTATATATGTGTGATGAAACACATGGAATAAACAGTTTGAGTTCGAATTTTTATTTGGATTAAATTCCTTGTTAGTAAGTGTTCTCCTAGCTTCTTGGCTGAGCCAAGGTTTTGTTCTTATCAAGAATTACATTCTTGTGGCGAACTTCGCAGGCTTATCAAACACATTGTGTTTGTGGCGCCATCACCCTTCATACCCCCGCCCATCTTCCTACAAACACTTAACCAAATCATCAAACCACCCACACTACAATTCCATACACGTCCCCCATACAAATTTCCCAAACATAGCCACAATTTCGTTTTTTTCCAACACCAAAAATTCAACAATCAAGAATTTACAAGTAAAGTAAGAAACAAGTCAAAGAATGGCAAAGCAAGCAACGAAGAGGCTTTCAAACAACAAGAACACGGTCCTCACAACAAATCAAATCAAAGTTTGATAACAAAAAGGTAACCACCCCTAGAGGTTGTCCTCAAGTGGTCATCAGAGCTTAGTCTTTAATTGAAGGCCACCATGTTAGATCCAGAGAATCAAAGTCCACCCTTGTCCCCAAGGACTGCAACACTCTATGCCATGATGAATAATCGATTCGAAGCCCTTCAACGGCGAATAGATCAAATCATAATTGAGGGAGAATCTAGAGACCATGAGCATAGAAAGAGAAGGAGGCGTAGGAGGGAGAGACATGATGATGGTGATCCAAGGGTTGAGGATCATGGAGAAAGGAGGCGAGAAGTGACACATGTGGAGAGTCTAAAAGTAAAAGTTCCACAATTTGTGGGCTTGAACAATCCGGAGGCATATTTGGAATGGGAACTCAAAATAGAAAAACTTTTTGAGTACCACAACTATAGCAAGGAAAAGAAAGTGAAAGTGGCAGCCTCAGAATTCAAGGAATATACCATGGTGTGGTGGGACCAGTACCAGAAAGATAGGAGAAGGTGTGGTGCCAAACTAATTGACACTTGGGAGGACATGAAGGACGTGATGAGAAGGAGATATGCCCCAAATTCCTATAAGAAGGGCAATCCCAACAAACTGCAAAGCAGGCCCAAGTTCAAACAAAAAAAGTTTGAGCAATCAGATTTCTCTTAGGAGCTCAAGAGGGTGTTTGAAAAATGTGATACCAGAAGGAGAGAAAGAAAGCATAAGAGGAGTGAAACAAAAAAAAAAATGAGTGAAACACTTGTGGAAAAGAAAGAGTTGATTGAAAAGCAAAGAGAGGGTAAGGAAAACACTTTGAGTGTAAACACATTGAGTGAAAACACTTTGAGTGAAAATAAAAGTGAGGAACTTTGCATAGAACTCGACTTTCTTGATGAAACTCTTGTGCATAATGGTATTCATGTAATTTCTAAGGATATCCCTCAAATTTTAAAACCAATAGAAGAATTTGAACACATAGAACCCATTCTAGACCCACCCAAGGTTTTCCAGGCCTGTCTTGAAAGCCCATTAAATTCCGAATATATGTGCTTCAATAATTGATTAGGAAATGATTGGCCTTTGCATAGTAGTGATCAATAACTTAGTCAATGGCATTATCCTAAGTCTAGGGGGAACGAGTGGAATGAACCCATTAAGAACAAGAAGCCTACCTCAGCCTTGTTAGTAAAACCCAATATAAGTTGCTTAGATAGGAATTTTCATTACTTTGTAGTTAGTGTGACTCCGTTTAGGATTTCTTCCATGGAGCCAAACGAAAATATGTTCCTAAGCTAAGCATTAAATCATTTTAGGATAAACCTTTTGCATACCATATCAATTCACCATGCATCATTACAGTTTGCCTTGGATTGAAATACAAGAATGCTTAAGATTTGAGGACAAATCTTCTTCAAGAAGGAGGGAATGATGGCAGACAAGGGGGGAGGGGGGGGGGGGGAGCCCTATGATTTGATGGACAACCCCTTGGAAACTAACATAATGCAATATTGGGCACCATTTTCAGTTACAATTGATAAAGAATATTATTTGAAGATGACAAAGATTTGTTGAAGATCCATAACAACAAATCTTGCTAATCTTGAAGAATATCTTTTAAAGATTACAAAGATTTGTTGAAAATCCATAACAACCTATCTTGCTAAATCTAGAAAAATATCTTTCAGATATGACAAATATTTGTTGAAGATCCATAACAACCTATCTTCCTTATCTTGAAGAATATCTTTTAAAGATCATGCTGAATCAGCCAAGGATATTATCCCTAGAATTTGGATTAATGTGATCAAATCTTTTGTAAGCCACATGGCATAATTAGGCTAAGTCAATCTTTTTCTTTTGCAATTTATTTCCCTATATATGTGATGAAACCCAGGGAATAAAACAGTTTGAGTTTGAGTTTTTATTTGGATTAAATTCCTTGTTAGTGAGTATTCTCCTAGCTTCTTGGTTGAGCCAAGGTTTTGTTCTTATCAAGAATTCCATTCTTGTGGCGAACTTTGCAGGCTTATCAAACACATTGTGTTTTTTGCGCCATCACCCTTCATACCCCCGCCCATCTTCCTAAAAACACTTAACCAAATCATCAAACCACCCACACTACAATTCCATACACGTCCCCCATACAAATTTCCCAAACATAGACACAATTTCGTTTTTTTCCAACACCAAAAATTCAACAATCAAGAATTCACAAGTAAAGCAAGAAACAAGTCAAAGAAAGGCAAAGCAAGCAACAAAGAGGCTTTCAAACAACAAGACATGGTCCTTACAACAAATCAAATCAAAGTTTGATAAAAAAAAGGTAACCACCCCTAGAGGTTGTCATTAAGTGGTCATCAGAGCTTAGTCTTTAATTGAAGGCCACTATGTTAGATCCAGAGAATCAAAGTCCACCCATGTCCCCAAGGACTACAGCACTCTATGCCATGATGAATAATCGATTTGAAGCCCTTCAACGGCGAATAGATCAAATCAGAATTGAGGGAGAATCTAGAGACCATGAGCATAGAAAGAGAAGGAGGCGTAGGAGGGAGATACATGATAATGGTGATCCAAGGGTTGAGGATCATGGAGAAAGGAGGCGAGAAGAGACACATGTGGAGAGTCTCAAAGTAAAAGTTCCACAATTTGTGGGCTTGAACAATCCGGAGGCATATTTGGAATGGGAACTCAAAATAGAACAACTTTTTGAGTACCACAACAATTGCAAGGAAAAGAAAGTGAAAGTGGCAGCCTCAGAATTCAAGGAATATACCATGGTGTGGTGGGACCAGTACTAGAAAGATAGGAGAAGGTGTGGTGCCAAACTAATTGACACTTGGGAGGAGATGAAGGATGAGATGAGAAGGAGATATGCCCCAAATTCCTATAAGAAGGGCAATCCCTACAAATTGCAAAGCAGGCCCAAGTTCATACAAAAAAAAGTTTGAGCAATCAGATTTCTCTACGGAGCTCAAGAGGGTGTTTGAAAAGTGTGATAGCAGAAGGAGAGAAAGAAAGCATGAGAGGAGTTAAACAAAAAAAAAACATGAGTGAAACACTTGTGGAAAAGAAAGAGTTGAATGAAAAGCAAAGAGAGGGTAAGGAAAACACTTTGAGTGTAAACACATTGAGTGAAAACACTTTGAATAAAAATAATAGAGAGTAACTTTGCATAGAATTCGACTTTCTTATTGAAACTCTTGTGCATAATGGTATTCATGTAATTTCTAAGGATATCCCTCAAATTTTAAAACCAATAGAGGAATTTGATAACATAGAACCCATTCTAGACCCACCCAAGGTTTTCCAGGCATGTCTTGAAAGCCCATTAAATTCCGAATATATGTGCTTCAATAATTGATTAGGAAATGATTGACCTTTGCATAGTAGTGATCAATAACTTAGTCAATGGCATTATCCTAAGTCTAGGGGAACGAGTGGAATGAACCCATTGAGAACAAGAAGCCTACCTCAGCCATGTTAGTAAAACCCAATATAAGTTGCTTAGATAGGAATTTTCATTACTTTGTAGTTAGTGTGACTCCGTTTAGGATTTCTTCCATTGAGCCAAACGAAAATATGTTCCTAAGCTAAGCATTAAATCATTTTAGGATAAACCTTTTGCATACCATATCAAGTCACCATGCATCATTAAATTTTTTCCGAACTAACAATTCTCATATTTTTGTGGATTCTGATTGTTACTTTTTAAAGTTACATCGTGGTCCAAGAAGAAGCTTGATCAAGCAGGACGAAGGGAAAAGTCAAGAACGAGATATCAAAGGTGGCTTTGTGAGGCATGTGTTTGATCCAGGAGGTTTGGCTCGAACATAGCAGTAGGAGAATAGGTCCTTCCAAAGGACAAATGTAAGAACCGAAATTCTACCCTTGAAATTTTTTTCTTAAATTAGTTCAATTACATGCAACCTCTCCTAACACACACTATCAATTTTATATCTTTGCTTAAAATCCTTATTTCCCTCTTCGCAATCTACTAATTATTAACATACACAGTCATTCGACAGAAAAACATAATTCTTATTAAATAAACCTGGTAACCACCGCTTATAACTAGCTATGGGTTTCCGAAATACCCATAGCTATACATATCCAGAGTTACAACACCATGTAAGTCAATGTATATTCGTAGTTACATAATGTTTAAAATGTCAAATATGCACTCATATACAAAATAGTGCAGCCATTTAATGATTCCAAAATATAAAGCTCCTAAATCTTCCAAAAATGAGTCTCCCTCATATCACCTGTTTATCTGCAATTGGATTATCAATGACAAAAGCACAAAACACACAAAGGAGTAAGTTATTAATTAAATAAACATGATTATGAGATAATCCACATTATAAAAAGGGGTTAGTAAACCATCTTTGAAATTCATTTTGTTTTGCTGCATAACTTGAGCCAAAGTCGCTACACCCTTTAGGGTTAGCTAAAAGCAGATTCTCATTTTCTTAAAACAATTTGTGCTTATATACTCAAGCCAGAGTTTTGCTTCTATACTCAAGCCACAGTCGCTAACCAATCTTGGTCGGCTAAAAATATGTTCCTTTTCATTAATTTCACCATAAAACATTTCTGGTAAATTCACGCCCACATTAGTATAAACACACCCATGTATGTTTATATTAATCGCGTGATTCACAGTTCAATCAATCACATAACTAGAAGTACACATACTTTCCTTTCCGTAAACCTACGCCTACTTTAATATAAACACACCCATATATGTTTATACTAAATGCGTACTTTACAACTCAATCATTGCATAATCAGAGAATACACATTTTCGAGTTCAAATGTACAATTAAAGACTTATCCTTACCTCGGTGAGTGTTGGGTTTGGTTCTTGGCAACTTCTCAAGTTCCACCGACACCTCCTCCAACCTTAAGATCTTTCCTCATCCCACCACATAACACAATGTTAGTCATTTATCCCAAATATCGCATAAACAACTTATATTGCATCATTCAATCATACAAAGTATTCATCATAAATATTCAACCATCTAAAACATGCATAAACATTTCATATTCCAATATTTGGAGGTAAACTCACCTTCTACCTCTAACATCTTACTCATTCTCCCCTTTTACCACATTTTCACTTTTAGGGTTTTTGGGGTTTTCATGAATCAATCCACAACCCTTTCCATTCTTGACATACTATCTCTAAACTAAGAGTTTACAAGGTAAGAATGACATAAAATGAACCATCACCCAAAAGGATGAGTTTCCATGGTTTCTTTCCTTTTTGAGAAGAGATCCAACATACCCCAAAGTGAGTTTAAGAGAGAAAAGGAGAGTTAGAATCTAGAGTTTTACCTCTTCTCAAGCTCTTAGATGAGTATCCAAGCTTTTTGCCCTTGAAAAGCTCTCTTCTCTCTCTCTTCTTCTTTTCTAAACCCTAGATTGTGTTTAGGGGTTTCTCATTAAATGTTGTCTCGCCGGGTTCTCGCTCAAGCGAGGGATTCTCGCTCAAGTGAGAAAATCCCGCCCATTTTAAAAACTCAAATCTGACCCTCTCGCTCAAGCGAGAATCTCACAGTGGCAACAGCCCCAAAATGACATTTCTCGCCCAGACGAAAAAATTCTCGCTCAGGCGAGAATCCTCCAGTTAGCCCAGGATTTCACCCTCCCAGATGAACCTCTCTCGCTCAAGCGAGAATCTCTCGCTCAAGCGAGGATCCGAGGGCTGATACTATGATTTTCAAGACATAAAATTTGGGGTGTTACAACAAACAAGTAGAATCAATAAAGTGTTTGTCAAAGTTTGCCTTGAATTGAAATACATGAAGCCGTAATATTTCAGGACAAATCCTCTTCAAGAAGGAGGGAATGATAGCAGACAAGGGGGGGGGGGGGGGTGCCCTACGAGTTGATGGACAACCCCTTGGAAACTAACATAATGCAATATTGGCGCACCATTTTCAGTTACAATTGATAAAGAATATTATTTGAAGATGACAAAGATTTGTTGAAGATCCATAACAACCAATCTTGCTAATCTTGAAGAATATCTTTTAAAGATTACAAAGATTTGTTGAAAATCCATAACAACCTGTCTTGCTAAATCTTGAAAAATATCTTTCAGATATGACAAATATTTGTTGAAGATCCATAACAACCTATCTTCCTTATCTTGAAGAATATCTTTTAAAGATCATGCTGAATCAGCCAAGGATATTATCCCTAGAATTTGGATTAATCTGATCAAATCTTTTGTAAGCCACATGGAATAATTAGGCTAAGTCAATCTTTTTCTTTTGCAATTTATTTCCCTATATATATGTGATGAAACACATGGAATAAAACAGTTTGAGTTTGAGTTTTTATTTGGATTAAATTCCTTGTTAGTGAGTATTCTCCTAGCTTCTTGGCTGAGCCATGGTTTTGTTCTTATCAAGAATTCCATTCTTGTGGCGAACTTCGCAGATTTATCAAACACATTGTGTTTCTGGCGCCATCGCCCTTCATACCCCTGCCCATCTTCCTAAAAACACTTAACCAAATCATCAAACCACCCACACTACAATTCCATACACGTCACCCATACAAATTTCCCAAACATAGCCACAATTTCGTTTTTTTCCAACATCAAAAATTCAACAATCAAGAATTCACGAGTAAAGCAAGAAACAAGTCAAATAAAGGAAAAGCAAGCAACGAAGAGGCTTTCAAACAAAAAGACACGGTCCTTACAACAAATCAAATCAAAGTTTAATGAAAAAAAGGCAACCACCCGTAGAGGTTGTCATCATGTCTCCTTCATCTACTTGACTCCATAGAACCTTCACCAAAGCAATCTCTTTGCCCCTGAACCTTTTGATACTTGTATCCAAAATTCTCTGCAAGGTAGCAAAAGTCAAGTTATCTTTCAATTCTATTTGGTCCGACTCAACCACATGAGAAGGGTCCCCCACATATTTCCACAATTGAGACACATGAAAAACATTGTGAAGATTCGACAACAATTGAAGTAAAGCAATCCGATATGCTACCGGCCCAATCCTCTTCAATATCTGATATGGTCGAATAAATCTCGGAGTAAGCTTACAGGACTTCAACACTCCACCAATCCCAGTAGTCGGAACTACTCTCATGAATACATGGTCTCCCTCCTTAAACTCAAGAGGTTTCCTCCTCTTATCGTAATAGCTTTTCTGCTAACTCTGTGCTATCCTCATATTCTCCTGGATCTTCTTGATCTTTTCTGTCTTTTCTCGAACCAACTCGGGTCCCAATACCAAGTTCTCCCCAGTTTCAGACCAACTCAATGGAGTCCTACATTTTCTCCCACACAAGGCTTCGTAAGGGGCCATCCCAATACTAGTATGGAAACTATTGTTGTAGGTGAACTCAATCAACGACAACATACTATCCCAACTCCTAGGCTGTTCCAAAACACAAGCCCTCAAGAGATCCTCCAATGATTGTATAGTCCTTTGTAAGGACACAAATTCTACCCTTGAAATTTTTTCCTTTATTTTACTCCTTTCATGCATACATTCACTATCTTACTTAAATCCCTCATTGATTATTCCATAAAACCACTTTTAACATGTTATATTACCATACACTTCATACTGCAGAAAAACATAATTCATTCAATTAACACTTAGTAAATATCACATACAACTAGTTATGGGTTTCAAAAAATCACTATGCCCATAACTACACATATCCAATGTTACCATATTCAGAATTACATTTATCCCAAAATAGTGTCTTGTCAACCACAATACAAAATACAGATAAAGAAATCCGAGCTAAGAAATGCATAAATTCCTAAGTGAGCCTTCTCCTCAAATCCTTCGTTTACCTACAATGGGATTATCATAAACAACATACAAAAACAAGGGAGTAAGTCATTAGTTCAAGACTAACATTACATGATAATCCACATTTTAAATACGATTAAACATTGGTATAAATTATAAACACAAGCACGTAAATATAAACATTAGTATCCTCTTTCCTCCATCTCCATGTTATTCATATTCATTCTATAGCATATATATCCCATAATATATATTCTATAGCCTGCATATTACTTTCATTTCAAACATATTATTTCAACTCATTCATATTCACCCTATAGTGTATATATCCCATAATATATATTCTATAGCATGCATATTACTTTCTTTTCAAACATATCCTTTCCATATATTCATATTCACCCTATAGTATATATATCCCATAATATATATATATATTCTCTAGCATGCATATTACTTTCTTTTCAAACATATCATGTACCATTAATCGTATTCACCCTTAATCACATTTAACAAGTCTCCCGCAAAGATATTCCTCTACCACATCGGGTAGGTCTAGTTATTTTCTCCATACCACATCGGGCAGGTAGAGTTTATTCTCCATACCACATCGAGCAGGTCTAGTTCATTATGCATACCACATCGGGCAGGTCTAGCTACTTCCCCATACCACATCGGGAAGCTCGAGTTCATTCCCCGTACCACATCGGGCAGGTCGAGTTTATCCCCCATACCACATCGGGCAGGTCGAGTTCATCCCCCATACCACATCGGGCAGGTCGAGTTCATTATCCATACCACATCGGGCAGGTCTATACCACAATAATCCACTACCACTCCGGGTAGGATAACAACAATACTCTACTACCACTTCGGGTAGGGTAACAACAATAAACCACTACTACTTCGAGTAGGGTAACAACAATAATCTTACAAACATATTACCTCCTTTACATACCTCATTCACGTAAGCTCATATAAACTAGAAACACTTATCCCTTACCTTAGTGAGGGGTCGGTTACGAGTAACTTTAAAAGTCTCCTCCACGATTTCCTCCAACCTTAGGATCTTCCCTCATTCCCACCAATAACCACAATGTCAGTCATTTATTCAAAATAACAAATAAACGACTCACATTTCATCATCAAACACACAAGACATTCACATATTTTCAAGGTTTCCACAACTACTTCAATACCAGTTTCCAAACATCAAAGCATACATTTTCATATCATATATCAACATTAAAGCACAACTCATCTTGTACATTACACATTTCACCCATTTCCCTTTTTACTCATATTCACATTTTGGGGGTTTTGGGGTTTTCATGAATAAACCCACACAACCTTTCCATTCATCAAATATCAACTCTAACCCAAGAGTTTACAAGAGAAAAACAACATAAAACGAACCATAACTCTAAAGGAAGAGTTTCCATGGTTTCTCATACTTTCAGAAGAGATCCATACACCCAAAATCAAGTTTGAAAGGGAGAAAGAGAGTTAAAATCAAGAGATTTACCTCTTCTCAAGCTCCTAGATGATTCCCACGAGTTCTTGCTCTCAAAATCACCTTTTCCTCTCTTCTCTCTCACTTTCTAACCCTAAAATGTGTTTGGGGTTTCTATTTTAAAGTGAAATCGTCGGGTTCTCGCTCAAGCGAGCCTATTCTCGCTCAGGCGAGAAAATCCCGCCTTTTTAAAATTTTAGATCTGACGCTCTTACTCAAGCGAGAGATTTCTCGCTCAGGCGAGGCAGCTCTAGCTCAAGCGAGGCTCCTCTCGCTCAAGCGAGAATCTCACAGCTTCGACAGGTCCTGAATGCCACTTTTTTCGCCCAAGCGAGACAACTCTCGCTCAGGCGAGACCACTCTCGCTCAAGCGAGACCATTTTCGCTCAACCGAGAATCCTTCAGTATAGCCCAGGATTTCACGCTCCCAGGTGAGCCTCTCTCGCTCAAGAGACAATTCTCTCGCTCAAGCGAAACTCCTAGGACTGATACTATAATATAAAGACTTTAAAATCTAGGGTGTTACAATCCTCCCCCTCTTATAGGAATTTTCGTCCCCGAAAATTTTATTAGCCTACTCTGGGAAAATAGTATCATCGCCTAGACTTTAGGCATAAGATATACTCAACCAAATTCATACTCGATCATCTAATCCATCAAGATTACTTAAACGACCACCAAGGGCACACACTACTAAACCGTGATATCACAAGGCCAATTCATGGACAATCTCCTCAAGGTCCAAATACTAAGATCCCAATCTCGAACAACTCGACAACTAAGATAAAGAAATTGTAACTGAACTAAAGATTCCCCAGCATTCATCAAGAACCATAAGTCTCTCTGACCTATCCAGCTAACAATACTCACAAACATTGAGAATTCCCAATATAATTTCTGAAACCAAGGGAATGGGAAACTCCTTACCCCTCATCAACCACAACGCATCATCTAACATCCAACATGCACTAGCTAGTTTCACCTCCACTCAAGGAAGAAGCATAAATTTATTCCACTCATTAAACAAAACCACAATTTGCCCGAAATTTACCTTAGCATTCCCAACATTGCATGGACTACCACCTAGAAACAAGGTAGTTGATGAGTCATATATTACACACTATTCATAACCTTAATTTACCATTGTTAATGATTCTTGGTGTATAATTGACTTTGTTTGGCATGGTTTAGTGTTTTGGGCTTTATTGGACTATTATTCCTAAAATGAGTTAATTTGGGATTATTTTGTCTAATTAAATCTAATTCCATTTTCAGGTCATATTTGGTACCAAGGACATTTTGGACATTACAAGTGGATGATGTGTGCAAAAGTGAAGATTGTATATTGTATTAGGATTTTTATTTCCGTTTGGGTTTTGGGCCCATTGTTTAGGGCCCATTTCTGTTTTACACAATTTAAACACATGATTTTCGGTTTTGAGGTATACACTTTAACATTACATTACTTTTTGCCTGAGAACATTGTTATTCCGGTTTTCCCTCTTTTGCTCTCCTAGGGTTTATGCATTTTCGTTTTTGCTCTTCTCCATTTTCAGTTTTGCTTAATCCTTCCATGGAAGGCTAAATTTCTAGACTAAACTCCTTTGGTAATGTATCACAACTCTTGAGGTTTGGTTAGTAATGCAATTTCGGTTTCTTAATTGTTAATTTCTTCTATTCAATTTCTGGATGTGGTTTGCTTAATTCCATGCCTTAGAAATAGATTTGTGAACTGATTTTCGCTTAGTCAATCATTTCTCTAGTGCATGAATACTTAGTTCGTGTGAATTTGTTTATGTGTTGATTATCGCTTAGTTACTTTATTATGAACAAATTAGGGATTCAACGATTATAATATGATTTTGATACTGTGAAACCGAGGATTGAGTTGTGATTAAGGAAACCAAAGGGGTTTAGCCGTTTCACTTTTCTGTTAATTACTATTTTTGTTTTAGTTTTAGATTCATACCATAAAAACAACAAAACCCTCCATTGTATGTGTGCGTGTAAGGTGTTTGAACTATTGTGTGAAAGATAATCTGTGGGAAACGACCTAGGAGTCACTTCCTAGTACTATACTTAATTGTTATATTATTTGTATCGGGTACGACCTCGATCAAATTTGGCGCCGCTGCCGGGGATTATCGGTTCATACAAAGGTTCTCTGTAATTTCATAAAGCTTAGTTTAGTGTAGTGTAGTGTAGTTTAGTTAGTCATTTCTATAGTGCATTTTTGGTGAAAATTCTGATATTGGTGCAAAAAGCTGTTCACTGTTCACTATTTTGCCATTTTTCATGATTTATGTGATTTTTTTTGCTGGTTTATATAGCTGTGGGTGGATTTTTTGCATGAAATTTTGTTTCCACACTTCTTTCATCCCATATTGAACACCAGAGAAAGCAGAACCACTTTCCGAACTGTAGTTTGTGAGATACAACTTTACGGTGAATAGTGAATTGTTGAAAATTTGTTTTTAAGATAACTTTGTCTCCGTATATCAGAATTGGACATATGACATATGTATTTGAGGTCTATCATCTCCGAACCAAAAATCCGAAAAAACCCTTTTTACTATTTCTTTTTTATTTTTTAAGGTTTATTTTTTATTTTTCAAGGTTTATAGTGAAACTGTTTTGCATGTTCTATATGATTTTAGGATGTTATTGATGCCAACACTTGCTTGATTCTACAATTATAACATGCATTTCCATTACTTTTGCCTTACTTTCTTCCTACTGTTGATTGTATTGCATGACTAGGGGAAATACCGACCATTTGCATCCAATAAATCCTGAAATTTATAGAACATATCATAGGTTAGTTAGACAGAGTAGAAATTTACCTTTCCATAGTGTACCTGATTCTGTTTCTGATTCTGATTCTATTTCTGATTCTATTCCTGTTTCTGTGCATTCTATGCAATATACTGATTTTGTGCATTCTGTTGCATTGTCTGATTCTGAGCATTCTGAAAATTCTGTGCACTCTGAAAATATGGCTCAACCACCTACTCCTCCTGGTCCTCGTGAGAGGACATTAAGGGAGCTGGCTGCACCTGATTTCACTTATGATAGCTTGTGCATCCAGTATCCCAATGAGGATGTCCCATATGTGCTTAAAACTGGACTAATACATTTTTTGCCAAAGTTTAATGGACTTGCAGGTGAGGATCCTCATAAGCATCTTAAGGAGTTCCATATTGTTTTTTCAACCATGAAACCTCATGATGTCCAAGAGGATCACATCTATTTGAAGGCATTCCCTCATTCACTTGAAGGCCTTGCAAAAGACTGGTTGTACTATTTGGCTCCTGTATCCATCACAAGTTGGGGTGACCTGAAGAGGACATTCCTTGGTAAATTCTTCCCTGCCTCCAGGACCACTGCAATCAGAAAAGATATTTCTGGGATTAGGCAACAACATGGAGAAAGTTTATATGAGTATTGGGAGAGATTCAAGAGGTTATGTGCAAGCTGCCCCCATCATCAGATTTCAGAGCAACTCCTACTCCAATATTTTTATGAAGGTTTGAACAACATGGACAAGAGTATTATTGATGCAGCTAGTGGAGGTGCACTTGGAGACATGACTCCATTTGAAGCTAGAGGTTTGATTGAGAAGATGACTTCTAACTCTCAACAGTTCAATGCAAGGAGCAGTGATGCTATAATTGTGAGAGGTGTGCATGATGTTGGGACTGATTCGGTGAGGCAAGAAAAGCTTGAGCGAAAAATTGATTCCCTCACCACATTGGTCACTCAATTAGCCATGAATCAACAGAAACAACCAATGGCAAGAGTATGTGGCATTTGCACCTCACCTGACCATTACAGTGATGTTTGTCCTTCTCTGCTTGAGCCAAGAACTGCTGATCATCCTGAGGCTTATGCTGCAAACATCTACAACAATAGACCAAATCAACAACAGCAAAATTATGATCCATCTTCAAGCAGATACAACCCTGGTTGGAAAAATCATCCAAATATCAAGTGGTCTGATCACACACAACAACAACCTCCTCATGCACCATTTCAGAACAACAATGTGGACATAATAGAGCTTATGTTCCCCCACCAATTCAACAACAAAGGTAGCAACAAGTGATTAATAATCCTCCACCTGTACCTAGTGAACCGTCATTGGAAGAGTTGGTGAGGCAAATGACAATGCAGAACATGTAGTTCCAACAAGAAACCAGAGCTTCAATTCAGAGACAAGAATCTTCTATTCAGAATCTAACCACACAAATGGGGCAGATGGCTACTTCATTGAACACATTGCAATCGCAGAATTCTGACAAGTTACCTTCTCAAACTGTGATTAACCCGAAGAATGTGAGTGCCATCACCCTAAGGTAAGGAAAGGAGACTAAATTGGAAACCTCTAAACCAGATTCTACTCTACAAAAGTTTGATGACATTGGTAGACACATTCATGCATCTACACCTTCCTCAAGTGTAGAACAACAACCACCTCCCATCCCTCTTCCATTTCCCCCAAATATCATTCCAAGAAAGAAAATGGAAGAGGTCGACAAGGAGATCTTGGAAACATTTAGAAAGGTAGAGGTGAACATACCTCTACTTGATGCCATCAAGCAGATTCCATGATATGCAAAGTTCCTAAAGGAGTTGTGCACTCACAAAAGGAAGCTGAAGGGTAATGAAAGGATAAGCATGGGCAGAAATGTTTATGCACTCATAGGTAAACCTATTCCTCACATTCCTGAAAAATGTAAGGACCCAGGTACATTTACTGTTCCTTGCATCATAGGTAACAATAAATTTGAGAATGCCATGCTAGACTTAGGAGCTTCAATTAATGTCATGCCTATGTCTGTTTTTATGTCTTTGTCGATTGGACCTTTAAAGCCTACTAGTGTGGTAATTCAATTAGCAAATAGGAGTACTGCTTATCCTGCTGGCCTGGCAGAGGATGTCTTGGTTCGGGTTGGTGAACTTATATTCCCTGCTGATTTTTACATACTAGATATGGAAGAGGGATCCTCCCGTAACACAGTTCCTATTATTTTAGGGAGACCATTTTTAAGAACAGCCCGAACCAAGATTGATGTCCATGCTGGCACACTTTCCATGGAATTTGATGATATTGTGGTCCGGTTTATTATTTTTGATGCTATGAACATCCATCTGAGGACCATTCTGTATTTCATGTTGATTTTCTTGATGAGTTGATTAATGAGCAGATCTCTGATTTTATTCATGATTCTGATTCTTTATCATTGATAGCCTCACACACTTGTCATGCATGCACTGATTATGAAATGTATAGTTCTTGCAATGATGACTTTTTGGATATTATTTTTGATCCACATGATATAGAGTCATATTGCACTAACCCAATTGTTCAAGTGCAAGCTGCAGAATCTATGCCTGCTACTTTGGCTCCATCTGTTTTGCAGGCACCTATATTGGAGCTGAAACCTTTACCTGATAACCTCAAGTATGCTTACTTAGAGGATGATGAGAAGCTCTATGTAATTGTTTCTACCTCCCTTGATGCTGAGCAAGAGGAGAAATTGCTACAAGTGCTGAAAAAGCATAAAAAGGCCATTGGTTGGACCTTAGCTGACATTCCTGGTATTAGCCCATCCATGTGCATGCATAGAATACTCTTGGAGGATGGAGCTAAACCAGTGAGGCAACCACAAAGGAGACTCAATCCAGTGATTCTTGATGTTGTGAAGAAAGAGGTCACCAAGCTTCTACAAGTTGGGATTATATATCCCATTTCTGATAGACATTGGGTGAGTCCAGTTCAGGTAGTTCCTAAAAAGACAGGAATTACAGTGGTGAGAAATGAGAGGGATAAGCTAATTCCTACTAGAGTGAAGAACAGTTGGAGAGTTTGCATTGACTATAGGAGGCTCAATCAAGCAACAAGAAAGGATCATTTTCCTTTACCCTTTATTGACCAGATGCTTGAACGGTTAGCAGGTAAATCTCACTATTGTTTTCATGATGGTTTTTCTGGATACTTTCAAATCCATATTGCTCCTGAGGATCAGGAGAAGACCACATTCACCTGCCCCTTTGGCACTTTTGCTTATAGGAGGATGCCCTTTGGCCTATGCAACGCTCCTGCTACATTCCAGCGGTGTATGGTTAGCATTTTTAGTGACTTTTTGGAAAGTTGCATAGAGGTGTTTATGGATGATTTTACTGTATATGGATCTTCATTTGATGCATGCTTTAGTCTAGATAGAGTTTTGCATAAATGCATAGAAACTAACCTTGTTCTAAATTATTAGAAGTGTCATTTCATGGTAGAGCAAGGCATAGTTCTAGGCCATGTGATCTCTAATAAGGGCATAGAGGTAGATCCTGCCAAGATAGATGTTATTTCACTATTTCCTTACCCCTCTTGCGTGCGAGAGGTTCGTTCTTTTCTTGGTCATGCAGGTTTCTATCGCAGGTTCATTCAAGATTTTAGCAAAAAGGCCCTTCCACTATCCAATTTGTTGCAAAAGGATGTGGTGTTTGATTTTGATGAAAGATGTAAAGAGGCCTTTGACTGCCTCAAGAGAGCTTTGACCACCACTCCTATCATCCAGGCACCTGATTGGACAGTCCCTTTTGAGCTAATGTGTGATGCTTCTAATTATGCATTGGGGGCTGTCCTTGCACAAAAAGTAGACAAATTGCCTAGGGTGATGTATTATGCTTCTAGGACTTTAGATGTTGCACAAGCAAATTATACCACCACTGAAAAAGAGCTCTTAGCTATTGTATTTGCTCTGGATAAATTTAGATCTTATTTGCTTGGTTCTAGAATTGTTGTTTTCACTGACCATGCAGCACTAAAGTTCTTGTTGAAGAAAGTTGAGTCTAAGCCAAGGTTGATTAGATGGATGCTCTTGCTCCAAGAGTTTGATTTGGAGATTCTTGATAGGAGTGGAGCACAAAATTTGGTTGTTGATCACTTGAGTAGAATAGACAGAGCTGTTGATATGATGCCCATTCGGGATGATTTTCCTGGTGAACAACTTTTGCATATCTCTGTTTCTTCCCCCAATCCTTGGTTTGCTAATATTGTTAATTATTTGGTTGCATCTGTTTTTCCTCCACTAGCATCTAGGGCTCAAAATGATAAACTTAAAAGTGATGCTAAATTTTATTTTTGGGATGACCCCTATTTGTGGAGATTTTGTAATGACCAGGTGATTAGATGATGCATTCCAGATCATGAGATTGAGTCAATCCTTCAGTTTTGTCATGCCTCTGCAGTTGGGGGACATCTTGGTACCCAAAGAACAGCAAGGAAGGTACTTGATTGTGGATTGTATTGGCCCACCATCTTCAAAGATGCGTGGAGGATCTGTAGTACTTGTGAGAAGTGTCAGAGAGCAGGTGGTACCATTTCTTGGAGACAAGAGATGCCTCAACAACCTATGTTGTTCTGTGAGGTTTTTGATGTTTGGGGTATTGATTTCATAGGTCCCTTTCCTGTTTCTTTTGGTTTTACTTATATTCTGCTTGCTGTTGATTATGTTTCTAAATGGGTGGAAGCTAAAGCCACCAGGACTGATGATGCTTGGGTTGTTATGGATTTTGTTAGGTCTCACATTTTTTGCAGGTTTGGCATACCTAGAGCTATTGTTAGCGACCAAGGCACACACTTCTGCAAGAGATCCATGCAAGCTATGCTCAAGAAGTATGGGGTTGTTCATAGAGTTTCCACACCATATCACCCCCAAACAAATTGGCAAGCTGAGATTTCAATCAGAGAGATAAAGAAGATTTTGGAGAATATGGTGCAGCCTAACAGGAAAGATTGGAGAAACAGACTTGAGGATGCTCTTTGGGCACATCGAACTGCTTACAAGGCACCCATAGGGATGTCTCCTTATCGGGTTGTCTTTTGTAAAGCATGTCATCTTCCTGTGGAGATTGAGCATCGTGCTTATTGGGCTGTGAAGACTTGCAACTTGGCTCTTGATCAAGCTGGTGAAGAAATGAAGCTCCAACTCAGTGAACTGCATGAGATCCGCTTAGAAGCCTATGAGAACTCTAAGTTCTATAAAGAGAATACCAAAAGATTCCATGATAGCTTGATTTCTAGAAAGGAATTTGTGGTTGGCCAAAAAGTGTTGTTGTATAACTCTAGGCTTGGTCTCATGAGTGGTAAGCTTCGTTCTAGGTGGATTGGTCCTTTTGTTGTAACTAATGTGTTTCCTTATGGTGCAGTAGAAATCTCAAGTGAATCCACAAATAAGATCTTCAAGGTCAATGGGCATCGCCTCAAGCCTTTCCTCACAAACCCTTCCGTTGTGGATGAAATTGTGGAGGAAGTTTCTTTGGTTGAACCTGTTTTCCTCCCTCCATGAATCAGGGAGTTTTTCTTTCTCTCCTTCTTTACTTTTATTGCACTTGTCCAATTACATTTGGTGATATAACTACGTGGATATTCTGACTATGCTCCATTGGGACAATGTTCATTTAAGTGTGGGGGCAGACTAATGTAGGTTTTTGTTGATGCATGCTTTTCTTTGATTCTTAGATTTTGCTTAGATTTTGGGCATTTTCTCTCATGCTTTCTTTTAGTTGATTCTTGATATATTGTGTTGTGAATCCATGCATTTTCTGTGTGTTAAGTTACTTTTCAGAATTGAGAGGTTGAAGCAATTGTGATAGACTTGTCCCTTGTGAGATTTTGAGCCTTAATTTTGGATGGATTTTTGTATGCCATCTAGTATTCTTTCATGTGTGATTGTTGCACTCTTGATTACTTGCAATCTAGAACTTGACATGTTTCTTGTTGATACTTGATTCATATATTGCACAATTTGAAGTGATTTAGGCATTTCTTTTGAATAAGCCACATGCCATATAGCCTACCTTGAATGAAATTATCCTTTGCTAGCCCTTTTGATCCCCTTTTTACCATTTCTTTGTCATATAGCTCATTACAAGCCTATAAGTGAAAAAACCATGATTATCCTAACCTTAGGGAATTTTGGAGCTTTGGAATTGTTTTGGGAATGGGTATTAAGTAAGGGTGCATTGTTCTTCATTGTTTATAATTCTTGGTTATGGCTCATTGGTGGATGTAATTGTGTACATAAGTGTGGTGTCACTGAAAAAAAAAGAGAAACAAAGCAAAAAAATAAAAAAAAAAATTGAATAAAAGTTTAGTGTGGCAAAGAGGATTGAGAGGATTGGAATTAGAGGATGATTTACTTATTTTGGGTTGATTTTGTCTTAGTTTATACTTATTCCCCATTTCTCCTCTATTCCCTTGGTTTTAAGCTACATATCCATAATTTATCTCACCTTGTCCTTGGCCCCATTACAACCTTGAAAAGTCCTTTTGATCACTTTGTGCATGTGTTTATGATGTTGATGTTAGAAACTTGTCAAGCATATGGTTGTGTTTGTTTTCATAAAGTGCCTTGAGTGTAAATACGTACAACCTAAGACACATGAGTGTAAACACTTTAGAGAGCATATCTTGTGAGGATCTATCATTGTTGTGACTCACCTCTTGATTTCATAGGTTTCTTTAAATGCTTGAATTGTTTGGATGATCTTCATGGATATCTTGATTCTTTAATCTTGTTACTCTTGTGTGCTTGATTTGGCCCATCTCTTTGCATTTCATAGAATTCAATGTGAAGTATGTCATCTTTAGGATTTTTCATTTTCTAGTTTTTAATAATCTACTTACATGACTCACTTTGGTGCACTGGTTAGCATATCATTATTTCTTGATTTTGCCCAGGAGTGCAAAAGGTTAAGTGTGGGGGTATTTGATGAGTCATATATTACACACTATTCATAACCTTAATTTACCATTTTTAATGATTCTTGGTGTCTAATTGACTTTGTTTGGCATGGTTTAGTGTTTTGGGTTCTATTGGACAATTATTCCTAAAATGAGTTAATTTGGGATTATTTTGTCTAATTAAATCTAATTCTATTTTCAGGTCATATTTGGTACCAAGGACGATTTGGACATTACAAGTGGATGATGTGTGCAAAAGTGAAGATTGTATATTGTATTAGGATTTTTATTTCCGTTTGGGTTTTGGGCCCATTTCTGTTTTACACAATTTAAACACATGATTTTCGGTTTTGAGGTATACACTTTAACATTACATTACTTTTTGCCTGAGGACATTGTTATTCCGGTTTTCCCTCTTTTGCTCTCCTAGGGTTTATGCATTTTTCGTTTTTGCTCTTCTCCATTTTCGGTTTTGCTTAATCCTTCCATGGAAGGCTAAATTTCTGGACTAAACTCCTTTGGTAATGTATCACAACTCTTGAGGTTTGGTTATTAATGCAATTTCGGTTTCTTAATTGTTAATTTCTTCTATTCAATTTATGGATGTGGTTTGCTTAATTCCATGCCTTAGAAATAGATTTGTGAACTGATTTTCGCTTAGTCAATCATTTCTCTAGTGCATGAATGCTTAGTTCGTGTGAATTTGTTTATGAGTTGATTATCGCTTAGTTACTTGATTATGAACAAATTAGGGATTCAACGATTAGAATATGATTTTGATACTGTGAAACCGAGGATTGAGTTGTGATTAAGGAAACCAAAGGGGTTTAGTCGTTTCACTTTTCTGTTAATTACTGTTTCTATTTTAGTTTTAGATTCATACCATAAAAACAACAAAACCCCCCATTGTGTGTGTGCGTGTAAGGTGTTTGAACCATTGTGTGAAAAGATAATCTGTGGGAACGACCTAGGAGTCACTTCCTAGTACTATACTTAATTGTTATATTATTTGTATCGGGTACGACCTCGATCAGTAGTCACTCAACAAAAGCATCTAAACAACTAAGACTTTAAGAGTCTCTCCCCGTGCACACAATCAAACTATCAAGAAATTTTCCAATTACATCAAACCTTTCCACCACCATACCATACAGTAGAGGGGAACAACCAATTCCTAGACTCAATTGGACACACGAAGCCATTGATTCACCCAAAACTAGATATTTTGTTACCAATTGACAAGTGCAACTTTACAAACACTCAGTCCCATAGCATACGTTAGACATGATTACCCCAATTATGCTTGCAATTCTATATTCAGTACCCCACCTGCAGCACGTCTAGAAACACATGGTCATAATCGTATCACCAAATTTTTAACAACCTCATATTTATCAAGATACGGTTGCTAAAATTTTGGGATTCTCCAACCTGATACTAAATCAATGTTTAGCCACACGTTATGTTTCACCCAAGAATGATGGTAAAAAATGGTTTGAACCCACGATGCATGACAGTTACTGACGCCCATGAAACAAAAATAACTTTTTTCGGTACAACCTTCAAGCAGATAAATGGGTGTACAACACCACTATATTGTGCATTGCCAATGTTCTACTACAAAAGGACCGATCATCATAGACCAAAAGTTTCACGTCTAATTCAAATGCATTCATCACATAGTCATCTATAACACGATTTGCTAACCACCAGTCCATCGCCAGGATTAAATCCAGCTAGGACATCATTGAGCGTATCAAAATTATGGTAATGGTTCTACCATTTACCCCAACTGTACACTGAGACACTAGTATCGATACCCACCACCGGCACACTAGTTATGGGTTTCCAAAAATCACTATGCCCATAACTACACATATCCAATGTTACCATAGTCAAAATTACATTTATCCCAAAATAGTGTCTTGTCAACCACAATACAAAATACAGATAAAGAAATCCAAGCTAAGAAACACATAAATTCCTAAGTGAGCCTTCTGTAAGGACCCAAATTCTACCCTTGAAATTTTTTCCTTATTCTATCTCATTTACATGCATTTGCTTAATATCTCAGATTAATAAATCTAATGACATTCTCCTAATTCTCTTTTGTGGTCATACTCTTGACAGAAAATCATAATTCATATAAATAATTCTTGGTAACCCACGCATACAACAAGCTATGGAATTTCAAAATATCCATAGCTACTAATATCCAGAGTTATACAAATCAGGATTTACAATTATCCAAACATCGATTAATCAGTTACAGTCCAAAAAGCAAAATAGAGAAAGTCTAGATTCAAGCTCCAAAGCGACGAACCAAGTATCCTTAATACATCTGTTCACCGGCAATGGGATTATCGATAATAGATACACAAAATATACAAGGGAGTAAGTCGTTGATTTAATAGTCATCGTCATATGGTAATCCACATTTTAAAACACAATTTAACATTGAATATAAAACACAATTCATAATTACATGAACATATCCATTCATATCTTTTATCTTTTGTCTCCATAATGTCCATATTCACTCTATAGTACACATATATCCCATAATATACATATCATATAGTGTGCATATTTATTCTTCTCATCTTTATCCATATCCACCTTATAGTACATATATATCCCATAATATACATGTTCCATAATGTGCATATTTATCCTCCTCATCTTTATCCATATTCACCTTATAGTACACATATATCCCATAATATACATGTTCTATAATGTGCATATCTATTCTTCTCATCTTTATCCATATTCACCTTATAGTACACATATATCCAATAATATACATGTTCTATAATGTGCATATCTATTCTTCTCATCTTTACCCATGTTCCATCCGTGTACACCACACAGATAATCCAATACCACAAAGGGTAAGTCTACACCACAAAAGTGATCCATTGCCACATCCGGCAGTTCCACACCTCAAAGGTGATCCATTACCACCAAGCAAAGGATTTCTCGCTTAGGCGAGCCAGCTCTCGCTCAAGCGAGGATCTTCTCGCTCAAGCGAGGATCCTCTCACTCAAGCGAGGATCCTCTCGCTCAAGCGAGAATCTCACAGCTTCGACAGGTCCTGAATGCCACTTTTATCGCCCAGGCGAGACAACTCTCGCTCAATCCGAACTTAGTTTCAACTTAGTTCCCAAAGTGGATTGCAAACTTGTCCAAAAGTTTGAAGTGAAACGAGGATCTATATCCGACATAATGCTCGACGGTATTCCATGCAACCGTACGATCTCCTTGATATACAACTCATCCAATCGTTCCAAAGAATACTTCATGTTCATCGGCAAGAAATGAGCAGACTTTGTCAACTGGTCCACTATTACCAATATCGAGTCGTACCCTCTTCCAAACGGGAATCTCTGGTGATTGTAACTCTCCTGCTGGCCTCTAGTGTTCAATCTTGGCTTTCTGACAGACGAGACAACTCGATACATACAAAGCCATGTCCTTTTTCAACCCAGACCACCAAAACAGTTTTTTCAGATCTTGGTTCATTTTTGTTGTCCCCATGTGAAAACTCATTTTACTTTTGTGTGACTCTTCCAGAATACTCTTTCGCAATTCAACATCAAGAGACACACACACCCTTCCCTTGTATCGCAACATCCCACTAGAGTCAGATTCAAAATCTGTATCCTCCCCACTAACCATCAAATCACGTTTGACCTTAAATTCAGGGTGTCACATAAATAGCATTTTCCACGCATTCTTTCAATACGATACGCTAATTAAAGACTTATCCTTACCTTGGTGAGTGTTGGGTTTGGTCCATTGTAACTTTGCAAGTTCCACCGACACCGCCTCCAACTTTAGGATCTTTCCTCATTCCCATCATATAACAACCATGTTAGTCATTCATTCAAAACAACACATAAACAACTCATATTGCATCTTTAACCATACAAGAGATTTCACACATTTTTATTGTTTCCAAACTACTTTCATTAAGAGTTTCCAAACATCTTAAACATACATATTCATCTCATATTTCAACATTAGAGCACATACTCATCTTCTACATCTAACATTTTACCCATTTTCCTCTTTAACCACATTTTCATCTTAGGGTTTTGGGGTTTTCATGAATCAACCCACAAACCCTCTCCATTCATTGAATACCAACTCTAAACCAAAAGTTTACAAGGGAGAAACTAAACAAAACGAACCACAACTCAAAAAGGAAGAGTTTCCATGGTTTCTCACATTTTGAGAAGAGATCCAACATACCCAAAATAAGTTTCAAAGGAAAGAAAAGAGTTAGAATCAAGAGTTTTACCTCTTCTCAGGCTTCTAGATGATTCTCAAGACTCCTTACTCTTAAAAATGCTCTCTTCTCTCAATTCTCTTCAAGTTCTAACCCTAAAATGTGTTTGGGATTCCTTATTTAATGTAACAACGTCTAGTTCTTGCTCAAGCGTGCCCATTCTCACTCAAGCAAGAAAATCCCGCCCATTTTAAAAACACAGATTTGATCCTCTCGCTCAAGCGAGGATCTTACAGCCTCTACAGCTTCAGAGTGCCACTTCTCGCCCAGGCGAGACAACTCTCGCTCAAGCGAGACAACTCTCGCTCAAGCGAGACAATTCTCGCTCTGGCGAGAATCCTTCAGTATAGCCTAGTATTCCACTCACCCAGGTGAGCCACTCTCGCCCAGGCGACTCCTTTCTCGCTCAAGCGAGACTTCCAGGACTGATACTATAATTTATTACCTTAAATTCAAGGTGTCACAAATTAGATATAAGTGAGTGTGTAAGGTACAAGGAGATCTCGGGGTGAGATAATTGTAATTGCAACTCATTATATTTAATAAAGGAATCTCTTGCGAGTCAAGAGTACTGGACGTAGCCTTCGGTGGACAAAAAGGTGAACTAGTATATAACACCTGTGTACTCTCTTCTCCTTATCTTTTTTTATTTATACCTTCCAAAGTCAATATTTTTCTACATACAATTTCCGCTGAACTTTAACTTTGATATTGCAGAAAAATTGGCCATCAATTTGCAACAACTAATTCACCCCCCCCCCCCCCCCCCCCCCCTCTTAGTTGCTCTAAGGACTCAAATTCTACCCTTGAAATTTTTTCCTTATTTTAATCCATTCACCTACATTTTTCTATAACTTAGAATCACAAATCCAACAACTTTATGTAAAACTCGCTTTCCAGTTTATGATTATTCTATAACGTAATATCCATACACCCATTCATTTAACAGAAAAACATAATTCATATTAATGTCTCCCTGTAACTACAGCATACAACCAGCTATGGGTTTCCGAAATTCCCATAGCTACAAATATCTAGTGTTACAATGCCTGAAGATATAATTATCCAAAATAGCATTTAGTCAGTCATAATACAAAAAGGCGTAAACAGAAGAATCCAGATTTTAAAGCTCCTAAAGCTCCAAAACAAGCATCCTCAATTCAACTATTCACCTGCAATGGGATTAACGATAACAAATACACAAAACATACAAAGGTGTAAGTCATTAATTCAATAAATATCATTATAAGATAATCCACATTTTTAAAGGGGTTAGTAAACCATTTTAAATTCATTTTCGCTACAAAACTTAAGCCAAAGTATCGCTACATAACTTGAGCCAAAGTATCGCTACATAACTTTAGCCAAAGTAACGCTACATAACTTGAGCCAAAGTATCGCTACATAACTTGAGCCAAAGTATCGCTACATAACTTGAGCCAAAGTCGCTAACCAATCATGGTCGGCTAAAAACATGTTTTCTTTTCATTGATTCACCATCAACTCATAAACAACAATTCCACGCATTCTTTCAATACGATGTGTTAATTAAAGACTTATCCTTACCTTGGTGAGTGTTGGGTTTGGTCCTAGGTAATTTTGCAAGTTCCTCCGACACCGCCTCCAACCTTAGGATCTTTCCTCATTCCCACCACATAACAACAATGTTAGTCATTTATTCAAAATAACACATAAATAACTCATATTTCATCTTTAACCATACAAGAGATTCACACATTTTCAATGTTTCCAAAATTATCTTCATTAAGAGTTTCCAAACATCTAAAACATAGATATTCATCTTATATTCAACATTAGAACATATACTCATCATACATCTAACATTTCACCCATTTCCCTCTTTACTCATATTCTCATTTTGGGATTTGGGGTTTTCATGAATCAACCCACAAACCCTTTCCATTCCTTAAATACCAACTCTAAATCAAGAGTTTACAAGAGAGAAATCAAATATAACGAACCACAACTCAAAAGGAAGAGTTTCCATGGTTTCTCATATTTTGAGAAGAGATCCCATACACCCAAAACAAGTTTGAAACGAAGAAGGAGAGTTAGAATCAAGAGGTTTACCTCTTCTCAAGCTTCTAGATGATTCCCACGAGTCCTTGCTCACACAATCACCTCTTTCTCTCTTCTCTCTCAAGTTCTAACCCTAAAAGTGTTTGAGGGTTTCTATTTTAAAGTGAAATCGTCGGGTTCTCGCTCAAGCGAGCCCATTCTCGCTGAAGCAAGAAGATCCCGACTATTTGAAAATTCAACACTAACGCTCTCGCTCAAGCGAGGGATTCTCGCTCAAGCGAGCCCATTCTCGCTCAAGCGAGCCCATTCTCGCTCAAGCGGGAAGATCCCGCCTATTTTAAAATTCAACACTAACGCTCTCGCTCAAGCGAGGGATTCTTGCTCAAGCGAGAATCCTTTAGTGTCCACCCTCTCTCCCTCGCACAGGCGAGCCACATCTCGCCCAGGCGAGAATCCCAGGAAATCCTGGGAGCAAATACTGAGCATCTCGCTTGGGCGAGGCCCTCTCGCTCAAGCGAGAAACACCTAGTATACCCCAAAATTTCACTACACTTAGGCAAATAAAATTAGGGTGTTACAGTTGCAATCTCATTCTTACAATTGGAACCAGAGCTATTATTGAGAAAGTTACTCTCAAAATCTAATCCTACTACAAGATGGCCTCAAGATCTTTCCTAGGAGAAGGCTCCAACATAAACAGACCTCCAAGTTTTGTTGGAGAGTGTTACAACTTCTGGAAAATCAGAATAAGGATTTTTCATAGAGTCTCAAGACTTGGATATTTGGAATGCTATCGAGGAAGGACCATATGTGCCATTCACTGTGATCAACAACACAAGGGAAACAAAGCCAAAATCTTCATGGAATGATGAAGATAAGAAGAAAGTGCAATATGACTTGAAGGCAAAGAACATCCTCACATCGGCGCTTGGAATTGACGAATTCTTTAGAGTGTCCAACTACAAATACGCTAAGAAAATTTGGGACACTTTAGAGACCACACACGAAGGTACCGAAGAGGTAAAGAGATCGAGACTAAACATTCTTTCCCAAGAATATGAAATCTTTCGTATGAGACCTGGAGAGAAGATCTTGGATCTTCAAAAGAGATTTAATCATCTCACCAACCATCTTATTGCACTTGGCAAAGTGCTGTCAAATAGTGACTTGAACTTAAAAGTTCTAAGATCACTAACAAGAACATGGCAACCAAAGGTAACAACCATTTTTGAAGAGAAAATTCTTTCAAAAATGTCTTTGGCTGCTTTGTTTGGAAAGTTGTAGGAACATGAACTCGAATTGAGTCAAATTGATCAACACAAGGAACAAGAGAAGAAGAAGAAGAACATTTCTCTAAAAGCAAAAGTTGAGAAATATGATTCATCGGAAGATGAAGACGACAAGGAAGAGACGGATGACATGAGCCTCTTCGTTAAAAAGTTCAGCAAGTTCCTAAGAAGGAACAAATGCGGAAGAACCGGGCAAATGAAGAAGTTCTCCAAAAGCAATGAGGCCTCCACTTCAAATCAAAATTTTACATGCTTTGAGTGTGGCAAACCTGGCCACATGAAGATGGATTGTCCAAACATCAAGAAAAGTTCTTTGAAAGGGAAGAACAAATTGAAGAATGGACGAAGAGCCTGCATCTCTTGGGAAGACAACGACACAAGTTCAGCCTCTGGACCAGAAAGCGAAGAGCAGGCACATCTTTTCCTAATGGCGTCTCATCATTCAGACGATGAAGAGGTAAATGAGTCTATCCCTTTTCTTCTTCTGAATTACAAACCGCTTTTAATGATCTACATGATGAATACATGAAATTATCAAAAATGTTTCTAAAACAAAAATCGGAACTAGATTCTCTTTGAAACATACCTTCATCATTCTCATGTCTAAATTGCATTACTCTTGAAAACAAAGTTTCTACATTGAGTCTTGAACTCAACAAAATAAACAATAGTAGCAAGATCTTGAGTAAGATCATTAATGATCAAAGACACTCTACGGACTGAAGAGGTCTTGGCTATGCAAAAGGCCATGCTCTTAAAAAACAAAGTAAGTCTATCATGACAGACTTTCAAAAATCATGTATTCATGCATCCACTTATAGTAAAAATAAATCTAGGATACATAAGCATCAACTCATATGCTCTTATTGTAAAAGTCAAGGGAACACACCAAATACTTGTCGTATTAGAAAATATGGTGTTCCCTTAGGACATTTTATATGGGTTGAGAAAGGATCTAACAATGTAGGAGCAAGACAATTTGGGTACCTAATATAACTTAAACTTGTTTTGCAGGTAGATTTGAGCGCCGCCCGCAACTTATGGTACTTGGATAGCGGTTGCTCAAAGCATATGATGGGCGATAAAAGTAAGATCTTTGTCCTCACTCCAAGGGACAAAGGCTATGTCACATATGGTGACAACAACAAAGGAAGAATTCTTGGAGTTGGTAGAATCGGCAAGCCACCTTCAACAACCATAGAAGGAGTGCTATATGTGGAAGGACTTAAGCACAATCTTCTAAATATAAGTCAACTTTGCGACAAGGGCTTCCGTGTATCATTCTACCCAGATAAGTGCATCATTGAATGTAAGGAATTTCTAAACTCTAAACTTGTTGGTAAGAGAATTAATAACATTTACATAATAGATATAGATTCATCTCTTCCTATAACATGTTTAGTTGTAAATGACATTCATGATGCATGGCTTTGGCATAGGAGAATTGCTCACATTCATATGGACCAGTTAAATAAGCTAATCAAGAAAGATTTGTTTGTTGTTTTATCCAAGATGAAATTTGTTAAAGACAAACTATGTGGTGCATGTCAAATGGGTAAACAAACAAAAATATCTTTCAAGCCAGAGAATATGGTTTCTTCTGATAGACCATTGCAGTTCCTTCACATGGACTTATTTGGACCTTCATGGACAAAAAGTTTTGGTGGCAACTACTATGCTCTTGTTATATTAGACAATTTTTCACGTTACACTTGGACTCTATTCTTAGTACATAAGAATGAGGCATTCAAAGCCTTTAGCACTTATGCTAAAAGAGTCCAAAATGAAAAGTCACTTTAAATCGCTGCTATAAGAAGTGATCATGGGGGAGAGTTTCAAAATGCTTCTTTTGAGGAATTTTGTGATGATCTCGGGATTAATCACAACTTTTCTGCTCCTAGAACACCACAATAAAATGGTGTTGTAGAGAGAAAGAATCGGTCTTTAGAAGAACTTGCTCGAACAATGTTAAATGAAACTAACCTCCCAAAGTACTTTTGGGCTGATGCAGTTAACATTGCTTGTTATGTTTCAAATAGAGTTCTTATAAGACCTATTCTAAAGAGAACCCCCTATGAACTCTTCAAAGGAAGAAAACCAAACATTTCACACTTGCATGTATTTGGTTGTAAATGTTTCGTCTTAAATAATGGCAAAGAAAACTTAGGCAAGTAAGGGTATTACTACCTGCTTAATGCTGGAAGATGCATGTCTAAACATGGCCTTCGTCTCTCAGATAGAACCATCCAAGATTGATGAAGAAATTGAGGATGAACACTGGATTCTTGCTATGCAAGAAGAACTTAACCAGTTTGAGAGAAACAAAGTTTTGGAACTTGTTCCTAGACCTAACAATAGGCATGTAATAGGAACTCGTTGAGTGTTCCGAAATAATTTAGATGAAAATGGCATCAATATTAGAAACAAGGCTAGACTTGTAGCCCAAGGATACAACCAAGAGGAAGGTATAGACTTTGATGAAACCTTCGCTTCGGTTGGGAGACTTGAAGCTATTAGATTACTGCTTGCATATGCATGTTCTATGAACTTTCAGCTTTACCAAATGGATCTAAAAAGTGCGTTCCTTAACGAGTATATACAAGAGGAAGTATTCTCATTTTGGGGTTTTGGGGTTTTCATGAATCAACCCACAAACCCTTTCCATTCTTTAAATACCAACTCTAAATCAAGAGTTTACAAGAGAGAAATCAAATATAACGAACCACAACTCAAAAGGAAGAGTTTCCATGGTTTTTCACACTTTGAGAAGAGATCCCATACACCCAAAACAAGTTTGAAAGGGAGAAAGAGAGCTTACGGGACTTCAACACTCTACCAATTCCAGTAGTCGGAACTACTCTCAAGAATACATGATCTCCCTCCTTAAACTCAAGAGGTTTCCGCCTCTTATTATAATAGCTTTTCTGTCGACTTTGCACTATTCTCATATTCTTCCGGATTTTCTTGATCTTTTCCATCGTTTCTCAGACCAATTCGGGTCCCAACCCTAAGTTCTCCCCAGTTTCAAACCAACTCACTAGAGTTCTACATTTTATCCCATACAAAGCTTCGTAAGTAGCCATCCCAATACTAGATTGGTAACTGTTGTTGTAGGTGAACTCAATCAACGACAACATACTATCCCAACTCCCAGGCTGTTCTAAAACACAAGCCCTCAAAATATCCTCTAATGACTGTATGGTTCCTATCTTATTGACCATCCGTATGTGGATGATAAGCCAAACTCAGTTTCAATTTAGTTCCCAACGCGGATTACAAACTAGTCCAAAAGTTTGAAGTGAAACAGGGATCCCTATCCGACACAATACTCGATGGTATCCCATGCAACCGAACAATCTCCTTGATATACAACACAACTAATCGTTCCATGGAATATTTCATGTTCATCAGCAAGAAATGAGCAGTTTTCGTCAAACGATCAACTATTACCCAGATGGAATCATACCCTCTCTGAGATTTTGAAAGCCCGATACAAAATCCATGGAAATACTATCCCACTTCCAAACAGGAATCTCCAATGACAGTAATTCTCCCGCTGGCCTCTGATGTTCAATCTTGGCTTTCTGACAGATAAAACAACTCGAGACGTACAATTCCACGTCCCTTTTTACACCAGACCACCAAAACAGCTTTTTCAGATCATGATACATTTTCGTTGTCCCCGAGTGAAAACTCATTTTACTTTTGTGTGACTCTTCTAGAATACTCCTGCTCAAACCCACCTCAAGAGGCACACACACCCTTCCCTTATATCGCAACATTCCACTGGAATCCAACTCAAAATCTGTCTCCTTCCCACTAGCCATCAAATCGCGTTTGACCTTCAACTCATGATCCTCAACTTGCCTTATCCTGATTTGATCGAACAATTCATTGGTGAACTTAAGCATTCCCAAAATCATGCTATGGGGTCTCACTTGAACTGTCAGGTTCATATCCCTGAACTCCTCAATTAGTTTCTCTTCATGAACCATCAAAGCCGACATATGTAAGGATTTCCGACTTAAAGCATCGGCTACCACATTGGCCTTTCCCGAATGATACTGCAATCCAAAATCATAGTCCTTATGGAACTCCATCCATCTCCTATGTCTCATGTTCAGTTCCTTTTGATCAAAAAGGTATTTCAAACTCTTGTGGTCGATGTACACCTCAAATCTCACACCATAAAGATGGTGTCTCCAGATTTTCAATGCAAAGACCACCGCTGCTAGTTCCAAGTCATGTGTAAGGTAGTTTTGCTCATGCATTCTCCACTATCGGGAAGCATAGGCAACAACCTTGCCATCCTGCATCAAAACACAACCCAAACCTTGCTTAGAAGCATCACAATACACACTGAAATCATGATCAGTATAAGGAAGAACCAACACTAGTGTCGTGGTCAACCTTCGCTTCAACTCTTGAAAACTTTCTTCACAACGGGTTGTCCACACATACGGTTCCCCTTTTCTGGTAAGCTTAGTCAAAGGTAGTGCCAACTTCGAAAACCCTTCTATAAACTTCCGATAATAACCGGTCAATCCCAGGAAACTCCTAATCTCGGTGACTGACTTGGGTACTGCCCATTCCATAATCGCTTCGACCTTAGAAGGGTCTAATGCCACCCCTTCCTTGGATATTACATGCCCAAGAAAGTTTACCGATTCCAACCAGAAATCACATTTTGACAATTTCACATACAATTCGTTCCTCTTCAGAAGACCTAAAACAAACCTCACATGCTCCTCATGTTCCTCCCTGCCCTTGGAGTAGATCAGAATGTCATCAATAAATACCACTGCAAATGAATCTAAGTACGGGTTAAAAATCCAATTCATGTAGTTGGTAAATATTGTTGGAGCATTCGTTACACCAAACGGCATTACCAAATACTCAAAGTGCCCATACCTCCCCTAAAAGCAGTCTTAGGAATATCTTCCGACTTAACTCGAAGTTGATGATAACTCGACCGAAGGTCAACCTTTGAAAATACAACAACTCCCCTCAACTGATCAACCAAGTCGTCAATTCTAGGTAACGGATACTTGTTCTTAATAGTTACCTTGTTCAACTGTCTGTAACCGGTGCACAACCTCATACTCCCATCTTTCTTCTTGACCAACAAGACCGGTGCACCCCACGGTGAAACTCTAGGGCGAATAAACTTCTTCGCCAACAAGTCTTCAACCTGCTTTTTCAACTCAGCCAGCTCTAACGGTGCCATCCTATAAGGAGCTATAAAGATGGGTCCCATTCCTGGCACTAAGTCAATGGAGAATTCAACTTCTCTGACTGGAGGCAATTCCTGAATCTCACTAGGAAATACCTCAGGAAACTCACGAACTATCGGAATATGCTCAACTCTTGGTTTCTCAATACCCTCCAAGGATGCCAACAAAACAAACACGGCTCCTCCCTCTTTAAAGGAAGTCCTGACCCCTTTAGCCGACAACGGCTTCATATAACTAGCCTCATCAGAAATCTCACCCAGATCTCCAAACACAATGGTCTTATCAGCACAATTAAGCATCACATGATTTGTTGATAATCAGTCCATCCCCAGTATTAGATCCAATTGGGACAGTGGTAAGCAGATTAAATCCACAATAAATGTCCTACCGTTTACCACTACCGGACATTGAGACACAAACGTCGACACCACCACAGGCACACTAGTTGGGGTGGATAGGACCAAATCAAAAGACAATGACTCTGTTTGTAATTTTAGTCTGTCCACACATTCAACAGATACAAAGGAGTGTGTCGCTCCTGAATCAAACACCACTAAAAGAGGAATACTTGCCATCAAGCAGCGTAGATTCGAGGTCGTTCAGCCCTCGCAACGTTCATACTATGCTGCAGCTTAGGACAATACCTCTTGATATGTCCGACCTCCTTGCAATGAAAGAAGCTTTGGGTGGTACCGTGGCATAAGTTGCCGACATGAGTTCTGCCTCACTTGTTGCAAAAGGACGGAGACTGAGATTGCGATCCTCCTGTCTTGGCGTGATGTGACACCTTAGATTTTAAATCATTAAATTATAGTATCAGTCCTGGGAGTCTCGCTTGAGCGAGAGAATTCTCGCATGGGCGAGATAGGCTCACCTGGGAGGGTGAAATCCTGGGCTATACTGAAGGATTCTCGCTTGAGCGAGAATTGTCTCGCTTGTGCGAGAGTGGTCTCGCCTGAGCGAGAGTTGTCTCGCCTGGGCGAGACAAGTGGCATTCTGGGGCTGTCAAGGTTGTAGGATTCTCGCTTAAGCGAAAATGGGCTCGCTTGAGCGAGAGTGGTCTCGCTTGAACGAAAAATCACTCGCTTGAGCGAGAGCGTCAGATCTGAAACTTCAAAAAGGCGGGATTTTCTCGCCTGAGCGAGAATGAGCTCGCTTGAGCAAGAACCTGACGATTTCACTTTAAAATAGAAACCCCAAACACATTTTAAGGTTAGGAATTGAGAGAGAAGAGAGGAGAATGTGATTTTGAGAGCAAGAACTCGTGGGAATCCTCTAGGAGCTTTAGAAGAGATCCTAAGGTTGGAGGAAATTGCGGAGGAAACTTGTAAGGTTATTCAAAATCGACCCCCAACACTCACCAAGGTAAGGATAAGTCTTTACTTGTTCATTTGAAGTAGAAAATGTGTGTATTTTCTGGTTGTGTAATGATTAAATTGTGAATCACGTATTTAGTATATACATATATGGATGTGTTTATACTAATGATGGCGTGGATTTACGGGAAATGATTTATGGTGAAATCAATGAAAAGAAAATATATTTTAGTTGACCATGAATGATTAGCGACTTCGACTCGAGTATATGAAGCAACACTTCGGCTCGAGTATATGAAGAAAAACTCCGGCTCGAGTATATGTAGCAAAACTCTGGCTCGAGTATATGTAGCAAAACTCCGGCTCGAGTATATGAAGCAACACTCCGGCTCGAGTATATGAAGCAAAACTACGGCTCGGGTATATGAAGCAACACTCCGGCTCGAGTATATGTAGCACGTTTTCTTTTTAAAAGAAATGAGAATCTGCTTTTAGCTAACCGTAAGGGGTGTAGCGACTTTGGCTCAAGTTATGCAGCAAAGAAAATGAATTTCAAAATGGTTTACTAACCCCCTTTAAAATGTGGATTATCTTATAATGGAATTTAGTGTCTTGGTGACTTACTCCTTTGTATGTTGTGTGTATTTGCCATTGATAATCCCATTGCAGATAAACAGGACAGTTGAGAATGCTTGGTTCGAGGCATTAGGAGCTTAGAACTTGGATCCTTTATTTTTATTTTTGTGATGTAAATTGTTACTTGGATGATTGTATTCATAACTATCTGACTTACTACATTTTTTGTGTAATGCTGGTTATTAGAAGCTATGGGTGTTTTGGAAACCCATAGCTAGTCATATGCGGTAATTACCGAGGAAAGGAATATATGAATTATGATTTTCTGTTAAATCAAACGTATGTGAATATGGCGACATGGAATAAGTATGTTGAAAATGTGATAGTAAGTGTAGGAAAATGCATGCAAAAGGAATAAATTAAGGAAAAAATTTCAAGGGTAGAAATTGGGTCCTTACAATATGTTATCAGAGCATAGTTAATTTTGCGGCCTAGGATATGGCCTTACATGCTTCTTTGTGATCTTTATGTGCCTGAATTTCTTAGTTGGCATTGACGGTTGTGTGCTTATGTGATACTTGTCTGGTTAGAAAATTAGTTTACTGACTAGTACATGAGTACAGGTACACATGGTTGAAAGAGGAAGAGGAACGGGTCAGAATGTTCCCAATGATCTATTGGCACAGCTGGTAGAGGTGCTTCAGGGCATGAATGAGAATTTACAAAATCTGAATTGGAGCATGGCGCTAGGTCCAGGCTCGCACACCGTAGTTTTACAAGGACCGGCTGAGTACCGAGAGTTAGATAAATCCTGCAGGAGGAACCCTAGTTAGTTCCAAGGCGGATTCGCTCCGAATGCTGCTATTGAATGGGTCCAAGGAATGGAGTGTACTAACATGAAGGCGGATGGAGTGGCGACCTCTAAATCCATTCCTCCCAAGAACTATGGGCCTCAAAGAAACTTTGTGCACGGAAGGGGCAAGGGCAAGATGTTTCACGAAGAACGAAAGCCTTATTTTCCACCGGTTGGTATTCGGGGTTACACTTCGCATGGGCCGAGGACCCATGCAAATGCAGGAAGGTCACAGTTACACTCTTCGTCCTGGTGCAACAAGTGTAATCGAAGTCATGTCGGAGAGTTGTGTCCTGGAACGACAGATAGCTGCTTTTACTGCAAAGAGACCGAACATATCAAGAGGTACTGTCCTAAGTCACGGCAGAGTATGAATGTTATGGGGACTGGACGACCTCAATCCATCAGCAGAGTGGTTACCATGGATGGTCTGACCCAGTGTAGGATGTATGAGGAGAAATGGAATGAAAGCCAACGATCATATGCCCCAACTGGTGTCCATCGTAACCATGGTTATTAAGGGTCAAAACCTACTATTGGAGGATTTCAACCCGACGTTTTTCCTATGTGCATCAAATGTGGGCGGAAGCATGCGAGAACAATTTGTCCTGGTTCGGAAAATGGTTGTTTCCACTATAAGTAAAAGGGACATATAAAGAGGTTTTGTCCGAAGTTGACTTGGAATGTAAATGCTGTGAAAGCTGGGAGGCCTAGTACAACGGGCCGAGTGAGCACCATGAGTGGCACGGATACGTCCGATGTCGACGGTTTGATCCGAGGTAACGCATGGTGACAGGTATTCCTTGTTTAGTGTCGTTGATTCAGGAGCGACACACTCCCTTGTATTTGTTGAATGTGTAAACCGGCTGAAACTGCAAAAAATGAGTCGTTGCCTTTCGACTTGATCGTATACACCCCAACTCGTGGGCTGACGGTGGTATCGATGTTTACGTTCTAGTGTCCGATTGTAGTAAATGGTAGCACGTTTACAGTGGAATTAATCTGCTTGTCGTTGTCTTAGTAGATTTAAATCTGTAAATGGACTTGTTGTTAGCAAAGGATAAAGCTGACAAGGCCGTGGCGGTTGGGAATCTGTGTGAGATTTCTGACCAGGCTAGTGGTATGGAGCCAGTGTCTGCTAAGGGAGTCATAGCTTCCCATAAGAAAAGGGGATCTATGTTTTTTCTGTTGATGTCACCGGAGGGTATTTAGAAACTTGTTAGCATTGGGGAGAATAAGACGTTGGATGAACTATGTATTTTGTCTAGGAAAGTGGATTTTTCTTCTATGAATGACGTTTGATAATGAATGGAATGTTAGTCCTTTGTAATAGTGGAATGAGCTATACCATGAAAAGTCATATGTCATGCTATGTGGTTTCCTACATGTTCCTTTGAAAACTTGTTTCTGTTTCATGTGCGTCAGTAATTGCTAGACATGATTGTAACGTAAACGCATGAGAAAAAGTTTTGTTTAAAAAATTATGTTAAAGCGATTATGTAAACCTTGTTTTCACGACATGGTTGCCATGAATCGTATACTCAATCCATTTTGAAAATCATTCTTGTGTAAGACATAGCATGTGGCTAAACATTGATTTAGTATCACGTTGGAGAATCCAATAACTTTAACAACCATATCTTGATAAGTATGGTGTTGTTAAAAACTTGGAGATACGATTTCGACCATATGACTCGAGTCATACTGCAAGTGGAGTACTAAACGTATATTTGCAAGTGTAATGGGGGTATCCAAATCTAACTTAGGTCATTGGACTGAACGTTTGTAAATCTTCCCTTGTCGATTGGTAACAAAATATCTAATTTTGGGTGAATCAATGGTTTAGTGTGTCCAATTGAGACTAGGGATCGGTACTTTCTTTCTACTGTAGGGTATGGTGACAGAAATGTTTGATGTAATAGGATAATTACAGGATGGCTTGATTTTGCATGAGGGGAGAGACTCTAAAAGTCTTAGTTGTTTAGATGTTTTGTTGAGTGACTACCTTGGTTCTATGTGGTAGTGCATGCAATGTTGGGAATGCTTAGGAAAATTTTGGGCAAATAGTGGTTTTGTTTAATGAGTGGAATGAATTTATGCTATTTCCTTGAGTGGAGGTGGAACTAGCTAGTGCATGTTGGATGATAAATGATGCTTTTTGTTGTTGGTGAGGAGTAAGGAGTTTCCCCATTCCCTTGGTTTCGGAAGTGTTATTGGGATTCTCAACGTATGTGGGGATCGTCTTGAACGATTGTTAGTTGAATAGGTCAGAGAGACCTATGGTTCTTGATGAAAACTAGGGAATCTTTATTCCGGTTACAGTTTCGTTCTCTTAGTTGTTCGAGTTGTTCGAGATTGGGATCTTAGTATTTGGGCCTTGAGGAGATTGTCCATGAATTGGCCTTGTCATATCACAGTTTAGTGGTGTATGCCCTTGGTGTTCGTTTGAGTAATCTTAATGGATTAGATGATCGAGTATGAATTTGGTTGAGTATAACTTATGCCTAAAATCTAGGCGATGATATGATTTTCCGAGAGTAGTCTAATTAAATTTTCGGGGACGAAAATTCCTATAGAGGGGGAGGATTGTGACACCCTAGATTTTAAAGTCATTAAATTATAGTATCAGTCCTGGGAGTCTCGCTTGAGCGAGAGAATTGTCGCCTGGGCGAGAGAGGCTCACCTGGGAGGGTGGAAATTGGGTCCTTACACGTGAGGCCTTAGTCCATGCGAACTACTTCCCCAATTTCCAGCAGGTGGGGAGTACGGATTTTGTTCCTCTTGAAAGACCTTACTCTTCCCCTTTCCATGCCCATAACTCCTTTGAGGCCCAAAGTGCCTTAGGGGATTTGTGCGGGGAGTCACCACCCCATCTACCGCCAAGTCATCCTCATACATCTTTCACTTGTTTACCAATGTAGCAAAATCTGCAATCTCTTAATCCCTGAATATCATTTTCAACTTGGGCTTCAAACCAGATTCAAATTTAGAGCATTTGGATCTTCTGTCCACTTCCAATTCAGATTAAGGGCAAAATCGGGCCAATTCCTCGAACTTGGCTGCATATTCTCCCACCGACATGTTACCCTGCTCCAACCTTAGAAATATTTCTGAAGGAATTTCTCCTTGAAGGTACCCCAGACAACCACTTGTCCCTCAACTTCCATTTGGCGTCGAGTAAACTTCCACCAAGTTTCAACTTCTTTTACCAGCATGTAAGAAGCATAGGCCACCTTCTGAACATCATTACAACCCATGGCTCAGAATATTCGTTCCAAGTCTTGATTCCACTCGTTTGAAGCATCTGGAGCGAATCCACCTTGGAACTAGCTAGGATTCCGCTTACAGAACTCATTCAATCCTCGGTACTCGGCCGGCCCGGGTGGGACTAAAGGTTGCAAGCTAGGACTTGGTGTTGTGTTCTGGTTCAGGCTATGCAAGTTCTCATTCACTTGTTGCAGTGCAGCCACCATCTGAGCCAACAGATCATTGGAACATTCTGACTCGTTCCTCTCCCTCTTCCAACCATTTCTTAACCTGCACTGGTTGGTGGTTAGCACACAATTCTTACTCACATAACTCAGGTTATCACATAGTCTCATAGTACATTACAAGTCACTACACCAATGCTACATGATTTAAACAGTCAATTCACATAATCTCAACAAGTTAAATCACAAACATGTTACAAAGAAGCAAGTAAGGCCATACCATAGGCTGCAGAATTAACTATGCTCTGATACCATATTGTAAGGACCCAAATTCTACACTTGAAATTTTTTCCTTCTTTTAATCCATTCACCTACATTTTTCTATAACTTAGAATCACAAATCCAACAACTTTATGTTAATCTCGCTTTCCAGTTTATAATTATTCTATAACGTAAATATCCAAACACCCATTTCATTTAACAGAAAAACATAATTCATATTAATGTCTCCCTATAACTACAGCATACAACCAGCTATGGGTTTTCAAAATTCCCATAGCTACAAATATCCAGTGTTACAATGCTTGGAGTTACAATTATCCAAAATAGCATTTAGTCAGTCATAATACAAAAAGGCGTAAACAAAAGAATCTGTATTTTAAAGTTCCTAAACCTCCAAAACAAGCATCCTCAATGTACCTATTTACCTGCAATGGGATTATCGATAACAAATACACAAAACATACAAATGAGTAAGTCATTAATTCAATAAATATCATTATAAGATAATCCACATTTTTAAAGGGGTTAGTAAACCATTTTAAATTCATTTTCGCTACATAACTTGAGCCAAAGTATCGCTACAAAACTTGAGCCAAAGTATCGCTACATAACTTGAGCCAAAGTCGCCAACCAATAATGGTCAGCTAAAAATATGTTTTCTTTTCATTGATTCACCAGCAATTCATAAACAGCAATTCCACGCATTCTCTCAATACGATATGCTAGTTAAAGACTTATCCTTACATTGGTGAGTGTTGGTTTTGGTCCTTGGTAACTTTAAAAGTTCCTCCGACACCGCCTCCAACTTTAGGATCTTTCCTCATTCCCACCACATAACAACAATGTTAGTCATTTATTCAAAATAACACATAAACAACCCATATTTCATCTTTAACCATACAAAAGATTCACACATTTTCAATGTTTCCAAAACTACCTTCATTAAGAGTTTGCAAACATCTAAAACATACATATTCATCTTATATTCAACATTAGAACATATACTCATTTTATACATCTATCATTTCACCCATTTCCCTCTTTACTCATATTCTCATTTTGGGGTTTTGGGGTTTTCATGAATCAACCCACATACCCTTTCCATTCTTTAAATACAAACTCTAAATCAAGAGTTTACAAGAGAGAAATCAAATATAACGAACCACAACTCAAAAGGAAGAGTTTCCATGGTTTCTCACACTTTAAGAAGAGATCCCATACATCCAAAACGAGTTTGAAAGGGAGAAAGAGAGCTAGAATCAAGAGATTTACCTCTTCTCAAGTTCTAACCCTAAATGTGTTTGAGGATTTCTATTTTAAAGTGAAATCGTCGAGTTCTCACTGAAGCGAGCTAATTCTCGCTCAAGCGAGATTATCCCGCCCATTTTAAAAACTCAACACTAACGCTCTCGCTGAAGCGAAGGATTCTCGCTCAAATGAGAACCCTTCAGTGTCAACCCTCTCTCCCTCGTCCAGGCGAGACATTTCTCGCTCAAGCGAGATTCCCAGATAAAATCCTGGGCGTAACTCTGACCCTCTCGCTTGGGTGAGAATGTCTCGCTCAAGCGAGAATTTGACAGTCTGCCCCACTTTTCTGGGTTGTTACCATATCTTAAGAAAATAAATTCAGGGTGTCACAAGGCTCATAAGCGTAATTAATTAAAAATAAGATAAAATAATTAGTAATAAAAATGAATTAAGAATACTATAAATAGGAGGAAATAATTAGAATGTTGACATGTTTTGTAAGGGGACCTCCAAATGAAATTAAGAAAAGAGAGCTAATTTCATTTTTTTGTTTTTGCAGAAGCTGAAGATGTTTTGTTTTGACAGATACATCTACATCTCGACAAAACTACTTAATCCATAACAAAAAATTGATTGTGTAAGAATCCACAGTTTCTTTTTTTAGATACTTTACTAGAAAAACGAAGGAGTAATAAAAAAAATGACATTTTGATCTTAGGAATTTAAAAGTCTTTTTTTATTTATGTTTGATCATGTTTAAATAACAAGTATTTTTTTTTTTTTCAAATGAAATACATTCAACTAAATCTTTGTTTTCAAAGATTCGTGGTAACAAAAAGAGCCCAGCTAAGTATTGGCATGGACAGGGATAAAAGATATAAAGAAACTAAAAAAATGGCATAAATTATATTATTATTTTCTTTTATATTATTTATTTATATAATATAAATAAAAAAGAGATAAAAGATATAAAGAGCTCTTCAAAAAAGACCAACCTTTTATTTTTTTTTTTTATGCAATGTAACAGAAACTTACTTCGTAATTCTTTTTTTTTTAGTTGGGGAGAGATGGCTGAGTGGACTAAAGCGGCGGATTGCTAATCCGTTGTACGAATTTTTGTACCGAGGGTTCGAATCCCTCTCTTTCCGCGTTACTTACCACAATGTTTCATTTCAAATAACACAAATAACCGTGGACATCATTATTCCAACAAAGTTGGATATGGATTTATTCTCTATTCCTAATTTTTTTATGTAATACTAAAAAGACTGGAAAAAGTAGGCAAGGAATAAAACGTTTCCTATGTCTATCATACATGAATGGAAAAAATCCTCGGATCAAAATTCTTGTTATTTTAGGTTTAAGCCTAACGAGAATAATATTCTACAACCAGCAATTCATTTATTTTCAAACCAACCCATTTACTATCTATTATTTGATTGACTAATCCTTTATATTGGAATGGATGAAGAGTCAAATGGGCTGGCAACTCGTCACGAGGGGCTGAATCAAGATCATTTTGAATCAAAGCTCTAGATTTTGGTTCATCCTTCGTTGTAAAGATATCTTGGGGTTTACAACGATAACTTGGTATATTAACCATACCAAATATGTTAAATCAAGGAAAATCTACTAAAATATTGTACTACAAAGAAGAATTAGATGAATACTATTAATATACGAACCCTATTGTATATAGAAAATAAAAACGCGGAGGCGGTTCTTTTCGTGATTTGTTCTACAGAGATCCAACTCCCCCAATTTTTTTTTATTCCTAAAAAAAAAATTATATAAAAAATCAAAACAAATAGAGAAAAGCCGGCTATCGGAATCGAACCGATGACCATCGCATTACAAATGCGATGCTCTAACCTCTGAGCTAAGCGGGCTCACAAAGCCAAAATTCCGCGTACATAGGAATTTTTTAAGCTAAGCTACTAACGGGATCTTAGTTAGTTACTGTATTTTATATTTATATTAGAGTATCTTCTATTTATATAATATTATTTATATTATTTCATTTCGAATTTTTTTATAATATTCGAATTAGAAAAAAAAACGTTCGAATTTCTTAGAATTTCGAATAATGAAGAATTGGATTACAGTAAACAGTAATTTATATTACACTATTCTTATACATTAAGATGAAATATGTATAATACATCGATTTCTATTCTAAATTAATAAATGGATTAAAAAAAAAAAAGAATCGACCGTTCGAGTATTCCAAATTGCATGAAAAAATAATAGGGCAGGGACATATAAAAAGGATAGATATGTGGTATATTTCTAGGTATATTGAATTGCGAATACAGAAATAATAGAATCATTTTAGTTAGATTCTACCAAATATGAATATCCAATATCGATGAACGAGAATAAATAAAATCGGAGGAAACATCTTTCAATATAGGAATCAGTATCGAATCCATTCAACAGTTCTGGAATAATTCTCATAATTTAACTGAAAAAAATCCTAGTGAGAATGAGATCACAATCTAAAAAGAGGGGGGATATGGCGAAATTGGTAGACGCTACGGACTTAATTGGATTGAGCCTTGGTATGGAAACTTACCAAGTGATAACTTTCAAATTCAGAGAAACCCTGGAATTGACAATGGGCAATCCTGAGCCAAATCCCGTTTTTTCGAAAAAACAAAGAAAAGTTCAGAAAGCGAAAATAAAAAGGATAGGTGCAGAGACTCAATGGAAGCTGTTCTAACAAACGGAGTTGACGACATTTACTTTCGCGTTGGGTTAGGAAAGGAATCCTTTCATCGAAATTTTGTAAAGGATCAAGAATAAACGTATATACATATATACGTATATTTACTGAAATATTATTTCAATTGATTAATAAAGACTGAAAATCTCTATTTATTGAAGGAGTAATTGAATATTGATTGCTCAAATCATTCATTCCATGATAATCTGATAGATCTTTTTAAGAGCTGATTAATCAGACCAGAATAAAGATAGAGTCCCATTCTACATGTCAATACCGACAACAATGAAATTTAGAGTAAGAGGAAAATCCGTCGACTTTATAAATCGTGAGGGTTCAAGTCCCTCTATCCCCAAAAGTCCGGGTTCACTCTCTAATTTTTTCTCCTAAATTATCTTTTTTTTTATTCGTTATGTGTCTTATTCATTCAGTCCATTCTTTTACAAATGGATCTGAGTGGAATTTTTCTTTTTTTTTATCACAATCACAACACAAGTCTTTGAATATGTTTATAATATATATATATATTAAACATACAATTTTTTTTGATATTATATGATAAACAAACCTACAAACGAACATCTTATCCTTGAGCAATGAGCAAGCAAGTCTCATATTAATGATTAACAATACATAATGATTAGTACTACTGAAAAAAAAAGAAAATTAAAAAATACAAAAGTATTTTTTATTTAGTTGACATAGATTCATTGACATATATTCAAGTAATCTCTTAAAATGGAGATGCTGCGCCAAGAATGGTCGGGATAGCTCAGCTGGTAGAGCAGAGGACTGAAAATCCTCGTGTCACCAGTTCAAATCTGGTTCCTGGCACATGATTAATTTGTGTATTAGTATCTATTCCCAAAATTCATAAAAATGAATTTTGGGAATAGATACATATTTGTTAGTGGTTTAGATCATTATACATATTTATCTATCTAGGTGTAAAGAAGAGCTGTATGTTCTATGTTCGAGGTCTATTCTATGTATATTCAAATGTATATATAAAGTGTGTAAAAAATGAATTATTCGAGTTTGGTTCCTTTTTTTTTTGCCCCCAAAAACAAAAAATAATTCGAACCTATCTAAGGAAGTTTAGGGGCGGGAAGAGTAGAAATGTATCTCAGATTGATGTTGATGTACACGTTACATAGTTCATGATGCAAAATTTTTTTAGTTCATCCTATCGGCTTAGCTCATCTGAAAGAAGTGAAGTATCGTTCAAATTTGAGAATCTAAATGAATCCCTACCCGCATTTTTTAATTTATCCCATCCATCATAATAATATATAAACGAGACCTCAATTATTCTGTTTGATTTGACGTCAATTACTTTGTCTGATCTATAAGACAATCTACGGATATTTAAGGAATATCTGGGATTGTAGAAATGCGGATTAGTTTTTTCTTTTTTTCATTTAGTGAGCATCTTGTATTTCATAAAAATTGGGGGCGATATAATCTTTACGCAAAGGCCATCCTATCCAACTTTCGGGCATTAAAATACGTTTCAGACGCGGATGATTATAATAAGAGATTCCCAACATATCATAAGATTCTCTTTCTTGAAAATCCGCACTTTTCCAAACCCAGAAAATAGAAGGAATTACTGGATTTTTCCTTGGTACAAATACTTTTATGCATATCTCTTCTGGTTGATCTATACCACACTCTATTCTCGTAAGATGATACACACTAGCTAACAGTCCTCCCGGTGCTACATCATAAGCACATTGGGAACGTAGATAATTGTAACCATATACATATAAAATAACAGCAATGGAATGCCAATCCTCGGACTTTATTTGTAAAGTCTCTATTCCTTGGTAATCGAAACCCAAAGATCTATGAATTAGTCCATGTTTGACTAGCCAAGCCGACAAACGACCCTGCATTTTTTTCTCCTGTATTTTTTTTATTTGTATAAGTTAAGTAGTTTACCTTACAGTGAAATTTTTTAAGATTGACTTGCTATTTATTATTGTATTTTGGACAAAAGAATCCGGTCTAATTCACTACTTTGTGGGAGGATACTGAACTCTTTTTTTTATATTTGAAAAATGTGTCAGAGGAGATCTCCGAAGTAGATGGTGGTTGAAAAAAAAATCCTTGATCATAATTGCCGGTATGAGTACTGCGTCCAACATTAAATTTGTGGTTGGTAGTAAAACACCTATTCTTATTCTCTCGTTGAGACCTAATTTGCTCTTCATAGATTTCTCGAGATATTTTCTTACGAAGTTTTGTTATAGCATCTATAACGGCCTCCGGTTTAGGTGGACAGCCCGGCAAATAGACATCCACAGGAATTAGCTTATCTACGCCCCGAACAGTACTATAAGAATCGGTACTGAACATTCCCCCTGTAATTGTACAGGCTCCCATAGCAATAACATATTTTGGTTCGGGCATTTGCTCATATAATCTAACTAAAGAAGGAGCCATTTTCATAGTTACTGTGCCCGCTGTTAAAATTAGGTCTGCCTGCCTAGGACTCGATCGTGGTACTAGTCCATAACGATCAAAGTCGAATCGCGACCCTATTAATGAAGCAAATTCAATGAAGCAACAACTGGTACCATAGAGAAGCGGCCATAAACTGGATAGTCTTGACCAATTTGAAAGCTCATTTAATGTAGTTGAAATAACTGAATTTTGGGTTGTTCGATCACGTAAGAGAAACTCAATAGAATTCATAATAGTCTCAATGTTTTTTTTTTTATTGTCTAAATATTCAAGAATTATGACCATTCTAATGCCCCCTTTCGCCATGCATAAACTAAACCAACAATTAGGATAAGCACGAAAATTAAAGCTTCTATAAATACGGATACCCCCAATACATCGAAACTCATTGCCCATGGATAAAGAAAAACCGTTTCAACATCAAAAACAACAAAAACTAGAGCAAACATATAATAACGGATTCTAAATTGTAACCAAGCATCGCCCATTGGTTCTATTCCCGATTCATAACTCGAGAGTTTCTCTGGTCCCTTTCGAATCGGGGCTAAAATTCCAGAAATTAAAAATGCTAAAATCGGAATAAGGCTCGAGATTATTAGAAATGCCCAAAAAATATCATATTCGTAAAGCAAAAACATAAATGTACTCCTATGAATGTGGAAAATATACCCGATTAGTCATTCGTATTCGTTATTAATAAATTCCATATTAATTTCGATTAAATTTCAAAATTTATTATTATTTTTTTATATTAAATAATTAGATTTAATATACAAACATAATTATATATTATAATATATATAATGATATATATAATAATTATATATAGTCTATATAACATATAGAACTCCTTTACTTTATATTAAAATATTGAAGTAAAGCATTTCATTTTTTATATAACTGATTTAAACTAGTATAGAAGACTACTAATATTAGTAACTTTTTATCTAATATAAAACTATTCTAATAGAAATTTAGAAATTCGTTCTACTGCTAATTAATTACTAATTAATATAATAATAATAGAATGGATATTTTTACTAATACGAGTATAGAGTATTTAGTACTCAAAATATATTAGTTAGTAATGAGACATATTAAATAATAAATATTATTATTTGTAGGAATATGTAGGGCTATACGGACTCGAACCGTAGACCTGCTCGGTAAAACAAATCAAACTTATTATTATCAAAACGATTTGAATTTCTTTAAAGACCCAACGTGCATCTTTTTTGCATTGGGCTTTTTCATTAACTGATACAAATATCAGTTAGTCTACCATCTTTTTTCTTGACAGAAAGAATAAGGAGATGACTCCCTGTGCTCTGATTTCTTATTTTGATTACAATAAATCTAAGAGCACTACCAAAGTGTTTCAAAGAAGGGTTATCCTGACGTAGGTCTGCTTTTGGCCCGGATCAACTTAAGTTAAATGGATTCTCTATCGACTTACTTATATCAAATAAGAAATGAAACTTCATACACCTTAAAGTTCATACGATAGGACGAAAAGATAATTTGTTTGAGGTCCCTATACATACTCATTAGGCCTAGCATTGAATAGACCGGGTCGGGTATTCACCTTATCAGTATCTCAAATCAATGAGGGGGTTTGTTTGACTGACGTCTAAACCCTTTGTCAGGCTATTTTTGTTCCCTAAAATAGAGTCAGACATCCATTTCTCAATAAGATCCGCTCTTTTGATTACAGGATGGACTCCTCTGAAAAAACATTGGCGCACGTGTAAACGAGGTGCTCTACCTAACTGAGCTATAGCCCTTGTGTGTTTGATACATTTTGATACATATTTTATCATATTATGTAGATAATTTCTTGTCAAGATGAATATTCCATGATCCAATCTCCTTGATTGATATTGTATTGGTATTGCTTATTAAGTAATATTACATTTATAATCCATTGATCTGATAGCATAGATAAGATATCCCTTTTTTTTTTTATTTTTTCGATTTGGTTGGGATGGTAAGTGACCTACTTAACTCAGTGGTTAGAGTATTGCTTTCATACGGCGGGAGTCATTGGTTCAAATCCAATAGTAGGTAAGGTGTAGAGTATTTCTTTCATACGTTTTCACACCTCCTAAACGCATCTCGCCTTCTTTTTCCACTCACTCCACCATGGAGGACACTTCAAAACATGCTGGTTTTGGAAAAATTAGCTTCCCTTCAAGAGAATCTCACTGAAAGATAAGATCTACTACAAGCATCCATGGAAGCTCGTTTGGAAACTATTTTGAATTGTCTGGCAGACAAGCTAGCTCGTCTATCCACCTCCAATTTCCAATTACCCCCTCTTGGATCTCAACCTCGTCGACCACCAGCTCCTAGTTTTGGATCTGGATTTTTTCCACCATCTGGTATAATAAAAACCCCCTAAATTAGAATTACGCCGCTTTGATGGTACAAATCTAGAGGACTGATTATTTCAAGCTGAATATTATTTTACTTTATACCAAGTAGTATCTTTCAATGCCTAGAACTAAGTGTCTTTTCCATGAAATGTATCGCACTAAGCTGATATAAATGGATGTTTCTGACCAATCAGTTTACTATTTGGGAGGGTTTCACTAAGGCATTATTGGTATGCTTTGGTCCTCTACCTTTTAAAATCAACAAGGATAACTATTCAAATTAAGGTAAACTGGCACAACCACTGAGTATCAAATCCGAGTAGATTCTCAAGAAACATGTATCACACATAACCAATTGTATAAAATAGAATTCTCCAATATGGGGGAAACCTTTGAGACCTTGACAATTTATTTATCTTAACTTTTGCTTAGGAAACCCATTTAGGTTTTCAACTTGTCGAAATTTTTTATTTTTTACCCTAACTTTTGCTTAGGTTGCTCTTTCGAGTTTTCAACCTAACAAGTTATATATATATATATGTATGTCTGTGAATGAGCATATACCCTATTGATCATATTTGTATTCATGAGTCTTGGTAATATATTTTCATCCATGTCTTGCAAGATGAGAGCTCCTCCTAAGAAAGTATTCTTGACATTGTAAGAACCTTCATAATTTAGGGCTCACTTCCCTCAGGAATCCTCTTCATCCAAAATGATATTTTTAAGTACCAGATCACATGCCTCGAATTCTCTAGGGAAAACTTTCTTGTTAAAATTCTAGCCATCCTGCCTGAATATAATTGTTTGTGGGAAATGAAAGTTAGGTTATTCTCTTTAATCATATTCAATTGCTCATACCTCACATTGACCAATTCAAATTATTCTAACCTTGCTTCATGAAGACTCTCAACAAGGGAATCTATACTTCAATGGGAGAAACAGCTTCCAGTCCATATATAGAGAGAATGACATTTCCCTAGTAATTGATCGTACGTTGGTCTAATACGCTTTCAAAGCATATGGCAATTTCTCATGCCAATTTTTGTAGTTATCCTTGAGTATTTATCTAGTCATTTCCATGACTATGCGTGTTTTCCTTTCAGACATTCCATTTTTCTGCAGAGTGTATGGAATTGTAAGTTGATGCTCTATAACTTCTTCCCCACAAAATTTATCAAAATCACAAGAGTTATACTCTTTGTCGCGATCACTTATTGAGTACTTTTATATGTTTATCACTTTGCTTATCAAGGAATGACAATGATAAAATCTAAGGAATGGTGATAAAATGAAAGGCAAGCACCTCTATTTATAGCAGAGACCCAAATCACCTTAGAAATTGAGATAAAAGGTGGACAGATGGATCCAACGGTTAACACGATGTTCGAAACGGAAAGCCATCAAGAAATCCAAACTGAACTCATCCATGTCGTACAACAACGAATATCAAATATAATTCAACAACAACCCAAGATTCAAGGCACCTTATTTATGGTACACAAGGAATAAAGCAACTCATTAAGTACGTGAACGAAAGGGCGTAGAGCATAGCAACATATCATCATGTCACGTCCTTTCTCAAGCAGACGCGATAGTCGAGAACACCCCCTAGCCTACCACATGTCCTGCAAAAAATGACATCATGATATCTGGAGCAAACCACAAATTATCAAGTGGCCGCTAAGACGAACAAGTCACTAAAACAGTCGCGTGATCCCAACTTTTTGATATTGGATATTAGCAACAAGACTATCGTGCTCGCTCATATCATCGCCAAGTTTAAAATTAAAAGACATCTAAGAAAAGAGACCATCATGGATTCCGAAGGACCTTGGCTTACTCACCCTTCACCTGCGTTAACATGAATTCCCAAAAGCATGGGTCAAATTCCCATTGGTCGGTATTCAGCGTCATCCCCTAGAGGAGTCACCCACATCCCCCGTTAGTGGTGGCCAACAAATCCCTCAAGGCGTGGACCATCTCCCCTTCGGTCTGCGATAATAGTCCCACCCGAGAGGCGCCGATCACATTCTCCTATAACGTCCATTGACATTAAACCTGTCAAGTTGCGATTAACGACCCTTTTTTGCCAACGATTTGTTACCTCCCATAGGATGGAAACCGTGTTCCATTCGCTCGGTAATCATGCCCGAACTCGAGCAAGTGCCATACTTCGAGCATGATTTTTCAACCCCTCAGGTCACCAACTCCTCACCAGCGGCAAGCTAAAACCAACCGAGTGACCATAGCAATACTAAGTCAGCCATGCATAATTAGCAAAGGTCAACCGTCAAAGACTAGCAAAATCATCAAAGTCTAATAGCACGCTCGACTATTGAGCATCATACTAGATTGAGGGCAGCTATTCCACATGTAAGGACCCAAATTCTACCCTTGAATTTTTATATTCGAATTTTTTCCTTATTTTATTCTTTTCACATACATTTTTTCTATAACTTAGATTCACAAGTGCAACAATCCTCATTTCAAGCCCACCTTCCCATTCATATTCTTTCCCTAACACAATATCCACATACATGTTAATTAAACAGAAAATCATAATTCATATTAATGTATTCGGGTAACTACCGCATACAACTAGCTATGGGTTTCCAAAATACCCATAGCTATAAATATCTAGAGTTACAATTATCCAAAAATTATAATGATCATAGTTACAAATACATATCCGCAAATATTCAATCATGATACAAAAAGGTGCAAAAAATGAATCCAGGTTTTAAGCTCCTAAGGCATCAAACCAAGCCTCCTCAATTTACTTGTTTACATGCAATGGGATTATCAATGACAAATACACATAAAATATAAAGGAGTAAGTCGTTAATTCAATAAATATCATTAAGCGATAATCCACATTTTAAAGAGAGTTAAATAAACGATTTGACATTCGAATATAAAATCAACATATCATATTTCCCATCTCATACCACCTCATTCATCACTTTTGTTTATACATTCATCCTTACCAAACCTTGTCACTTTACTCATAATTAATACACCACACAATTACATTCCACATATATATTTACCTTTACATTACCACATGGGGCAAGACATTCAATGCAATGCCACGTAGGGCAAGTCATTCGCAATACCACGTAGGGCAAGTCATTCGCAATACCACGTACGGCAAGTCATTCTCATTACCACGTAGGGCAAGTCATTCTCATTACCACGTAGGGCAAGTTATTCCCATTACCACGTAGGGCAAGTCATTCGCAATACCACGTAGGGCAAGTCATTCGCAATACCACGTAGGGCAAGTCATTCTCAAATCATATACATAATCAGAAAATCCACACATTTTCTATCATCATATACAATTAACCACTTCTCCTTACCTTGGTGAATGTTGGGGTCGGTTTTGGGTAACTTTGCAAGTTCCTTCACTACCTCCTCCAACCTTTGGATCTTTCCTCATTCCCACCAAATCAACAACAAAAGTCAGGAATTTATTCTCAACAACATATAACCAACTCATATCTCATTTACAAACATATATGATATTCACATATTTCCACTATTTCCAAAACTATTTTCAATAGAAGTTTTCCAACATTAAAACATACATATTCATCTTCTATTTTGCCTTAGAACACATACTCAACTTCTCCATCTACCATTTTACCCATTTTCCTCTTTTGACACATTTTCATTTTGGGGGTTTTGGGGTTTTCATGAATCAACCCACAAAACCTTTCCATTCATCAAATACCAACTCTAAACCAAGAGTTTTCAAGAGAAAAACAACATAAAACGAACTATAATTCTAAAGGATGAGTTTCCATGGTTTCTCTCATTTTAAGAAGAGATCCTCTGAAGAAGATCTTGCTCCTGACCTTGACACGGTTTTGATGAAGACACCAATATCACAAAAAGAAGAAAGGAAGAAGACCTTCAAAGACTATCAAAGACAAAACTTCAAAGAAATAGAGTCTAAGTCTTAGGTACTTCTATCCTTACAACTCATATATTTACATAGTTAATAATGCTCAAAATTGTTTTCATGAAAATCAGAATAATCTAAGTGTGATTAAAAATAATTTTCAAAAACAACATGTAACGGGTTACCATACTTGAGTAACAAGTTACATTAGTGAGAAAAGAGTTTTCAAACCTCTAACAGCTATGAGTAATCCATTACAGACTTTGGAGTAACAAATTACCATTTTAGAAAACAGGATAATCGATTACTCATAGTAGTGTAATCGATTACACTAAGGCAAATTCACAAAGCTGTCAAACAGTGTTGTTGAGTAATCTATTACTCAAATCCAGTAATCGATTACACTGTGTGAATTTTCAAAAAGTTGTTAACAGGATTGTTGGGTAATCGATTACCCACTTGCAGTAATCGATTACTGAGAGCTGTTGTATCAGTTTTCAGATATCAAGTGAAGAGTTTTCACTCCAAACTGATTGCTTTTCATTCCAAACGAAACCTACTCATACCTATGGGTATTATGGTTGATTGGAAGTCTATATAAAGGCGTTTAAACACTCTCACAACATACAACAACTTTCATAATAAAATCACACAAAGCTCTTACACTTTTCTGAATTTTCTACACTTTTCAAAACAACATACTCTCAAACTTTCTATGTATTTCTGAGTTGCTTCAAAGTGCTTTCTAAACATTTTCAAAGTTAAAAGAGCATTATTATCTCAAGTATAAGAGTTGTTATTGGATTGCAAATTCTAGAAATTGTCATATACACTTGTAAGGCAATCCAAGCCAAATTGTACATTCTTCACTTTTGCAAAGTTTACTTTCTTTCACAAGGGTGTGAAGAGAAAGGGTGAGTGACTTGGTATAGTGTTTACCAAGGGTGTAACTTGGTATAGTATTTACCAAGGGTGTGACTTGGAATAGAGTTTTCCAAGGGGATTAGATATAAGTGAGTGTGTAAGGTACAAGGAGATCTCGGGGTGAGAAAATTGTAATTGCAACTCATTATATTTCATAATGGAATCTCTTGCGCGTCAAGATTACTGGACGTAGCCTTCGTTGGACAAGAAGGTGAACCGATATAAAACACATGTGTACTCTCTTTCCCTTCTCTTTGTTAATTTTCTATCCTTCCTAAGTCAATATTTTTCTGCATAATATTTTCGCTGCACATTAACTTTGATATCGCTGAAAAATTGGCCATACTTATTGCAACAACTAATTCACCCCTCCCCCCCCCCCCCCCCCCCTCTTAGTTGCAAACTCATTCTAACATATCCAACCTACCCAAAACAAGTTTCAAAGAGAAGAAGAGAGTTAGAATTAAGAGTTTTACCTCTTCTCAAGCTCCTAGATGATTCTCAAGACTCCTTGCTCTTGAAAATGCTCTCTTCTCTCACTTCTCTCCAAGTTCTAACCCTAAAATTTGTTTGGGGTTCCTTATTTAATGTAACAGCGTCGGGTTCTCGCTCAAGCGAGCCCATTCTCGCTCAAGCGAGAAAATCCCGCCCATTTTAAAAACTAAGATCTGACCCTCTCGCTCAAGCGAGGGTCCTCTCGCTCAAGCGAGAATCTCACAGCCTCTACAGCTTCAGAGTGTCATTTCTCGCCCAAGCGAGACAACTCTCGCTCAGGCGAGACCATTCTCGCTCAAGCGAGACGTTTCTCGCTCAGGCGAGAATCCTTCAGTATAGCGTAGTATTTCACTCACCCAGGTGAACCACTCTCGCCCAGGCGACTCCTCTCTCGCTCAACCGAGACTTCCAGGACTGATACTATAATTTAATGACTTTAAATTTAGGGTGTCACACCACCTCGGTCAAATAGTAAAACCTGATAGGTCGAAGTGGTCTCCTACCCGACATGCGAAAGAACAGATATATTTGAGCTAAGGCTTTCCAACACTATGCCAGATACGTTGAGCAACAGTGCATTTTTGGCTATAAGACAGCGCGTTCCGCCGCTGTCTATTTCACAGAATTCGTAGACGGTAGTCATTAACCGCGCTTCTAAAGTCGTTGTTGAATACCACATGTTATAACAACGAATACTGAGTCATGCGCTGTTAAGGAACAAACATGTATAATAGTGCAACTCATACGTAGCGTTGTATAACACAATCTAGTACAACAACGGACTATATAGGTTGTGTTGTGGTAATTTTTGTATACCACAACACTAAGTCGTTGCGCTGTCATAGTGTTAAATATCGTGCTGTCTTATATTTTACGCATGACAACATATTGTATAAGTTGCGCTGTCGTAAAGTTTGTATACCACAACACCACTAAAATACTATGTTGTCTTATGTTTTACGTATGACAGCAGTCTAAGTAGCGTTGTCTGATTGTTTACGTATGACAACACAACGTAAATATTGTGTTGTCTTATGTGTTACATATGACAACAAACAGTATAAGTCGCGCTGTCTTATTTTTTACGTATGACAACACAACGTAAATACTGCGTTGTCTTATGTTTTACGTATGACAACACACAGTATAAGTCGCGTTGTCTGATTGTTTACGTAATACAGCGAATTATTAAATGCAACAACATTGTTCATCGCCGAATAGATTTACTTGTTACAATAACGCTGTATAGATTTCCTCTTAGACTATTTATTAAAATACAACAACCACTGCTTTTGCAGGGCTTGCCACTTACCAACGCATTATTACAACAGCGGCTTAAAGATTTACTCTTAGAATGCGCTGTTGATTTATCTCAACCACAGCACACAGCCACACAATCAACTAGCCTCTCAACAAACTTACTATAACAGCAATGAAACAAACTTACTAATTATAAAATTAATGTAAATAAAGAATACCTGCATATTTATTTGTCAATTTCATTGTGATATTTTTCTACATTGGAAAGCACTGACTCAACAATGAAACAAACTTACTATATCTGAACTTATGATAAAGGAATTATAAAATTATGGTAAATAAAGAATATTTGTTTATTTGTCAATTTCATTGTGATATTTTTCTGCATTGGAAAAAAAACTGCTCCACCACATCAAGACCATTTATTCATATAGAAATGGAGAAAAAAAAGTAACGATACAAACTCAAAAAAGAATAAAAAAGTGAAACACTAAGAAATGAAGAAAGCCTTACAAATTCGTGAGTTCATTATTAGTCCATTAGTCCATTGCAAGAATCTTACTGAGCGTGCATCTGAAATATTATTCACAAACTCAACAAAGAATAAATACAATGCATTATTCACACTAATGCCATATAAGCATCAAACTTACAGCAGATTGTCAACAAACTTACAATGCAAACAATCTTTATTCATTACAATGCAAACAAAATACAATGCATTATTCACACTAATGTTATATAAGCCACAAACTTACACCAGACTGTCAACAAAATTACAATGCAAACAATCTTCTCCGTAAATTACAAACAAAATTATAAGTAAATTACAATCAAAATAAATTTATACTATACTTATACAAGGATATGCATCTAATTTTTATTCTTCTTTGATGGTTTCTGGATTGTAATATTATTGTCTTCTCCAGTAAGAATTTCATTCACCCAAAGGCCCTCATCATGATCACCTCTTGTATATAAATCATCATTAGTAGTTATCTCATGCGACAGTGATATCCCAAAAAAGGATCATCTTCAACATCAATATCTTCTTGATCATCTATATTATTGATGATGATTTTGTTGGTCAATAGAACAATGGACCATTTCTTATTTGTTGGGTCACTAACATAGAATACTTGTTGAGCCTGGGATGCTAGAATAAATGGTTCATATTTATATCCTGACCTATTAAGATCCACCTGCATGAACCCTAATTCATCAACTCGAAAATCATTATTGTTATCGACCAACATACAACAAAAAACCGGCACCCATTGTGTAATACAACTCCCATATTTGTTTAATGACCCCAAAGTATGACATGTTTGCATATATTGAGTTTCTATCTTTGGCACTTGACGTATGTAGAGTTCGAGCAACAAGAGTCACACCACTATTTTGCATTTTGCTTTGATTATCTTGTTTTTGAGTATAAAATGTGAACCCATTATTTAGGTAACCACTGTAGGATATGACATGAATACTTGGACCATTGGCTAACCATTTCAATATTTCCGAAACGGAATCCACATTTATATTCAACTTTCAATATATTCTTGATGTTTTAGCCACTTTATGAAACACTGATTATGCTCTTTGGAAATCGAATATTCATTCTTATTTTGGTTAGACTTCTTAAGAATCACCATGTGTATTTCAACATATGGCTCAACCTCGTCGTCATTATGTAAAACATACAAGTGTGTGAAAGTGTGCATGTCAAGAGGAACACTTTGGAAAGCTCTCTTTATGTGTCATGGTTTTGATGAGGACAACTTGTGCTAATAAGAGCTTGAAGATCATCAACAAATCAACGTGCTTAAGTCTTCTGATTGGTACTTAGCTTAGACTAGATTAGTTTAGGTTGAGTCTAAGGCTTAAGTCACCTAATACATATCTCATTTGCATAAATCTTTTAAATCTTTTTTATCTTGAGATATGTCATTCATAATATGTTCATGCATCATATAAATACATGTACATGTGCTTTCTAGGCATAAACTAAGTGTTATACATGTATGAATTAAAAGTGCATAACATATTTGAGCTTTTACACATGAAAAAAATGCTGTTAATCGATTACAGCATAGGTTAATCGATTAATCTAACTGTTTGCACAGTGTAATCGATTACAACAAAGGTTAATCGATTAATCTAACAATTTTGTACAGTTTAATCGATTAAAGCTGTCGTTAATCGATTAACTGGGTTATAAAATCAATTCTTTATAAACTGCATTTTTCAGAATTGATCTCATAAGTTGTATGTTAAATTTTTAGAGAGTTAGAGCATTTTTTTTCGTGTTAATTGTTGCATCTAGTTGTAAATGCATTTGTGAGTTTAGAAAAGAGAAAATTCTATGCTTTAGGATTGAGTTCATTACATGATACATTTCTCATCTTTTCATATCACATGTTCTTGCATTTTATTGATGATTCTTGATTAGATGTTTACATACTATGCATTCTGTTTTTCAAACTAATACATTTTCATACTTCATGAGTTTGTATTAGGTGATTAGAGTAAAGTCTTATCTTGTTAGATATAAGTCTTGTAATAGCTTAAGTTTACTCTATTTTGTTTTGATTGAAAAAGTGTTGTAATTTTGGGAATCTCAAGGTGTCGTATCGCCAAGAGATTGAGGGTATCTTCACTGAGTGTTAGACATAGGGATAAGTAAAGAACAGAGGTTCTTGGCTGGGGCTACGCCGAAAGGAAGGTTTTCTTTGTCGGTAGGAAGGGAGTCAAACCATAGAATAGGATCTTTATTATCTTGTAAGTGTCTAAGTGTTGTAATTGGGTAGAGTGTATGTAATAAACATTTGATTCAATTATAGTGAAGAAAAATCTCCCAAATCAGTCGGGAGGCCTGGATGTAGTTTGCGGTGGACAAGCAAACGAACCAGGATAAAATTCGTGTTGCAGGATTTTTCTATCCCTTTCTCTCTTTATTGCATTTGATCGATTAATTTGTATAGTAGATTTAATTGATAATCTGTTTCGGTACTATACTGATTACACTCTGATAATTCTGTAAGCTCTGTATACTCGCTTCGTTATCAATTAATTGTCGCGCAAGAAATTGTATCTGCATTTAGCTTACTGTCACGGTTTAATCGATTAAGTGTAGTGTGTTAATCGATTACATTAGTTCTGTTAATCGATTAAGAGGACTGTGTTGAATGTATTAATCGATTACCCTGTTTCGTTAATCGATTAATTAGGTGTATTTCAGCATTAACTGTTGTTTTTCGAAAAGCGGATATTCTAACCGCTACACCTATTCAACCCCCCCCCCCCCTTCTAGGTGTATTGTAACCACTAATACCTAACAAGTGGTATTAGAGCTAGTGCGAAGTGCTAGCTCAACCGCGTATTCGTGATCCTTAGGAAAAAAGGAATGGGTTCGTCAAACCCATTTGGTGGTGATGGTTCATCCATTAATCGACCACCTATATTCAGTGGTGAAGGGTATGCCAACTGGAAAGTCCGCATGCAAATTTTTATTGAAGCCATAGACTCGGATATTTGGGAATCCGTAGTCAACGGCCCTTTCGTTCCACAGCATCTTGTGGACGATGAACCTAAAGACAAGCCTAAAAGTCTATGGACCGATGATGAGCGCAAAAAGGTCCAGCATAACCTACGCGCCAAAAACATCATCACATCGGCCCTATCCTATGATGAGTTCTTTAGAGTCTCGCAGTGCCAAAATTCAAAAGAAATGTGGGACACTTTACAAGTGACTCACGAAGGCACTAGCGAAGTCAAGCGCGCTAGATTAAATGCGCTGACCCACGAATATGAGTTATTTCGCATGTTACCTAGTGAATCAATCTGTGATATGCAAAAGCGATTTACTCATATTGTTAATCATTTAGTTGCTCTAGATAAATCATTTGCCAGAGGTGAACTAACTAATAAAGTTTTGCGTTGTCTTGACAGGAAATGGCAACGAAAGGTAACTGCAATTGTTGAATCCAAAGACTTGGATTCTATGCCTCTAGCTACATTATTTGGAAAGCTTCAAGAGCACGAAATGGAATTGGGGCGCTTGACTATGCACGAAGATTCAGACCGGAAGAAGAAAAACATCACATTGAAGGCCACGACCTCCAAATCAAAAGAAGAAAAAGATGATGATGAATCTGACTCCGATCTAGATGATGAAACTATGAATCTCCTTGTTCGAAAATTTAGTAAATTCATCAAAAGAAAAGGCGGATTCAAAAAGTTTCAAAAGAAAGAAGCAAAAGAGTCAACCAACAAAGGCAAGAACAACAAAGATCGCTTCACTTGCCATGAGTGTGGAAAAGCCGGACATATGAGATTTCAATGTCCTACCTATCTGAAAAAGGTTGATTCAGAGAAGAGCACTCCCAGGGAATTCAAATCCAAGAAAGCTTATATTGTATGGGATGTACCTGAGGAGGAAACAACATCAAGCACTTCTAGTGAGGAGGAGTCAGCGAAGCTGTGTCTGATGGTCAGATCTGACAACGATGGCAACTCAGACTCACACGAGGATAATAATGAGGTATATTCTGACACCTCATCCACTTCGGATGACTTACCCTCGTATGATGTTTTATATAATGGTTATGTTGAGTTACATGAGGAACTAAAGAAATTGGCAAGAATAAACATTGATAAGAAAAGGGAAATCCTTAGAAATGAAAAGAAATTAAGCCAATTACAAAAAGAATTAGATGAATTAAAATTAGAAAATGAAACTTTAGATCTCATCTATTCTTGTAACACATGTAACTGCTCTGGTAATAATTTATGTCAAAAACCTGTATGTGAGACTTGCGAGATTTTGCAAGAAGACAATCTTAAACTAAAAGAAAAACTCGAACGTCTCACAAACAGTAAACAGCAATTAGACACTCTTCTCAGTCAAACAAGAAACGTTGGTGATCGTACTGGTCTAGGTTATACTCGCTCTGCTAAGAACAAGAGACCATATAGAAAACCTGTAGCTCATACTAAGAATAAAAATCATAAGCATTCACCTACATGTTTTTATTGTAATACGTATGGTCATACTTCTTACTCTTGTTACATTAGAAAATATGGTATACCTAGCGGAGTTTATGTATGGATAAAGAAGGGAGATAATTCCCTAATCACTAACAGAAAAGGACCCAACATAATTTGGGTACCTGAGAAAAGCAGGTGATCTGTTTTGCAGGTATGTCTTCGAACACAAGGACAAAAATGGTATTTAGACAGTGGATGTTCGAGACATATGACAGGTGACAGATCAAATTTCCTGGATCTATCACTTAAAGGAAAAGGATACGTCACGTACGGAGACAACAACAAGGGAAAGATACTTGGCACTGGAATAGTTGGTAACTCATCTAATACTCAAATTGAAAATGTTCTGTATGTTGAAGGACTAGAACATAATCTTCTGAGTATAAGCCAACTTTGTGACAAAGGTAATCGTGTATCTTTCGATTCTGACTGTTGCATCATTCGTGACATTTTATCTAATAATGTTAAATTTGTTGGTCATCGTATAAATAATATTTACATGGTTAACTTGGATGATGTCACCACATTATTTTCAAAATGTTTTATTTCTAAAGAAGATGACATCTGGCTTTGGCACAGACGCGTTGCACACATCCATATAAAACATCTAGATAAATTGTCATCAAACGAACTAGTTGAGGGGCTACCAAAACTAAATTTTAAAACTAAAGAGATTTGTGACACTTGTCAAAAGTGTAAGCAAACCAAAAACTCTTTCAAAAACAAAAATGTGATATCTACTTCAAGACCTTTGGAGTTACTCCATATGGACTTGTTTGGACCATCACAAATCATGAGTTTTGGTGGTAGCTACTATGCTCTAGTTATTGTTGATGATTTCTCTCGATTTACATGGACATTATTTTTATCTGCTAAAAGCGACGCCTTCAAGTCCTTTAAAAATCTTGCCAAGCAAATTCAAAACCAACTCAACCTGAAAATAGTATATATACGATGTGATCACGGGGGAGAATTTGAGAACTTTCAGTTCGACAAATTCTGTGATAAGCATGGCATCATGCATCAGTTCTCTGCTCCTCGCACTCCACAACAAAATGGAGTTGTTGAGAGGAAAAATCGTGTGCTAGAAGAATTAGCGAGAACCATGCTCAATGAAAGTAATACCCCCAAATATTTCTGGGCAGATGCAGTTCATACTGCGTGTTATGTTATAAATCGAGTACTTTTAAGGCCTAATTTGAATAAAACTCCTTATGAACTATTAAAAGGCCATAAACCAAACATATCCCATCTTCACGCTTTCGGTTGCAAATGTTTTATATTAAATAATGGAAAGAGGGCTTTAGGAAAATTTGATTCAAAAGCCGACGAGGGAATATTTTTGGGATACTCGATTCATAGCAAAGCGTTCAGAATTTTTAATAAATATTCAATGCAAGTTGAAGAGTCTATCCATGTACAATTTGATGAATCTTCTCCAAAAGAGAATAGAAAGGTCGTATCTGATGATATTGCAGGTGCTTTGGAAGAAGCATACACAAAGAACATGGATAATGAAGAAGCAACCAATGAAGAATGTCAAAACAAATCTCAGGATCATTCAGATATGCTAGTTGTGTGGAAAACCAAGAAAGCTCACCCGATCGACAAAGTAATAGGTGACATATCTACGGGAGTGGTAACCCGTAGTTCCTTACAAAACTTTTGTAACTTTGTAGCTTTTGTATCTCAAATTGAGCCTAAGACCATTGATGAGGCCATTGAGGATGTGCACTAGGATATAGCTATGCAAGAAGAGCTAAACCAGTTCGAACGTAATAATGTTTGGGACTTGGTCCCTAAACCTAAAGATCATCCTGTGATTGGTACTCGATGGGTCTTCAGAAATAAGCTTGATGAATCAGGCTTAATCATTCGAAATAAGGCACGCTTGGTTGCCAAAGGCTACAACCAGGAGGAAGGTATCGATTATGACGAAACCTATGCCCCTATAGCCAGATCAGAGGCCATCAGGATGCTACTTTTCTTTGCATCGATTATGAACTTAAAACTATTTCAAATGGACGTAAAAAGCGCCTTCCTGAATGGCTATATTCAAGAAGAAGTTTATGTTAACCAACCGCCTGGTTTTGAAAATTTTAAATATCCGAACCATGTTTATAAACTTAAAAAGGCACTCTATGGTCTCAAACAAGCTCCTAGAGCTTGGTATGATAGACTTAGTACCTTTCTTTTAGAAAAAGGGTTCGAAAGAGGCTTGGTTGACACAACACTTTTTATTCGTAAATCAGAAAACTCTGTATTACTTGTACAAATCTATGTGGATGACATAATTTTTGGATCTACTAATGATATTTTGTGTAAAGATTTTTCTGAGATGATGCAGGGGGAGTTCGAAATGTCTATGATGGGAGAACTCACATTCTTTCTAGGACTTCAGATAAAGCAACTAGAAAGTGGGATTTTCATCCATCAGGCAAAATATTGCAAAGAGCTGCTCAAGAAATTTGAGATGAACAATTGTAAGGAAGCTTCCACTCCTATGGCATCTGCTTGCCACCTAGATAAGGACGAAAAAGGAAAAGCAATAGAGGTAACAAAGTATCGAGGAATTATTGGGTCTTTACTTTACTTAACTGCAAGTCGACCTGATATCATGTTTAGCGTATGCATGTGTGCGAGATTTCAATCATCACCTAGAGAATCACATCTTAAAACTGTTAAAAGAATCATGAGATACTTAAAAGGAACAACTAACATGGGATTATGGTATCCTCGGGATGCCTCACTATCCTTGGTAGGTTATTCCGATTCCGATTTCGCCGGATGTAAATTGGATCGGAAAAGCACTAGTGGTACCTGTCACTTGTTGGGCAGTTCATTAGTAGCATGGCACAGCAAAAAGCAAGCATGTGTTGCTTTGTCCACCGCCGAAGCGGAATACATTGCCGCTGGTGTGTGTTGCGCTCAAATCCTTTGGATGAAGCAGCAACTCAAGGACTATGGTCTTAAACTTGAAAAGATCCCTATTAAATGCGATAATACAAGTGCCATAAACCTTTCCAAGAATCCCGTTTTGCATTCTAGAACTAAGCATATAGAAATTAGACATCATTTTCTGCGTGATCATGTACAAAAAGGTGACTGCGTTCTTGAATTTGTTGAAACTTCTAAACAATTAGCTGATATTTTCACCAAGCCCCTTCCCAGGGATACTTTCTTTGTTCTAAGGAGAGAACTTGGAATTCTTGATGAACAATATCTCGATTGAAATTGTTTAGTTGTTTACATTATCGTCTAGCCTCTCTATGTCTATGTATCTTTTGCTTAAATGATATATGTTGCAATGCAAAAATAAGTCTCTCGATTAATTTTTTCTGTGATTATGAATGTCTCGATAAATCTGTCACAATGCATGCAAAAGTCTTAAAAAGTTGAAACCATTCTACTGCCTGAAAATCAATTTTTACTATGTGTAATCGATTACACTTGCTGTTAATCCATTACCTGGGCATCAGTTGTTTAAAAATTTCGAAATTTTACACTGGTTTAATCGATTAAACTTGCCCGTTAATCGATTAAAACCAGCTTTTTTAAAGGCAGACAACAACTCGGTTTTTACACTTTCTGGATTTAGCTGTTATTATGGATTCTAGTTTCTCTTTTGTGTGCCTCTTTCATGTTCTCAATTGACATTTCCTAGTTTATATGGCTGCTAAACATTGTTACTCTTTATGCTACTTTTTTATAATTATGTCGAATAGCCTACTCTGTTTCCGTGTATGGTTCTTGATCGTATGAGATTTTCTACTTTGATATGGCAAATCTTGTATGCCATTCACTTCACCAGTTTGGCTATTTCTGTTGTATAAACTAGCGCATTTGTTTAATCCTCTTTAACATAAAACAGGTTAATTGTTAAATCCCAAATTAACTCGTTGACTTTGTTTTATGCATTACTCATATCTCTGCCTCATTTTTGACCTCAGTTATCTTTTTGATAATGTCAAAAGGGGGAGAAAGGTTGTTTTGTTGTTTTCTGATTGTGCAGGTTGATCGTAATAACAGCTTCCGAAATTTGCGCATCACATCAACCACGCCAACACAATCTTCAAGCTAATTCATCACAGTTGATATATTTGATGTGGAGTTTGTCATCATCAAAAAGGGGGAGATTGAAAGTGTGCATGTCAAGAGGAACACTTTGGAAAGCTCTCTTTATGTGTCATGGTTTTGATGAGGACAACTTGTGCTAATAAGAGCTTGAAGATCATCAACAAATTAACGTGCTTAAGTCTTCTGATTGGTACTTAGCTTAGACTAGATTAGTTTAGGTTGAGTCTATGGCTTAAGTCACCTAATACATATCTCATTTGCATAAATCTTTTAAATCTTTTTTATCTTGAGATATGTCATTCATAATATGTTCATGCATCATATAAATACATGTACATATGCATTCTAGGCATAAACTAAGTGTTATACATGTATGAATTAAAAGTGCATAACATATTTGAGCTTTTACACATGAAAAAAATGTTGTTAATCGATTACAGCATAGGTTAATCGATTACAACAAAGGTTAATCGATTAATCTAACAATTTTGTACAGTTTAATCGATTAAAGCTGTCGTTAATCGATTAACTGGGTTATAAAATCAATTCTTTATAAACTGCGTTTTTCAGAATTGATCTCATAAGTTGCATGTTAAATTTTTAGAGAGTTAGAGCATTTTTTTTCGTGTTAATTGTTGCATCTAGTTGTAAATGCATTTGTGAGTTTAGAAAAGAGAGAATTCTATGCTTTAGGATTGAGTGCATTACATGATACATTTCTCATCTTTTCATATCACATGTTCTTGCATTTTATTGATGATTCTTGATTAGATGTTTACATACTATGCATTCTGTTTTTCAAACTAATACATTTTCATACTGCATGAGTTTGTATTAGGTGATTAGAGTAAAGTCTTATCTTGTTAGATATAAGTCTTGTAATAGCTTAAGTTTACTCTATTTTGTTTTGATTGAAAAAGTGTTGTAATTTTGGGAATCTCAAGGTGTCGTATCGCCAAGAGATTGAGGGTATCTTCACTGAGTGTTAGACTTAGGGATAAGTAAAGAACAGAGGTTCTTGGCTGGGGCTACGCCGAAAGAAAGGTTTTCTTTGTCTGTAGGAAGGGAGTCAAACCATAGAATAGGATCTTTATTATCATGTAAGTGTCTAAGTGTTGTAATTGGATAGTGTGTATGTAATAAACATTGATTCAATTATAGTGAAGAAAAATCTCCCAAATCAGCCGGGAGGCCTGGATGTAGTTTGCGGTGGACAAGCAAACGAACCAGGATAAAATTCGTGTTGCAGGATTTTTCTATCCCTTTCTCTCTTTATTGCATTTGATCGATTAATTTGTATAGTAGATTTAATTGATAATCTGTTTCTGTACTATACTGATTACACTCTGATAATTCTGTAAGCTCTGTATACTCGCTTCGTTATCAATTAACTGTCGCGCAAGAAATTGTATCTGCATTTAGCTTACTGTCACGGTTTAATCGATTAAGTGTAGTGTGTTAATCGATTACATTAGTTCTGTTAATCGATTAAGAGGACTGTGTTGAATGTGTTAATCGATTACCCTGTTTCGTTAATCGATTAATTAGGTGTATTTCAGCATTAAGTGTTGTTTTTCGAAAAGCGGATATTCTAACCGCTACACCTATTCAACCCCCCCCCCCCCTTCTAGGTGTATTGTAACCACTGATACCTAACAGTGTGTTGGTTCCAATTCGCTTCTTGATATACTCAATATTTTTTTCCTAGTATTGCCTTCACCAGATGTTCCTTTTGCATACTGAGGCTTTGGAATGCCTATGAAATCACCATCTTCAAGGTATTCGGTACAAAAATCAAGATCTTCTTCAACAATATATCGCTCAGCAATACAACCCTCTGGTCTTGATCGATTCTTCACATACCCTTTTAATATCTTCATATAACTTTCAAAAGGGTACATCTATCTCATGTAGGAAGAACCACATAGTTGTATCTCTCGAACAAGATGAATGCTAAGATGGACCATTATGTCAAAAAAAGAAGGTGGGAAATACATCTCTAGCTCACACAATGTCAAAATAATTTGTCTTTGCAATGCAGGTAATTTCACAGGGTCAATCATTTTGCTACAAATTGCCTTAAAGAAGAAGCATAACTTAGTTATGGTTCCTCACAAATTTTTAGGTAGAATAGACCTTATGGCAATAGGCAAGAAATGCTCAATGAGTACATGACAATCATGAGACTTAAGACCTATTAACTTGAGGTCTTTCATTGATACGAGATTTCGAATGTTTGAAGAGTACCCCTCTGGAAATTTTACACTATCAATAAATTTACAAAATTCTAATTTCTCCTTCATCGACAAAGTATAAGCTGCGGGAGGTAGGAATGTACGTTTTCCCTTCATTGTTGGCCCCAATTCCTTTCTTATTCCCATACTGACCATGACCAATCTTGCATTCAAGCCATCTTCGGACTTACCAGGGATATTGAGCAAAGTACCAAGGAGACTTTCAAATACGTTTTTTTCAATATGCATAACATCGAGAAAATGTCTTACATATTGAGTATATCAAGAAGATTGACATTTTCTTCCAGCCACCAATTGTTACCATTTTTGCAGCAAAAGGTTTACCGAAGTTATTATTCAAACCCATTATCTTTTGAAATAATTGGTCACCCATCAACGGCAAAGGAGCACGACTTTCTTCATTATTCTCATCGAATGCTTTTCTCCATCGACGATATTGATGATCTGCATGCAAAAATCTAAGGTGACCAAGGTAGACATTCTTCTTATAGTGTGGCAACCTCGTTGAATGAGTAATGTCTTCACATACAGGACATGCAAGATTCCTAGTATATCCTGAAAGATTACCATACGCTGGGAAATCACTGATTGTGCCGAACAACAAAGCCCTCAAGTTGAACCTTTCTTCCCTATACGCATCATATACATCTATACTAGTTTCCCACATTTGCTTCAAGTCTCCAATTAATGGATCCAAATATATGTCTATGTCATTTCCTAGTTGTATAGGTCCAGAAATTAACATAGATAACATCACATATTTGCGCTTCATGCACAGGGAAGGAGAGAGGTTGTATATCATCAACATCCCTGGCCATGTATTGTGGGAGCTACTTTGAACACTATGTGGGTTAATTCCATCAGTTGACAATGCAAGGCGTAGATTTCTTGATTCTTGACCAAAACAAGGGTAGTCATTATCAATTTTTCTTCATTGAGGAGAATCTGCAGGATGCCGAAGCTTGCCATCTTTAATCCTTTCATCAGCATGCCATATCAAATTCTTTGCATCTTTAGCGTTGCTGAACATACGCTTAAATCTTGATTTGATAGGAAAATACCATACAACCATATTGGCAATAATTGAGTCTTCCTTCTTATAATGTGGTGCATTACATTTAGGATAATACTTCAATGAAGCATACTCATTGAGAAATAAGATGCAGTCATTTTTACAAGCATGTATCCTATTGTAATCCATGCCAATGAAGCATAACATCAGTTTAGCTTCATAGGTTTGAGAATGAAGCACATTATCCTCGGGCAATATTTCCTTCATAAGTGCAAGTAGGTTTGTGAAACTCTTATCAGTCCATCCATTAACAGATATCAACTTGTACAACCTTGACACGGCTGCCAATCTTGTGAATTTAGTACAACCATCATATAATGGTTTCTCAGTATCACTTATCAACCGTTGAAACATCTCACGACGATGTTGAAGATCCTCTTCGACAACGTTTTCCATTTCATCGAAACGATCTCCTTCATATGCATTAGTGTTGTTTTCTTTCATATGCATCTCATTAAGGCTTTTCTCACCATGCCTTGTCCAACAAATGTAACTCTGATCGATACCGTGATATATTAAATGAACTTTTAACTCAACCGCGATAACTCGGTTGGAATAACAACATTTCAAACAAGGACATACAATTCAATCAGAGTGTTCAGCATTCTCATATGCAAACTTAACAAATGATTTGACTCCATCCTCATAATCCTTCGTCAATCGATTAACACTCATCCATTTATGATCAATTCTTTCATCCATTTTCTAGAAAGAATTTGTCGTAAAATATTGAGTTAATAATTGAAATTTATATTAGGGATCATAAATCCCTAAATGATTAAGTCACCGCTCACTATACAAGATAACTCTAGTAAAACAAGCTAAGTGAGGGACCCTAACTAAATACAATCTAAATTGTATGATTGAAATTTGATTTTGGGGAAACATAAATCTCTAAAACATTAATTTAATTTCGCATAGCAAGCAAATACATTATTAGGAAACATCCTAACTCATGTAATACAAGCTAAATGAGGAACCCTAACTAAATACAATCTAAATGAATTCGGGCATATAATAACTCATGTAATAAAGATGAAATCTAACTCAATATAAGCAAGTATTTACTTGATGTTGAATTGAAAACTCACTTTCAATTCAGTGCAGAATTAGTGAACTTTCGGGGTTGAATGAGAGAACGAAATTTTGATGTTGAATGCGTGAATGGTTTTGGGTTGAATGATTTTGATGTTCAATGTGAGAATGATTTTCGATGTTGAATGTGTGAGTAATTTTCGATGTTGAATGTGTGAATGATTGAATGATTTTGAGGTTTTCAGTTTCGCTAGGTGCTGCTGATAAAAAGAGTTAGTGTAAAAGAGGTTTTGGGATGAGGGATAGTTTTAAGTTTTTTTTATAAGTTTCAACAGCGAAATCTTTAGTTGACGCTGTGGAAGATATAAATTTCATAGCGGAAGTATATCACTTCGTTGTGGTAGTTATACATTCCACAACGAAAGTATATCACTACGCTATGGAAGCTATTAATTATACAATGAAATTAGAACACTATGTTGTTGAAGATATCAGGAGTTGTTGACTTGTTGTTAATTGGATATTCTCTTCCACAACGGAAGTATATCACTTCGCTGTGGTAATTATCCATGCCACATCGAAAGTATATCACTACGCTGTGGAAGTTAATAATTATACAGCGAAATTAGAACACTACGTTGTTGAAGATATCAAGGGATGAATAATTATACATCGAATGAATAGTTTTCGCTGTTGAATTGCATGTTTCCTAAATCTAAACAGTTAAGCAAACATCAAATAACTGAGACAAATTATCAAAACACAAAATGCATTGAACCAAAACAACTATTTATATTTAACAGAACCAAAACAGTTAAGTAAACATCAAATAACTGAGACACACCAAATTATCAAAACACAAAATGCATATTACAACAACTTGAACCAAAACAACTATTTAGCATAACTTTTGTATATTACAAATTGTTTGTTTTAAAAGAATAAACAAATTTTGACCAAATTTCCCTATTCACATCGATTTACTCTTCTGTATATGTATCTACATTTAACTTGAATTCAGTTTTGCCTTGTCTAATGACCTCCTTCATGAAGTTAATGACATAAAAACCGCAATCTTTGTTATTGTTTTGGTGAGGGGTCTACAAATAAAATCAGGTAAATATAAGTGATAATGAAATAATGCATATAATTGTTTGATGGGTAGTGCCAAGACCTTAACATGAGTCCAGTTGACGAGTCTTTGACGTTTAGGATTTAGGGCTCTATATATATTCAATGCCCTAAACAATATAGAAAATAATGTTTAAATGAAAGTGTAACAAAATTCAGAAATTTTAATGAGTTGTCCACTTACCTAGTAAAAATATCTATCATATTGGGTTACTTTTTCGGATAGTCATTTTTTAGTGAATCAAAATAGAACAATTGATGGCTGAACCGATTAATGACAACCAAAATCCAATGTTCCCTAAAAACATATATGCATACGGTTAATAAAATGTTAAGAAAAAACATTGTTAAATACTATTAAAAAATGATACTTACCCGATGTTAAGAGGTGCAAGAAATAAGTCAGCATTCTCTTTATTTTTCTCAAGAATGTTAGCAACATCTTGTGACTCCTGATTCTTCCTTGTGTCATTGGTTACCATACCCACACCCAAAATGTTAGAATGAGGGGATATGAACATCACCTTCTTTTTAAAATTGGGTACAAAGTTGTCATTATCAACAACACCTTGTTAGTTCTTCCAAACATCCACCGACAGAACATCGACGTCTATGGCGGCACTCAAAGGCGAAGGTGTTTCGCTTTGTTCGAGCTACAAATACATAACCAATAATAATCTAATTAAATACAAATACAAAACTTAACCAATTAATAGTTAATGTACTAAATTGCATACAAATTAATAATACTTACAATTTTTTCTTCAACTCCTCTATAGCCATTCGAGAATATGGATAAATTGGGTTAGATGCTCTCTTATGGTTTTGTTCACTAATTTTCTGCAAAAACAAACAACATTAACATTATATATTACACAAACGCGCATAAGAATTCAAAGTCAACATTAACATTATATATTACAAAGAATTTTTCATCTTGTGTGTGATAAGTGAAAAATTCTATCCAGTTCGCCTCATCAATGAGATTTGCATATTTGAAAAATTCTATCCAATTCAGCATCTCTAAGACATTTCCTGCAATTGGTTCTAAATTCTCGGAGAGCCTTTCCAGCACTTTTCATGATGTAATCTTTGTGTTCCTCATCAATATCAAAGTTGCATAAATATACAGAATAGTTTCATAAACATTTTCATGCATAACCATCAAAAGTTGCCTAAACAGAAAAATACATCAAAAGTTGCCTCAAAGTTGCATAAACATTTTCATGCATAAACAGTTTGCATGGAATACAAATACACTGTTACATAAACACAAAATTATATCCTTCAAAATAAAACACAAAGAATACAGGTTGCATGGAAACTTACGGTTATATCCTTCCAAATAATATCCTTCGCTGCATTCAGCCTCTCATCAGACCTATGTTTGAACTTTATGGATATATTTTGTCTTACCACAACTCCAATGTAGCTTACTAATTTGTTTCCACCTTTATTGTTCAATGGTTGGCCCCTTGCATTCCATTCAACCGTCAACTTGTTATTATTGCTTCTTGAACGAACAACATTCTTCCTGGCAGTGATACCACGTGGTTTATGTTTCTGAGTTTGTGTTTATGGAGTTTGTGTTATTGGAGTTTGAGTGTTAACCATTGTTCCTTGTTCGTTTACTTCATTTTGAGAAGACATTGTTTGAAGAGTTTCTTGGTTTGAGAGTGTTGATGGAGGGTTTCTTGGTTTGAGAGTGTGGAAGGGTTTCCTTTTCTGTGTATTAAAAGTTTGAGAAGTACGTAACCAAACGTTTGGGTATCAAGTTTTTTTGATATTTTAATTACGTTGTCTAACGTTACTCATCCACAACGCATCGAGAAAATTCATTGTCGTAATTTAAACATTAACAGCTAGACTTATATGTTTCGCTGTTGAATATTTAAAAGTTAACAGCGAAATTTAACACGACACTGTTGAAAAGGTTACATAAATAGTGTCATTTACTATTTCCATCATGACTAGACTCATAGACTTACGGTCCAATCACTTAATTAAACTTACTATTCAAATTCATACTTTCGGTGTTGATTATTCATTTTGAGTTAAATTTTCACTTAAACGATTAAACTAATTACATTTTTTGTCAAAAATAGACTCAAAGACTTAACAGCACATATCCTTATTTAAATAAACTTAATATCTAACGTTACTCATCCACAGCGCAGCGAGAAAATCTGATGTCGTAATTTAAATATTAACAGCGAGAATTATATGTTTCGCTATGGAATATGTAAAAGTTAGCAACGAAATTTAACACGAAGCTGTTGAAGAGGTTACATAAACATTGTCATCTACAATTTCCATCATGACTAGACTCAAAGACTTACGGCAAATATCCAATAACTTAATTAAGCTTACTATTCGAATTCATTTTTTGCAATTATTTAAATAAATCTGAACATTTCCACAGCGTAGTGATATACTTTCGCTGTTGATTGTAAGGACCCAAATTCTACCTTGACAAGTTCTTTCCTAATTTCAAACCCACTTTCCCATTCATATTCTTTCCTTAACACAATATCCACGTACTAGTTCATTTGATAGAAAATCATAATTCATATAAATGTATCCGGGTAACTATCGCATACAACTAGCTATGGGTTTCCAAAATACCCATAGCTACAAATATCCAGTGTTACAATTATACAAAAATTATAAAGATCATGGTTACAAAATACTCAAATCCGCAAATATTCAATCATGATACAAAAATGTGCAAATAGAGAAATCCAGATTTAAAGCTCCCACGGCTCCAAATCCAGCATCCTTAACTCATCCAATTACCTGGAATGGGATTATCAAATGGCAACACACAAACGTACAAAGGAGTAAGTCATTTAATTCAATAAATATCATTTGGTATAATCCACATCCACATTTAAACAACTTATATTGCATCTTTATCCATATAAGAGATTTAACACATTTTAAATGTTTCCGAACTACTTTCATTAAGAGTTTCCAAACATCTAAAACATACATATTCACCTCATATTTCAACATTAAAGTACATACTCATATTCTACCATTAACATCTTACCCATTTTCCTCTTTAACCACATTTTAATTTTAGGGTTTTAGGATTTTAATGAATCAACCTACCAACCCATTCCATTCTTGAAATACCAACTCTAAACCAAGAGTTTACAAGAGAAAAACAACATAAAACGAACCATAACTCAAAAGGATGAGTTTCCATGGTTTCCCACTCTTTGAGAAGAGATCCATCATACCTAAAACAAGTTCAAAGGGAAGAAGAGAGTTAGAATCAAGAGTTTTACCTCTTCTCAAGCTTCTAGATGAGTATCAAGGCTCCTTGCTCTTGAAAATGATCTCTTCTCTCACTTTTCTTCAATTTCTAACCCTAAAATGTGTTTGGGATTCCCTATTTAATGCAACAGCGTCGGGTTCTCGCTCAAGCGAGCCCATTCTCGCTCAAGCGAGAAAATCCCGCCCATTTTAAAAACTCAAATCTGACCCTCTCGCTCAAGCGAGAATCTCACAGCCTCTACAGCTTCAGGGTTGCTATTTCTCTCCCAGGCGAGACAACTCTCGCTCAGGCGAGACCACTCTCGCTCAAGCGAGACCTTTCTCGCTCAAACGAGAATCCTTCAGTATAGCCCAGGATTCCACTCACCCAGGTGAGCCTCTCTCGGACAGGGGACACCTTTCTCGCTCAAGCGAGAATTCCAAGATTGGTACTATAATTTAATGACTTAAAATTTAGGGTGTCACAATCCTCCCCCTCTTATAAGAATTTTCGTCCCCGAAAATTAAACATACCTCGATTCGAACAAATGAGGGTAATCCTCCCTCACATCACGCTCCACTTCCCAAGTAGCGTCTCCTTCGTCCACTTGGCTCCACAATACCTTCACTAAAGTAATCTCTTTCCCTCTCAATATTTTGATACTGGTATCCATGATTCTCACGGGCAACGTCGTAAAAGTCAAGTTATCCTTCAACTCTATCTGATCAGTTCAACCACATGAGATAGATCCCCAACATATTTCCTCAACTGAGACACATGAAACACATTATGCAGATTCGACAATAATGGGGGTAAAGCAATCTGATATGCTACCGGCCCAAACCTTTGCAATATCTGATATGGTCCAATAAATCTCGGAGTATATGAGACTTCAGCACTCTACCAATCCCAGTAGTCGGGACTACTATCATGGAAACATGATCTCCCTCCTTAAACTCAAGAGGTTTCCGCCTCTTATCGTAATAGCTTTTCTTCCGACTCTGTGCTATTACCATATTCTCCCAGATCATCTTCATATTTTTCGTCGTCTCTCGGATCAACTCGGGTCCAAATACCAAGTTCTCCCCAGTTTCGAACCAACTCACTGGAGTTCAATACTTCCTACTATACAATCCCTCAGAGGGTGCCATCCCAATACTCAAATGGAAACTATTGTTGTAGGTAAATTCAATCAAAGGAAACATGCTATCCCAACTCCCCGGTTGTTCCAAAACACAAAACCTCAAAAGATCCTCCAACGACTGTATGGTCCTTTCCGATTGACCATCCGTTTGTGGATGATGTTAGGTATCAGTGGTTACAATACACCTAGAAGGGGGGGGGGGGTTGAATAGGTGTAGCGGTTAGAATGTCCGCTTTTCGAAAACACACTTAATGCTGAAAAACACCTTGATTAATCGATTAACGAAACAGGGTAATCGATTAACACTTTCAACACAGTCCACTTAATCGATTAACAGACTGAAGTAATCGATTAACACACCACACTTAATCGATTAAACTGTGACAGTAAGCAGATGCAAGTACAATTTCTTGCGTGACAATTAATTGATAACGAAACGATTATGCCAAGCTTACAGAATTTATCAGAGTAAAAACAATACAGTACAGAAACAGATTATCAATTGAATCTACTGAACAAATTAATCGATCAAATGTAATAAAGAGAGAAAGGGATAGAAAAAGTCCTGCAACAAGAATTTTATCCTGGTTCGTTTGCTTGTCCACCGCAAACTACATCCAGGCCTCCCGGCTGATTTGGGAGATTTTTCTTCACTATAATTGAATAAATGTTAATTACATACACACTATCCAATTACAACAAATTAGACACTTACAAGATAAAAAAGATCCTATTCTATGGTTTGACTCCCTTCCTACCGACAAAGAAAACCTTTCTTTCGGCGTAGCCCCAGCCAAGAACCTTGTTCTTTACTTATCCCTAAGTCTAACACTCAGTGAAGACACACTCAATCTCTTGGTGATATGACACCTTGAGATTGCCACAATTACAACACTTTTTCAAACAAAAACAATACAGAGTAAACTTAAGCTATAACAAGACTTATATCTAACAAGATAAGGCTTTACTCTAATCACCTAATACAAGCTCATGCAGTATGAAAAATGTATTAGTGAAAAACAGAATGCATAATATGTAAACATCTAATCAAGAATCATGTAAAAATGCAAGAACATGTGATAAGAAAAGATGAGAAATGTATCATGAAAAGCACTCAATCCTAAAGCATAGAATTCTCTCTTTTCTAAGCTCACAAATGCATTTACAACTAGATGCAACAATTAACACGAAAAAAATGCTCTAACTCTCTAAAAATTTAACATGCAACTTATGAGATCAATTCTGAAAATGCAGTTTATAAAGAATTGATTTTAAATCCCAGTTAATCGATTAACGACAGCTTTAATCGATTAAGCTTTACAAAAATGTTATATTAATCGATTAACCTTTGTTGTAATCGATTACACTGTGCAAACAGTTAGATTAATCGATTAAACTAAGTGGTAATCGATTAACAGCATTCTTTCATGTGTAAAAACTTCAAATATGTTATGCACTTAAATTCATACATGTTTAATACTTAGATTATGCCTAGAATGCACATGTACATGTATTTATATGATGCATGAACATATTATGAATGACATATCTCAAGATGAAAAAGATTTAAAAGATTTATGCAAATGAGATATGTATTAGGTGACTTAAGCCTTTAGACTCAACCTAAACTAGTCTAGTCTAAGCAAGGTACCAATCAGAAGGCTTAAGCATGTTGATTTGTTGATGATCTTCAAGCTCATGTTAGCACAAGTTGTCCTCATCAAAACCATGACATATAAGGAGAGCTTTCCAAAGTGTTCCTCTTGACATGCACACTTTCAATCTCCCCCTTTTTGATGATGACAAACTCCACATCAAATGTAACAGCTGTGATGAAATAGCTTGAAGATTGTGTTGGCAAGGTTGATATGATGCGCAAATATCGGAAGCTATTATTACGATCAACCTGCACAATCAGAAGACAACAAAACAACCTTTCTCCCCCTTTTGACATTATCAAAACGATAACTCAGGTCAAAGAAGAGGCAGAGATATGAGTAATGCATAAAACAAAGTCAATGAGTTAACTTGGGATTTAACAATTAACCTGTTTTACGTTAAAGAGGATTAAACAAATGTGCAAGTCTATACAACAGAAATAGCCAAACAAGTAAAGTGAACGGCATACAAGATTAACCATATTAAAGTAGAGAATCTCATACGATCAAGAACCATACACATAAACAGAGTAGGTTATTCGACATAATTATAAAAAGTAGCATAAAGAGTAACAATGTTTAGCAGCCATATAAACCAGAAAATGTCAATTAAAAACATGAAAGAGGCACACAACAGAGAGACTAGAATCCATAACAACATCTAAATCCACAGAGTGCCAAAAAGAGGAAATAACCTAAAGGTAAGATATCCTAGGTCTAAAGTCTTCTAAACTAAGGTTGAGGTGGAGGATGAGGATCGTCAGTGTGATCAGCAGAAATGACAATGTTCTGATCTCCCCTGATAAGCACAGATAGCTTCTGAAATTCTGAACAAAACAAGGCATTCTGAGCTTCAGCGGTAGATTGAATCAGATTCCTCAACTCCCGAAATTGGTTGTCCGAGTACGCAGTTTGTCGCTCCTCATACTGTTCCATACCAGCAAAGTATGAGTCTTTTAGTCCTTGGAAGTGAAGATCCATACGGTTGTTAAGCCGTTGCTCCATAGCTTCCAACTGATCGACGCCAAAAGCAGAGTTCTGAGGTGCTGATCCAGAAGGCTCCCCCTGAGTTGTAGCATGCTGATTACCTGTGTCATCCTGATTATCATCATCAGATAAATCCAGACCAATAGTGGTGTAGTCCTCTTGGTATTGCCAAGTATTACCATACTTGTATATACCCATCTTATGTATGAGGCTTTCACCAACCAGATGATCCTTGTCAGTATATTCAACAATGATAGTATCGGAAACGTCAATTCGCAAATAATCAACAATGCGTGAGATGAAGATACTGTAGGGAAGCAGCTTTGACTGAGATAAAGATACACTGTTCATAATTTTCAAGATCTCCTCAGGCCAGTTAATCATAGCATTATTCTTTACTGCATACATGAAACGTAAATCATTCACAGTAGGCTGTGCGTGATTTGTGTTCCTCTGTACTAAGATGTAAGCAATAATGTAGTGCAGCAGCCTGTTCTCAACAGATAGTGACCCAGCTTTGGTCAGTTGACCCTGAATGTATAAATGAGGGCCTCTTAGAAATGACTTATAGACTTCAGTAGGATCAAAATTTTCCTTCACCCAAGAACAATCTCCTATACTATATCCAGAAGAAGATAAACCACCGACATTCATGAAAATTTCATCGTTAAGTTCAAACAAATTTCCAGAAATCATTGACCAATATTTTCCATCCTTATATCTAAAATTAGCATAGAATTCTCTAACAAGAGCAGGGTAGACTTGTCCCTTTAATTCCATAAACTGAATAGTTCCTTGAGCTTCCATATCATGCGGGAAGCTAAAGTTCTGTTCCGCTAACCAAGTTAAGTCAACATACCGTATATAGGTGGGTTTCCGACCCTGAAATTTCGCCATACGGGTTTCTTGCAAGATGAGTGAATAGTAGGGGTCACCACGGTCCCGAGTAGAAGGTGAACCGACCTCCCGTCTTCGTACACGAGTGGCTGATGTCTTGACCCTTTTAGGACGACTTTGCTCCATAATGTGGCAGAAACCGAAATAGCAGTGAATGGTCAGAAATGGGTGTAGGCAAACCTAACATAGGTTATGCTTGGTGGAACCTTGGAAATGGGATATAATGAGGATGCAGAAATATGATTCCTTGATGGTTTAAGAGGGTTAGGAAGAGGTGTTTCTACTTTTGATGCACTTTGGATTAGTTGTGTTATAGATTTAGAAACTCAAAGCATAAACGAGAAAGTGAAAAAGCCAAAGAAAGTGTGAAACCGAGCTACTGTTTGCCTTTATAAAACTGGTTTTAATCGATTAACAGGCAGGTTTAATCGATTAACCAGTGTAAAATTTCGAATTTTTTAAAGAACTGATGCCCAGGTAATCGATTAATTGAAGATGTAATCGATTACTCATAGTAATATTTCGAATTTTCAAGCAACTGATGCCCAGGTAATCGATTAACAACAAGTGTAATCGATTACACATAGTAAAAAAAAAGGTTTTCAGGCAGTAAAATGGTTTCAACTTCTTAAGGCTTTTGTATGCATTGTGACAAATTTATTGAAACATTCAGAATCACACAAAAAAAAAGAAAAATAATCAAGAGACATACTTTTGCATTATAACAAATATCAATAAGCTAAAGATACATAGACATAGAGAAACTAGACGATGATGTAAACAACTAAACAATTTTAATCAAGATATTGTTCATCAAGAATTCTAAGTTCTCTCCTTAGAACAAAGAAAGTATCCCTGGGAAGGGGCTTGGTGAAAATATCGGCTAATTGTTTAGAAGTTTCAACAAATTCAAGAACACAGTCACCTTTTTGTACATGATCACGCAGAAAATGATGTCTAATTTCTATATGCTTAGTTCTAGAATGCAAGACGGGATTCTTGGAAAGGTTTATGGCACTTGTATTATCGCATTTAATAGGGATCTTTTAAATTTTAAGACCATAGTCCTTGAGTTGCTGCTTCATCCAAAGGATTTGAGCGCAACACACACCAGCGGCAATGTATTCCGCTTCGGCGGTGGACAAAGCAACACATGCTTGCTTTTTGCTGTGCCATGCTACTAATGAACTGCCCAACAAGTGACAGGTACCACTAGTGCTTTTCCGATCCAATTTACATCCGGCGAAATCGGAATCGGAATAACCTACCAAGGATAATGAGGCATCCCGAGGATACCATAATCCCATGTTAGTTGTTCCTTTTAAGTATCTCATGATTCTTTTAACGGTTTTAAGATGTGATTCTTTAGGAGATGATTGAAATCTCGCACACATGCATACGCTAAACATGATATCAGGTCGACTTGCAGTTAAGTAAAGTAAAGACCCAATAATTCCTCGATACTTTGTTACCTCTATTGCTTTTCCTTTTTCGTCCTTATCTAGGTAGCAAGCAGATGCCATAGGAGTGGAAGCTTCCTTACAATTGTTCATCTCAAATTTCTTGAGCAGCTCTTTGCAATATTTTGTCTGATGGATGAAAATCCCACTTTCTAGTTGCTTTATCTGAAGTCCTAGAAAGAATGTGAGTTCTCCCATCATAGACATTTCGAACTCCCCCTGCATCATCTCAGAAAAATCTTTACACAAAATATCATTAGTAGATCCAAAGATTATGTCATCTACATAGATTTGCACAAGTAGTACAAAGTTTTCTGATTTACGGATAAAAAGCGTTGTGTCAACCAAGCCTCTTTCGAACCCTTTTTCTAAAAGAAAGGTACTAAGTCTATCATACCAAGCTCTAGGAGCTTGTTTGAGACCATAGAGTGCCTTTTTAAGTTTATAAACATGGTTCGGATATTTAAAATTTTCAAAACCAGGCGGTTGGTTAACATAAACTTCTTCTTGAATATAGCCATTCAGGAAGGCGCTTTTTACGTCCATTTGAAATAATTTGAAGTTCATAATCGATGCAAAGGAAAGTAGCATCCTGATGGCCTCTAATCTGGCTACAGGGGCATAGGTTTCGTCATAATCGATACCTTCCTCCTGGTTGTAGCCTTTGGCCACCAAGCGTGCTTTATTTCGAATGATCAAGCCTGATTCGTCAAGCTTGTTTCTGAAGACCCATCGAGTACCAATCACAGGATGATATTTAGGTTTAGGGACCAAGTCCCAAACATTATTACGTTCGAACTGGTTTAGCTCTTCTTGCATAGCTATACCCCAGTGCACATCCTCAATGGCATCATCAATGGTCTTAGGCTCAATTTGTGATACAAAAGCTGCAAAGTTACAAAAGTTTCGTAAGGAACTACGGGTTACCACTCCCGTAGATATGTCACCTATTACTTTGTCAATTGGGTGAGCTTTCTTGGTTTTCCACACAACTGGCATGTCTGAATGCTCCTGAGATTTGTTTTGACATTCTTCATTGGTTGCTTCTTCATTATCCATGTTCTTTGAGTATGCTTCTTCCAAAGCACCTGCAACATCATCAGATACAACCTTTCTCTTCTCTTTTGGAGAAGATTCATCAAACTGTACATGGATAGACTCTTCAACTTGCATAGAATATTTATTAAAAATTCTGAACACTTTGCTATGAATCGAGTATCCCAAAAATATTCCCTCATCGGCTTTTGAATCAAATTTTCCTAAAGCCCGCTTTCCATTATTTAATATAAAACATTTGCAACCGAAAGCGTGAAGATGTGATATGTTTGGTTTACGGCCTTTTAATAGTTCATAAGGAGTTTTATTCAAATTAGGCCTTAAAAGTACTCGATTTATAACATAACATGCAGTATGAACTGCATCTGCCCAGAAATATTTGGGGGTATTACTTTCATTGAGCATGGTTCTCGCTAATTCTTCTAGCACACGATTTTTCCTTTCAACAACTCCATTTTGTTGTGGAGTGCGAGGAGCAGAGAATTGATGCATAATGCCATGCTTATCACAGAATTTGTCGAACTGAAAGTTCTCAAATTCTCCCCCGTGATCACTTCGTATATATACTATTTTCAGGTTAAGTTGATTTTGAATTTATTTGGCAAGATTTTTAAAAGAGTTGAAAGCGTCGCTTTTAGTAGATAAAAATAATGTCCATGTAAAACGAGAGAAATCATCAACAATAACTAGAGCATAGTAGCTACCACCAAAACTCATGATTTGTGATGGTCCAAACAAGTCCATATGGAGTAACTCCAAAGGTCTTGAAGTGGATATCACATTTTTGTTTTTGAAAGAGTTTTCGGTTTGTTTACACTTTTGACAAGTGTCACAAATCTCTTTAGTTTTAAAATTTAGTTTTGGTAGCCCCTCAACTAGTTCGTTTGATGATAATTTATCTAGATGTTTTATATGGATGTGTGCAACGCGTCTGTGCCAGAGCCAGATGTCATCTTCTTTAGAAATAAAACATTTTGAAAATAATGTGGTGACATCATCCAAGTTAACCATGTAAATATTATTTATACGATGACCAACAAATTTAACATTATTAGATAAAATGTCACGAATGATGCAACATTCAGAATCGAAAGATACACGATTACCTTTGTCACAGAGTTGGCTTATACTCAGAAGATTATGTTCTAGTCCTTCAACATACAGAACATTTTCAATTTGAGTATGAGATGAGTTACCAACTGTTCCGGTGCCAAGTATCTTTCCCTTGTTGTTGTCTCCGTATGTGACGTATCCTTTTCCTTTAAGTGATAGATCCAGGAAATTTGATCTGTCATCTGTCATATGTCTCGAACATCCACTGTCTAAATACCATTTTTGTCCTTGTGTTCGTAGACATACCTGCAAAACAGATCACCTGCTTTTCTCAGGTACCCAAATTATGTTGGGTCCTTTTCTGTTAGTGATTAGGGAATTATCTCCCTTCTTTATCCATACATAAAGTCCGCTAGGTATACCATATTTTCTAATGTAACAAGAGTAAGAAGTATGACCATACGTATTGCAATAAAAACAAGTAGGAGAGTGCTTATGATTTTTATTCTTAGTATGAACTACAGGTTTTCTATATGGTCTCTTGTTCTTAGCAGAGCGAGTGTAACCTAGACCAGTACGATCACCAACGTTTCTTGTTTGACTGAGCAGAGTGTCTAATTGCTGTTTACTGTTTGTGAGACGTTCGAGTTTTTCTTTTAGTTTAAGATTGTCTTCTTGCAAAATCTCGCAAGTCTCACATACAGGCTTTTGACATAAATTATTAGCAGAGCAGTCACATGTGTTACAAGAATAGATGAGATCTAAAGTTTCATTTTATAATTTTAATTCATCTAATTCTTTTTGTAATTGGCTTAATTTCTTCTCATTTCTAAGGATTTCCCTTTTCTTATCAACGTTTATTCTAGCCAATTTCTTTAGCTCCTCATGTAACTCAACATAAGCATTATATAAAACTTCATAAGAGGGTAAGTCATCCGAAGTGGATGAGGTGTCAGAATATACCTCATTATTATCCTCGTGTGAGTCTGAGTTGGCATTGTTGTCAGATTTGACCATCAGACACAGCTTCGCTGACTCCTCCTCACTAGAAGTGCTTGATGTTGTTTCCTCCTCAGGTACATCCCATACAATATAAGCTTTCTTGGATTTGAATTCCCTGGGAGTGCTCTTCTCTGAATCAACCTTTTTCAGATAGGTAGGACATTGAAATCTCATATGTCCGGCTTTTCCACACTCATGGCAAGTGAAGCGATCTTTGTTGTTCTTGCCTTTGTTGGTTGACTCTTTTCCTTCTTTCTTCTGAAACTTCTTGAATCCGCCTTTTCTTTTGATGAATTTACTAAATTTTCGAACAAGGAGATTCATAGTTTCATCATCTAGATCGGAGTCAGATTCATCATCATCTTTTTCTTCTTTTGATTTGGAGGTCGTGGCCTTCAATGTGATGTTTTTCTTTTTCCGATCCGAATCTTCGTGCATAGTCAAGCGCCCCAATTCCATTTCGTGCTCTTGAAGCTTTCCAAATAGTGTAGCTAGAGGCATAGAATCCAAGTCTTTGGATTCAACAATTGCAGTTACTTTTGGTTGCCATTTCCTGTCAAGACAACGCAAAACTTTATTAGTTAGTTCACCTTTGGCAAAAGATTTATCTAGAGCAACTAAATGATTAACAATATGAGTAAATCGCTTTTGCATATCACAGATTGATTCACTAGGTAACATGCGAAATAACTCATACTCGTGGGTCAGCGCATTTAATCTAGCGCGCTTGACTTCGCTAGTGCCTTCGTGAGTCACTTGTAAAGTGTCCCACATTTCTTTTGCATTTTGGCACTGCGATACTCTAAAGAACTCATCATAGGATAGGGCCGATGTGATGATATTTTTGGCGCGTAGGTTATGCTGCACCTTCTTGCGCTCATCATCGGTCCATAGACTTTTAGACTTGTCTTTAGGTTCATTGTCCACAAGATGCTGTGGAACGAAAGGGCCGTTGACTACGGATTCCCAAATATCCGAGTCTATGGCTTCAATAAAAATTTGCATGCGGACTTTCCAGTAGGCATACCCTTCACCACTGAATATAGGTGGTCGATTAATGGATGAACCATCACCACCAAATGGGTTTGACGAACCCATTCCTTTTTCCCTAAGGATCACGAATACGCGGTTGAGCTAGCACTTCGCACTAGCTCTAATACCACTTGTTAGGTATCAGTGGTTACAATACACCTAGAAGGGGGGGGTTGAATAGGTGTAGCGATTAGAATGTCTGCTTTTCGAAAACAACACTTAATGCTGAAAAACACCTTGATTAATCGATTAACGAAACAGGGTAATCGATTAACACTTTCAACACAGTCCACTTAATCGATTAACACACCACACTTAATCGATTAAACCGTGACAGTAAGCAGATGCAAGTACAATTTCTTGCGCGACAATTAATTGATAACGAAACGATTATGCCAAGCTTACAGAATTTATCAGAGTAAAAACAATACAGTACAAAAACAGATCATCAATTGAATCTACTGAACAAATTAATCGATCAAATGTAATAAAGATAGAAAGGGATAGAAAAAGTCCTGCAACAAGAATTTTATCCTGGTTCGTTTGCCTGTCCACCGCAAACTACATCCAGGCCTCCCGGCTGATTTGGGAGATTTTTCTTCACTATAATTGAATAAATGTTAATTACATACACACTATCCAATTACAACAAATTAGACATTTACAAGATAAAAAAGATCCTATTCTATGGTTTGACTCCCTTCCTACCGACAAAGAAAACCTTTCTTTCGGCGTAGCCCCAGCCAAGAACCTTGTTCTTTACTTATCCCTAAGTCTAACACTCAGTGGAGACACACTCAATCTCTTGGTGATATGACACCTTGAGATTCCCACAATTACAACACTTTTTCAAACAAAAACAATACAGAGTAAACTTAAGCTATAACAAGACTTATATTTAACAAGATAAGGCTTTACTCTAATCACCTAATAGAAGCTCATGCAGTATGAAAAATGTATTAGTGAAAAACAGAATGCATAATATGTAAACATCTAATCAAGAATCATGTAAAAATGCAAGAACATGTGATAAGAAAAGATGAGAAATGTATCATGAAAAGCACTCAATCCTAAAGCATAGAATTCTCTCTTTTCTAAGCTCACAAATGCATTTACAACTAGATGCAACAATTAACACGAAAAAAATGCTCTAACTCTCTAAAAATTTAACATGCAACTTATGAGATCAATTCTGAAAATGCAGTTTATAAAGAATTGATTTTAAAGCCCAGTTAATCGATTAACGACAGCTTTAATCGATTAAGCTTTACAAAAATGTTATATTAATCGATTAACCTTTGTTGTAATCGATTACACTGTGCAAACAGTTAGATTAATCGATGAAACTAAGTGGTAATCGATTAACAGCATTCTTTCATGTGTAAAAACTTCAAATATGTTATGCACTTAAATTCATACATGTTTAATACTTAGATTATGCCTAGAATGCACATGTACATGTATTTATATGATGCATGAACATATTATGAATGACATATCTCAAGATGAAAAAGATTTAAAAGATTTATGCAAATGAGATATGTATTAGGTGACTTAAGCCTTTAGACTCAACCTAAACTAGTCTAGTCTAAGCAAGGTACCTATCGGAAGGCTTAAGCATGTTGATTTGTTGATGATCTTCAAGCTCATGTTAGCACAAGTTGTCCTCATCAAAACCATGACATATAAGGAGAGCTTTCCAAAGTGTTCCTCTTGACATGCACACTTTCAGATGATAAGTTGAACTCAATTTCAACTTAGTTCCCAACGTGTACTGCAAGCTATTCCAAAAGTTTGAAGTGAAACGAGGATCCCTATCTGACACAATGTTTGACGGTATCCCATGCAACCGAACAATCTCCTTGATGTACAGTTCTGTCAATCGCTCCAAGGAGTATCTCATGTTCATTGGTAAAAAGTGTGCAGACTTAGTCAACCGATCCACTATTACCCATATCAAATCATGCCTCCGCACCAATCATGGTAAACACTATGCCATTGGATCGAGGTCGTTCAGCGGTAGAATCGTAACCATAGAATACGACCCTAATCGAAATGCATACATTTGTCTCATACACTATGGGGATGGTGAGAAAAGATATATTTTACACCCCAGAGGGGCTATCATTGGAGATACCATTGTTTCTGGTACAGAAGTTCCTATAAAAATGGGAAATGCCCTACCTTTGAGTGCGGTTTGAACTATTGATTTACGTAATTGGAAGTAACCAATTAGGTTTATGGCGAAACCTAGACCCTCACCGCATTCACACTCTACCGTAACTTAGGACAATACCTCATGTTATTCCCAGCCTCCTTGCAGTGAAAGCAGCTAAGTGTTGTTCTGGGGCATAAGTCACCGACATGAGTTCGGCCACATTTGCCGCACAAGGATGGAAAGTTTAACTGTGACCCTCCGGCATTGACATGAGTCATCGGCCCATGCGAAGTATATCCCCGACTACCAGTGGGTGAGGAGTAAGGCTTTCGTTCCTCCTGAAACGCCTTGCCCTTGCCCTTTCCGAGCAAAAAATTTCGTTGAGGCCCAAAGTTCTTGGGAGGAATTACTTTAGGGGTTGCCACCTCATCGGTTTCCAGGTCATCCTCATACATCCTGCACTTGTTTACCAAGGTAGCAAAATCGGCGATCTCTTGATGCCCAAACATACTTTTCAACTTGGGCTTCAAACCCGATTCAAACTTAGAACATTTGGACCTTCCGTCCATCTCCAATTCAGCGTATGGACAAAATCGGGCCAATTCCTCGAACTTGGCCGCATATTCCACGCATTACCATGCTCCAACCTCAGAAACTCCATTTCTTTCTTCCTCTTCAGATCAACAGGAAAATATTTCTAAAGAAATTTCTCCTTGAAGGCAATCTAGGTAATGATACTCGCCCCTCTGTTTCCATCTGACGCCGAGTAAATTCTCACCAAGTTTCAGCTTCTTTTACCAGCATATAAGAATCATAGGTCACCTTCTGAACCTCATTACAACCCATGGCTCTGAATATTCGTTCCAAGTCTTGAATCCACTCGTTCGAAGCATGAGGAGTGAATCCACTCGTTCGAAGCATGAGGAGTGAATCCACCTTGGAACTGGCTAGGATTCTGCTTACAGAACTCATTCAACCCTCGGTACTCAGCCGGTCCGGGTGGAACTAAAGGTTGCGAGCTAGGACTTGGTGTGGTGTTCTGGTTCATGCTATGTAAGTTCTCATTAACTTGTTGCAGTGCAGCCACCATTTGAGCCAACAGATCATTCGGAACATTCTGACTCGTTCCTCTCCCTCTTCCAGCCATTTTTTAACCTGCACTCATTGATGGTTAGTACACAATTCTAACTCACCCAATTCAGGTTATCACATAGTCTCATAGTACATTTCAGGTCACTGCACCAAGGCTACATGTTTTAAACAGTCAATTCACATAATCTCAAATTGTCAAATCACAAACATGTTACAAAGAAGCAAGTAAGGTCATACCCTAGGCCGCATAATTAACTATGCTCTGATACCATATTGTAAGGACCCAATTTCCAGACTTGAAAATTTTTCTTTAATTTTAATCCTTTATGCTTGATTTCCCATGTTACATCATACATACATTTCCTTTAACCTTTTAAGTCATCCATTTCATTAATTATCTAATAACTCTTATCATACAATTTTGGTTTCATACCATGCTACCTTTAATTGCAGAAAAACATATTTCATATTACTATCTCCCGGTAACTACCGCATACAACTAGCTATGGGTTTCCAAAATACTCATAACTACAAATATCCGAAGTTACAAACATCCAGTATTACAATTATCCAAGTAACATTTAACATTCTGCTTGCTGTTGATTATGTTTCTAAATGGGTGGAAGCTAAAGCCACCAGGACTAATGATGCTCGGGTTGTTATGGATTTTGTTAGGTCTCACATTTTTTGCAGGTTTGGCATACCCAGAGCTATTGTTAGCGACCAAGGCACACACTTCTGAAATAGATCCATGCAAGCTATGCTCAAGAAGTACGGGGTTGTTCATAGAGTTTCCACACCATATCACCCCCAAACAAATAGGCAAGCTGAGATTTCAAACAGAGAGATAAAGAAGATTTTGGAGAAGATGGTGCAGCCTAACAGGAAAGATTGGAGCAACAGACTTGAGGATGCTCTTTGGGCACATCGAACTGCTTACAAGGCACCCATAGGGATGTCTCCTTATCGGGTTGTCTTTGGTAAAGCATGTCATCTTCCCGTGGAGATTGAGCATCGTGCTTATTGGGCTGTGAAGACTTGCAACTTGGCTCTTGATCAAGCTGGTGAAGAAAGGAAGCTCCAACTCAGTGAACTGGATGAGATCCTCTTAGAAGCTTATGAGAACTCTAAGTTCTATAAAGAGAAGACCAAAAGATTCCATGATAGCTTGATTTCTAGAAAGGAATTTGTGGTTGGCCAAAAAGTGTTGTTGTATAACTCTAGGCTTGGCTCATGAGTGGTAAGCTTCGTTCTAGGTGGATTGGTCCTTTGGTTGTAACTAATGTGTTTCCTTATGGTGCAGTAGAAATCTCAAGTGAATCCACAAATAAGATCTTCAAGGTCAATGGGCATCGCCTCAAGCCATTCCTCACAAACCCTTCCATTGTGGATGAAATTGTGGAGGAAGTTTCTTTGGTTGAACCTGTTTTCCTCCCTCCATGAATCAGGGAGTTTTTCTTTCTCTCCTTCTTTACTTTTATTGCACTTGTCCAATTACATTTGTTGATATAACTGCGTGGATACTCTAACTGTGCTCCATTGGGACAATGTGTCGTTTAAGTGTGAGGGGAGACTAATGTAGGTTTTTGTTGATGCATGCTTTTCTTTGATTCTTAGATTTTGCTTAGATTTTGGGCATTTCTCTCATGCTTTCTTTTAGTTGATTCTTGATATATTGTGTTGTGAATCCATGCATTTTTTGTGTGCTAAGTTACTTATGAGAATTGAGAGGTTGAAGCAATTGTGATAGACTTGTCCCTTGTGAGATCTTGAGCCTTAATTTTGGATGGATTGTTGTATGCCATCTAGTATTCTTTCATGTGTGATTGTTGCACTCTTGATTACTTGCACTCTAGAACTTAACATGTTTCTTGTTGATACTTGATTCACATATTGCACAATTTGAAGTGATTTAGGCATTTCTTTTGAATAAGCCACATGCCATATAGCCTACCTTGAATGAAATTATCATTTGCTAGCCATTTTGAGCCTTTTTACCATTTCTTTGTCATATAGCTCATTACAACCCTATAAGTGAAAAACCATGATTATTCTAACCTTAGGGAATTTTGGAGCTTTGGAATTGTTTTGGGAATGGGTATTAAGTAAGGGTGCATTGTTCTTCATTGTTTATAATTCTTGGTTATGACTCATTGGTGGATGTAATTGTGTACATAAGTGTGGTGTCATTGAAAAAAAAATATTGAGTATATCAAGAAGCGAATTGGAACCAACACACTGTTAGGTATCAGTGGTTACAATACACCTAGAAGGGGGGGGGGGTTGAATAGGTGTAGCGGTTAGAATATCCGCTTTTTGAAAAACAACACTTAATGCTGAAATACACCTAATTAATCGATTAACGAAACAGGGTAATCGATTAACACATTCAACACAGTCCTCTTAATCGATTAACAGAACTAATGTAATCGATTAACACACTACACTTAATCGATTAAACCGTGACAGTAAGCTAATGCAGATACAATTTCTTGCATGACAATTAATTGATAACGAAGCGAATATACAGAGCTTACAGAATTATCAGAGTGTAATAAGTATAGTACAAAAACGGATTATCAATTAAATCTACTATACAAATCAATCGATCAAATGCAATAAAGAGAGAAAGGGATAGAAAAATCCTGCAACACTAATTTTATCCTGGTTCGTTTGCTTGTCCACCGCAAACTACATCCAGACCTCTCGGCTGATTTGGGAGATTTTTCTTCACTATAATTGAATCAATGTTTATTACATACACACTATCCAATTACAACACTTAGACACTTACAAGATAATAAAGATCCTATTCTATGGTTTGACTCCCTTCCTACCGACAAAGAAAACCTTTCTTTCGGCGTAGCCCCAACCAAGAACCTCTGTTCTTTACTTATCCCTAAGTCTAACACTCAGTGAAGATACACTCAATCTCTTGGCGATACGACACCTTGAGATTCCCAATATTACAACACTTTTTCAATCAAAACGAAATAGAGTAAACTTAAGCTATTACAAGACTTATATCTAACAAGATAAGACTTTACTCTAATCACCTAATACAAGCTCATGCAGTATGAAAATGTATTAGTTTGAAAAACAGAATGCATAGAATGTAAACATCTAATCAAGAATCATTAATAAAATGCAAGAACATGTGATATGAAAAGATGAGAAATGTATTATGTAATGCACTCAATCCTAAAGCATAGAATTCTCTCTTTTCTAAACTCACAAATGCATTTACAACTAGATGCAACAATTAACACGAAAAAAATGCTCTAACTCTCTAAAAATTTAACATGCAACTTATGAGATCAATTCTGAAAAACGCAGTTTATAAAGAATTGATTTTATAGCCCAGTTAATCGATTAACGACAGCCTTAATCGATTAAACTGTACAAAACTGTTAGATTAATCGATTAACCTATGTCGTAATCGATTAAACTGTGCAAACAGTTAGATTAATGGATTAACCTATGCTGTAATCGATTAACAGCATATTTTCATGTGTAAAAACTCAAATACGTTATGCACTTTAATTCATACATGTTTAAAACTTAGTTTATGCCTAGAATGCACATGTACATGTATTTATGTGATGCATGAACATATTATGAATGACATATCTCAAGATGAAAAAGATTTAAAAGATTTATGCATATGAGACATGTATTAGGTGACTTAAGCCTTAGACTCAACCTAAACTAATCTAGTCTAAGCTAAGTACCAATCAGAAGACTTAAGCACGTTGATTTGTTGATGATCTTCAAGCTCTTATTAGCACAAGTTGTCCTCATCAAAACCATGACACATAAAGAGAGCTTTCCAAAGTGTTCCTCTTGACATGCACACTTTCAATAACTTGAGCCAAAGTCGCTAACCAATCATGGTCGGCTAAAAACGTGTTTTCTTTTCATTGATACATCATCAATTCATAAACAGCAATTCCACGCATTTTCTCAATACGACATGCTAGTTAAAGACTTACCCTTACCTTGGTGAGTGTTGGGTTTGGTCCTTGGTAACTTTGCAAGTTCCACCGACACTGCCTCCAACTTTAGAATCTTTCCTCATTCCCACCATATAACAACAATGTTAATCATTTATTCAAAACAACACATAAAAAACTCATATTGTATCTTTAACCATACAAGAGATTCACACATTTTCAATGTTTCCAATTACTTTCATTAAGAGTTTCCAAACATCTAAAACATACATATTCATCTCATATTTCAACATTAGAGCACATACTCATCTTCTACATCTAACATTTTACCCATTTTCCTTTTTAACCACATTTTAATTTTAGGGTTTTGGGGTTTTCATGAATCAACCCACAAACCCTCTCCATTCTTTGAATACCAACTCTAAACCAAGAGTTTACAAGAGAAAAACTAAATAAAACAAACCATAACTCAAAAGGAAGAGTTTCCATGGTTTCTCACATTTTTAGAAGAGATCCAACATACCAAAAACAAGTTTCAAAGGGAGAAGGAGAGTTAAAATCAAGAGATTTACCTCTTCTCAAGCTTCTAGATGATTCTCTAGACTCCTTGCTCTTGAAAATGCTCTCTTCTCTCACTTATCTTCAAGTTCTAACCCGAAAATGTGTTTGGGGTTCCTTATTTAATGTAACAGCGTCGGGTTCTCGCTCAAGCGAGCCCATTCTCGTTCAAGCGAGAAAATCCCGCCCATTTTAAAAACTCATATCTGACCATCTCGCTCGAGCGAAGATCCTCTCGCTCAAGCGAGGATCTTACAGCCTCTACAGCTTCAGAGTGCCATTTCTCGCTCAGGCGAGGCAACTCTCGCTCAGGCGAGGCAACTCTCGCTCAGGCGAGGCAACTCTCGCTCAGGCGAGGCAACTCTCGCTAAGGCGAGGCAACTCTGCTGAGGCGAGAATCCTTTAGTATAGCTCAGTATTCCACTCACCCATGTGAGCTACTCTCGCCTAGGTGACTCCTTTCTCGCTCAAGCGAGACTTTCAGGACTGATACTATAATTTATAATCTTAAATTCAGGGTGTCACAAGTGGCGGGTCCAAACTTGACTGATGCACCTTCCCAGGCCTACCAGATCCACCACCAAAGAACAATACTTCATAGTTCAAATTTGTTCATACAAAAATTATTATTGCCTTTAGTTTATTACTTTAAGTTATCACGTGAACTAATAGTTACAAATATTTAATTTAGTTTGTTGGAGAAATTAATTTTACAAAAGAAGTGAGAGGAGACAAGGATCACTTGTCTCACTTCCTGTCCCATTTCATGTACCCGGCCAATCAACTCTATACTTACCACAATTCATAACCTTAATTTACCATTGTTAATGATTTTTAGTGTCTAATTGACTTTGTTTGGCATGGTTTAGTGTTTTGGGCTTTATTGGACTATTATTCCTAAAATGAGTTAATTTGAGATTATTTAGTCTAATTAAATCTAATTCCATTTTTAGGTCATATTTGGCACCAAGGACATTTTGGACATTACAAGTGGATGATGTGTGCAAAAGTGAAGATTGTATATTGTATTAGGATCTTTATTTCCGTTTGGGTTTTGGGCCCATTGTTTAGGGCCCATTTCTGTTTTACACCATTTAAACACATGATTTCGGTTTTGAAGGAACGCTTTAACATTACATTAGTTTTTTTTCCTTAGAACATAGTTATTCCCGTTTTCCCTCTTTTGCTCTCCTAGGGTTTATGCATTTTCGTTTTTGCTCTCTCCATTTTCGGTTTTGCTTAATCCTTCCATGGAAGGCTAAATTTTTGGACTAAACTCCTTTGGTAATGTATCACAACTCTTGAGGTTTGGTTATTAATGCAATTTCGGTTTCTTATTTGTCAATTTCTTCTATTCAAATTCTGGTTGTGGTTTGCTTAATTCCATGCCTTAGAAATAGATTTGTGATTTGATTTTCGCTTAGTCAATCATTTTTCTAGTGCATGAATGCTTAGTTCGTGTGAATTTGTTTATGAGTTGATTATCGCTTAGTTACTTGATTATGAACAAATTAGGGATTCAACGATTAGAATATGATTTTGATACTATGAAACCGAGGATTGAGTTGTGATTAAGGAAACCAAAGGGGTTTAGCCGTTTCATTTTTCTGTTAATTACTGTTTCTGTTTTAGTTTTAGATTCATACCATAAAAAGAACAAAACCCCCCTTTGTGTGTGTGAGTACAAGGTGTTTGAACTATTGCCTGAAAGATAATCCTTGGGAAACGACCTAGGAGTCACTTCCTAGTACTATACTTTATTGTTATATTATTTGTATCGAGTACGGCCTCGATCAAATTTAGCGCCGTTGCCGGGGATTATCGATTCATACAAAGGTTCTCTGTAGTTTCATAAATTTTAGTTTAGTGTAGTGTAGTTTAGTTAGTCATTTCTATAGTGCATTTTTGGTGAAAATTCTGATATTGGTGCAAAAAGCTGTTAATGTGCACTGTTCACTGTTCAATGTTCACTATTTTGCCACTTTTCATGATTCATGTGATTCTGTTTTGCTGGTTTATATAGCTGTGGGTGGAATTTTTGCATGAAATTTTGTTTCCACACTTCTCTCATCCCACATTGAACACCAGAGAAAGCAGAACCACTTTCCGAGCTATAGTTTATGAGATACAACTTTACGGTGAATAGTGAATTGTTGAAAATTTGTTTTTAGAATAACTTTGTCTCCTTATATCAGAATTGGACATATGACATATGCATTTGTGGTAGAAAAATAAGTTACACCCACTGCTACACACGTAGTCTTTCAGTCCAAATCCAAAAATCGAAAAAAAACCCTTTTTACTATTTCTTTTTTATTTTTTTAAGGTTTATTTTTTATTTTTCAAGGTTTATAGTGAAACTGTTTTGCATTTTTAACATAGTTAGGCTTTGAATTTTTTCTTGAAACTTTTTGTAAATGTTCTATATGATTTTAGGATGTTATTGATGCAAATACTTGCTTGATTCTACAATTATAACATGCATTTCCATTACTTTTGCCTTACTTTCTTCCTACTGTTGATTGTATTGCATGACTAGGGGAAATACAGGCCATTTGCATCCAATAAATCCTGAAATTGATAGAACATATCATAGGTTAGTTAGACAAAGTAGAAATTTACCTTTCCATAGTGTACCTGATTCTGTTTCTGATTCTGATTCTATTTCTAATTTTATTCCTGTTTCTGTGCATTCTGTGCAATATACTGATTTTGTGCATTCTGTTGCATTGTCTGATTCTGAGCATTCTGAAAATTCTGTGCACTCTGAAAATATGGCTCAACCACCTACTCCTCCTGGTCCTCGTGAGAGGACATTAAGGGAGCTGGCTGCACCTGATTTCACTTATGATAGCTTGTACATCTAGTAAACCAATGAGGATGTGCCATATGTGCTTAAAATTGGACTAATCCATTTGTTGCCAAAGTTTAATGGACTTGCAGGTGAGGATCCTCATAAGCATCTTAAGGAGTTCCATATTGTCTGTTCAACCATGAAACCTCATGATGTCCAAGAGGATCACATCTGTTTGAAGGCATTCCCTCATTCACTTGAAGGCCCTGCAAAAGACTGGTTGTACTACTTGGCTTCTGGATCCATCACAAGTTGGGGTGACCTGAAGAGGACATTCCTTGGTAAATTCTTCCCTGCCTCCAGGACCACTGCAATCAGAAAAGATATTTCTGGGATTAGGCAACAACATGGAGAAAGTTTATATGAGTATTGGGAGAGATTCAAGAGGTTATGTGCAAGCTACCCCTATCATCAGATTTCAGAGCAACTCCTACTCCAATATTTTTATGAAGGTTTGAACAACATGGACAGGAGTATTATTGATGCAGCTAGTGGAGGTGCACTTGGAGACATGACTCCGTTTGAAGCTAGAGGTTTGATTGAGAAGATGGCTTCTAACTCTCAACAGTTCAATGCAAGGAGCAGTGATGCCATAATTGTGAGAGGTGTGCATGATGTTGGGACTGATTCGGTGAGGCAAGAAAAGCTTGAGCGAAAAATTGATTCCCTCACCACATTGGTCACTCAATTAGCCATGAATCAACAGAAACAACCAATGGCAAGAGTATGTGGCATTTGCACCTCACCTGACCATTACAGTGATATTTGTCCTTCTCTGCTTGAGCCAAGAACTACTGATCATCCTGAGGCTTATGCTGCAAACATCTACAACAATAGACCAAATCAACAACAGCAAAATTATGATCCATCTTCAAGCAGATACAACCCTGGTTGGAGAAATCATCCAAATCTCAAGTAGTCTAATCACACACAACAACAACCTCCTCATGCACCATTTCAGAACAACAATGTTGGACATAATAGACCTTATGTTCCCCCACCAATTCAACAACAAAGGCAGCAACAAGTGATTAATAATCCTCCCCCTGTACCTAGTGAACCGTCATTGGAAGAGTTAGTGAGGCAAATGACAATGCAGAACATGCAGTTCCAACAAGAAACCAGAGCTTCTATTCAGAGACAAGAATCTTCTATTCAGAATCTGACCACACAAATGGGACAGATGGCTACTTCATTGAACACATTGCAATCGCAGAATTCTGATAAGTTACCTTCTCAAACTGTGATTAACCCGAAAAATGTGAGTGCCATCACCCTAAGGTCAGGAAAGCAGACTAAATTGGCAACCTCTAAACCAGATTCTACTCTACAAAAGGTTGATGACATTGGCAGACACATTCATGCATCTACACCTTCCTCAAGTGCAGCACAACAACCACCTCCCATCCCTCTTCCATTTCCCCCAAATATCATTCCAAGCAAGAAAATGGAAGAGGTCGACAAGGAGATCTTGGAAACATTTAGAAAGGTAGAGGTGAACATACCTCTACTTGATGCCATCAAGCAGATTCCAAGATATGCAAAGTTCCTAAAGGAGTTGTGCACTCACAAAAGGAAGCTGAAGGGTAATGAAAGGATAAGCATGGGCAGAAATGTTTCTGCACTCATAGGTAAACCTATTCCTCACATTCCTGAAAAATGTAAGGACCCAAGTACATTTACTGTTCCTTGCATCATAGGTAACAATAAATTTGAGAATGCCATGCTAGACTTAGGAGCTTCAATTAATGTCATGCCTATGTCTGTTTTTATGTCTTTGTCGATTGGACCTTTAAAGCCAACTGGTGTGGTAATTCAATTAGCAAATAGGAGTACTGCTTATCCTGCTGGCCTGGTAGAAGATGTCTTGGTTCGGGTTGGTGAACTTATATTCCCTGCTGATTTTTACATACTAGATATGGAAGAGGGATCCTCCCGTAACACAGTTCCTATTATTTTAGGGAGACCATTTTTAAGAACAGCCCGAACCAAGATTGATGTCCATGCTGGCACACTTTCCATGGAATTTGATGATATTGTGGTCCGGTTTAATATTTTTGATGCTATGAAGCATCCATCTGAGGACCATTCTGTATTTCATGTTGATTTTCTTGATGAGTTGATTAATGAGCATATCTCTGATTTTATTCATGATTCTGATTCTTTATCATTGATAGCCTCACACACTTGTCATGCATGCACTGATTATGAACTGTGTAGTTCTTGCAATGATGACCTTTTGGATATTATTGTTGATCCACATGATATAGAGTCATATTGCACTAACCCAATTGTTCAAGTGCAGGCTGTAGAATCTATGCCTGCTACTTTGGTTCCATCTGTTTTGCAGGCACATATATTGGAGCTGAAACCTTTACCTGATAACCTCAAGTATGCTTACTTAGAGGATGATGAGAAGCTCCCTGTCATTGTTTCTACCTCCCTTGATGCTGAGCAAGAGGAAAAATTGCTACAAGTGCTGAAAAAGCATAAAAAGGCCATTGGTTGGACCTTAGCTGACATTCCTGGTATTAGCCCATCCATGTGCATGCATAGAATACTCTTGAAGGATGGAGCTAAACCAGTGAGGCAACCACAAAGGAGACTCAATCCAGTGATTCTTGATGTTGTGAAGAAAGAGGTCACCAAGCTTCTACAAGCTGGGATTATATATCCAATTTCTGATAGCCATTGGGTGAGTCCAGTTCAGGTAGTTCCTAAAAAGACAGGAATTACAATGGTGAGAAATGAGAGGGATGAGCTAATTCCTACTAGAGTGCAGAACAGTTGGAGAGTTTGCATTGACTATAGGAGGCTCAATCAAGCAACAAGAAAGGATCATTTTCCTTTACCCTTTATTGACCAGATGCTTGAACGGTTAGCAGGTAAATCTCACTATTGTTTTCTTGATGGTTTTTATGCATACTTTCAAATCCATATTGCTCCTGAGGATCAGGAGAAGACCACATTCACCTGCCCCTTTGGCACTTTTGCCTATAGGAGGATGCCCTTTGGCCTATGCAACGCCCCTGGTACATTCCAGCGGTGTATGGTTAGCATTTTTAGTGACTTTTTGGAAAGTTGCATAGAGGTGTTTATGGATGATTTTACTGTATATGGATCTTCATTTGATGCATGCTTGGATAGTCTGAATAGAGTTTTGCATAAATGCATAGAAACTAACCTTGTTCTAAATTATGAGAAGTGTCATTTCATGGTAGAACAAGGCATAGTTCTAGGCCATGTGATCTCTAATAAGGGCATAGAGGTAGATCCTGCCAAGATAGATGTTATTTCACTACTGCCTTACCCCTCTTGCGTGCGAGAGGTTCGTTCTTTTCTTGGTCATGCAGGTTTCTATCGCAGGTTCATTCAAGATTTTAGCAAGAAGGCCCTTCCACTATCCAATCTGTTGCAAAAGGATGTGGTGTTTGATTTTGATGAAAGATGTAAAGAGGCCTTCGACTGCCTCAAGAAAGCTTTGACCACCACTCCTATCATCCAGGCACCTGATTGGACAGCCCCTTTTGAGCTAATGTGTGATGCTTCTAATTATGCATTGGGGGCTGTCCTTGCACAAAAAGTAGACAAATTGCCTAGGGTGATTTATTATGCTTCTAGGACATTAGATGTTGCACAAGCAAATTATACCACCACTGAAAAAGAGCTCTTAGCTATTGTATTTGCTCTGGATAAATTTAGATCTTATTTGCTTGGTTCTAGAATTGTTGTTTTCACTGACCATGCAGCACTAAAGTTCTTGTTGAAGAAAGTTGAGTCTAAGCCAAGGTTGATTAGATGGATGCTCTTGCTCCAAGAGTTTGATTTGGAGATTCGTGATAGGAGCGGAGCACAAAATTTGGTTGCTGATCACTTGAGTAGAATAGACAGAGCTGTTGATATGATGCCCATTCGGGATGATTTTCCTGAATGAACAACTTTTGCATATCTCTGTTTCTTCCCCTAATCCTTGATTTTCCTGTTGAAGGACTGACTCAATCTCATGATCTGGAATGCATCTTCTAATCACCTGGTCATTACAAAATCTCCACAAATAGGGGGACATCTTGGTACCCAAAGAACAGCAAGGAAGGTACTTGATTGTGGATTGTATTGGCCCACCATCTTCAAAGATGCGAGGAGGATCTGTAGTACTTGTGAGCAATGTCAAAGAGCAGGTGGTACCATTTCTTGGAGACAAGAGATGCCTCAACAACCTATGTTGTTCTGTGAGGTTTTTGATGTTTGGGGTATTGATTTCATGGGTCCCTTTCCTGTTTCTTTTGGTTTTACTTATATTCTGCTTGCTGTTGATTATGTTTCTAAATGGGTGGAAGCTAAAGCCACCAGGACTAATGATGCTCGGGTTGTTATGGATTTTGTTAGGTCTCACATTTTTCGCAGGTTTGGCATACCCAGAGCTATTGTTAGCGACCAAGGCACACACTTCTGAAATAGATCCATGCAAGCTATGCTCAAGAAGTACGGGGTTGTTCATAGAGTTTCCACACCATATCACCCCCAAACAAATGGGCAAGCTGAGATTTCAAACAGAGAGATAAAGAAGATTTTGGAGAAGATGGTGCAGCCTAACAGGAAAGATTGGAGCAACAGACTTGAGGATGCTCTTTGGGCACATCGAACTGCTTACAAGGCACCCATAGGGATGTCTCCTTATCGGGTTGTCTTTGGTAAAGCATGTCATCTTCCCGTGGAGATTGAGCATCGTGCTTATTGGGCTGTGAAGACTTGCAACTTGGCTCTTGATCAAGCTGGTGAAGAAAGGAAGCTCCAACTCAGTGAACTGGATGAGATCCGCTTAGAAGCTTATGAGAACTCTAAGTTCTATAAAGAGAAGACCAAAAGATTCCATGATAGCTTGATTTCTAGAAAGGAATTTGTGGTTGGCCAAAAAGTGTTGTTGTATAACTCTAGGCTTGGTCTCATGAGTGGTAAGCTTCGTTCTAGGTGGATTGGTCCTTTGGTTGTAACTAATGTGTTTCCTTATGGTGCAGTAGAAATCTCAAGTGAATCCACAAATAAGATCTTCAAGGTCAATGGGCATCGCCTCAAGCCTTTCCTCACAAACCCTTCCATTGTGGAGGAAGTTTCTTTGGTTGAACCTGTTTTCCTCCCTCCATGAATTAGGGAGTTTTTCTTTCTCTCCTTCTTTACTTTTATTGCACTTGTCCAATTACATTTGCTGATATAACTGCGTGGATATTCTAACTGTGCTCCATTGGGACAATGTGTCGTTTAAGTGTGAGGGGAGACTAATGTAGGTTTTTGTTGATGCATGCTTTTCTTTGATTCTTAGATTTTGCTTAGATTTTGGGCATTTCTCTCCTGCTTTCTTTTAGTTGATTCTTGATATATGGTGTTGTGAATCCATGCATTTTCTGTGTGCTAAGTTACTTTTGAGAATTGAGAGGTTGAAGCAATTGTTATAGACTTGTCCCTTGTGAGATTTTGAGCCTTAATTTTGGATGGATTGTTGTATGCCATCTAGTATTCTTTCATGTGTGATTGTTGCACTCTTGATTACTTGCACTCTAGAACTTGACATGTTTCTTGTTGATACTTGATTCACATATTGCACAATTTGAAGTGATTTAGGCATTTCTTTTGAATAAGCCACATGCCATATAGCCTACCTTGAATGAAATTATCATTTGCTAGCCATTTTGAGCCTTTTTACCATTTCTTTGTCATATAGCTCATTACAACCCTATAAGTGAAAAACCATGATTATCCTAACCTTAGGGAATTTTGGAGCTTTGGAATTGTTTTGGGAATGAGTATTAAGTAAGGGTGCATTGTTCTTCATTGTTTATAATTCTTGGTTATGACTCATTGGTGGATGTAATTGTGTACATAAGTGTGGTGTCATTGAAAAAAAAAAACAACAAATAGATAAAAAAAACAAAAGAAGAAAAAAAAACGAAAAAAAAATGAGATGAAAAAAAAATTGAATAAAAGTTTAGTGTGGCAAAGAGGATTGAGAGGATTGGAATTAGAGGATGATTTACTTATTTTGGGTTGATTTTGTCTTACTTTTTACTTATTCCCCATTGCTCCTCTATTCCCTTGGTTTTAAGCTACATATTCATAATTTATCCCACCTTTTCCTTGGCCCCATTACAACCATGAAAAGTCCTTTTGATCACTTTGTGCATGTGTTTATGATGTTGATGTTAGAAACTTGTCAAGCATATGGTTGTGTTTTCATGAAGTGCCTTGAGTGTAAATACTTACAACCTAAAACACATGAGTGTAAACACTTTAGAGAGCATATCTTGTGAGGATCTATCATTGTTGTGACTCACCTCTTAATTTGATTGATTTCTTTGCATGCTTGAATTGTTTGGATGATCTTCATGGATATCTTTATTCTTTGATCTTGTTACTCTTGTGTGCTTGATTTTGCCCATCTCTTTGCATTTCATAGAATTCAATATGAAGTATGTCATCTTTAGGATTTTTCATTTTCTAGTTTTTAATAATCTACTTACATGACTCACTTTGGTGCACTGGTTAGCATATCATTAATTCTTGATTTTGCCCAGGAGTGCAAAGGGTTAAGTGTGGGGGTATTTGATGAGTCATATATTACACACTATTCATAACCTTAATTTACCATTGTTAATGATTCTTGGTGTCTAATTGACTTTGTTTGGCATGGTTTAGTGTTTTGGGCTTTATTGGACTATTATTCCTAAAATGAGTTAATTTGAGATTATTTAGTCTAATTAAATCTAATTCCATTTTCAGGTCATATTTGGCACCAAGGACATTTTGGACATTACAAGTGGATGATGTGTGCAAAAGTGAAGATTGTATATTGTATTAGGATCTTTATTTCCGTTTGGGTTTTGGGCCCATTGTTTAGGGCCCATTTCCGTTTTACACCATTTAAACACATGATTTCGGTTTTGAAGGAACGCTTTAACATTACATTAGTTTTTTTTTGCCTTAGAACATAGTTATTCCCGTTTTCCCTCTTTTGCTCTCCTAGGGTTTATGCATTTTCGTTTTTGCTCTTCTCCATTTTCGGTTTTGCTTAATCCTTCCATGGAAGGCTAAATTTCTGGACTAAACTCCTTTGGTAATGTATCACAACTCTTGAGGTTTGGTTATTAATGCAATTTCGGTTTCTTATTTGTCAATTTCTTCTATTCAAATTCTGGTTGTGGTTTGCTTAATTCCATGCCTTAGAAATAGATTTGTGAATTGATTTTCGCTTAGTCAATCATTTCTCTAGTGCATGAATGCTTAGTTCGTGTGAATTTGTTTAGTTACTTGATTATGAACAAATTAGGGATTCAACGATTAGAATATGATTTTGATACTGTGAAACCGAGGATTGAGCCGTTTCATTTTTCTGTTAATTACTGTTTCTGTTTTAGTTTTAGATTCATACCATAAAAAGAACAAAAACCCCCCTTTGTGTATGTGAGTACAAGGTGTTTGAACTATTGCCTGAAAGATAATCCTTGGGAAACGACCTAGGAGTCACTTCCTAGTACTATACTTTATTGTTATATTATTTGTATCGAGTACGGCCTCGATCAAGGAGAAAGGTTCATTGTGGGCTACAATTGTCATTAACCATAGTCATTACTTGAAGGAATTTTCCTCCTGTGTGGCAATGGTGGGAGGTTGTGGGGAAGGTGGGGTGCTCGGCTGGAGTGGACAACAATTGGTTCTCTTCTCATAGAGACTATGAGATCTTAATAATTCTCAAATCGGGTCTGAAAGATTTGATGCATTAGATTGTATATTAAACATCCTTATTCTCTATATTGTATTTTACCTTCCCTTATTCCTCTTAATATAATCTCTTTTGCTTGAAATTAATTTTACAAATAACATTCACCCTCTAAATAAATTTTCGGTGCTAGTTTCAAATTTTTTGAATAATATTGCTCCTTGGTGATCCCAACCCTGATATAGTTTTGGGTTGCCCAAATTAAAGTTCATCCAAAATAACCTAGTAAGCAATCATATCTCTCTCCATTAATTATAATAACAAACCATATTATTTTATTCTATGAAGTTTAAATAGAGGTTCTTTGTTCCGACCATTACCCACTCACCCGGAAGTAGTTATTCATTACCCGTATTTGAAGATTTGGTTATTCTAAGAAAGATTACATACTATTTCGAAATACAGGTCAGTTTCTATATAGACAGAAACACTTAGTCATTCCCGTAAGATCACAAAGTCACAAACATAAAACACTAAACGTGTGAAGTACTTCACATATGCTAGCTATTTTATTACACAAAAACGAAAACATACAGGAAACATACACTTTCTAGTTTCTAGTGAGTTAGGATCTATTATTCTTTCTTACTTCCTAGGACACACTACACATTCACATGACACTAAAGACACACATCACAGCTAGCATTCAAACACAGCAAGCAACAGAGTCAACAAGAGTATATGATCACTTGTTCTGGTCCATGTTCCGAGTCCTGAACTTGGATTCATCAATGTCAATGCCTTCCTCTTCAGCACGCTCTTCTCCAGACCTATCCATAGTAGACAGGCCACCTTTGCGTCCCATCTCCTGATACCCTTCTGTCCCCAGCTGCTCTTTCCTTGTCTGACCTCCTCTACTCCTTCCTTCATATATATACACACAAATCACCAGAATATTAAGTAAAGAAGTGTTCGAAATAGCTTGCAAGTTATTAATTATGTCATTGAATATATACTGATACCCTTCATCTACTGAGTCAGTACCACATTTGTAGTAGTCATTTGTTCCAACAAAAAGTTACTAAACAAAGCCCAAATACAAAAATAACTGTCTCAAGAGAAAGTCTAATATATATCTCCCATAAAATGCATCACATCATCACTAGTTATTCTGGAGAACAAACATGCATTTAGTGGGTTGAAATTCAACCAAAGAGGAGACAAAAGAGAGAGAGAGAGAGAGATATAAAGAGAATTATAACCTTCAGCTAGGTTTTTCTGAGCCTCAAAGCTCTTGCCACCCGTTCCACCAGGAACAACAGTCTCTCCATGTTTAGCCTTCTCATCAAGTTCTTGCTTGTTTTGCTTCGCAGATGCCATTGCTTCACTTTCAAGTTTGGGTAGATATGAAATATTCTGATAGGTGATGACTACTAGTGTTAATTAGCTTGATCTATGCTATAGTTTTGTAACAAAAAAGAAGGTTTGAGGCTTTATATAGAGAGAGGACACTGGGTTCAATAATATAAATAAATGTGTTGTAATAATCCATAAAAATAGAGGAAAAACCAGAAGATGACAACGGGTTAGTTTGGAACAGTGATTAGAGCCATGCATGGACACGTGCAACACAGACGCGGCAAAAGGAGAAAGAAGACACGCAGATGCTGGAACTCTGAAAATGACACATACAAGCCCTAGATCATGTTTCTTGTTGTCTCGAACATTTGTTTCGCTAACGTTAGGGTGGTATATGGTGAGCCGAACCAGTTTTGCGTTGCTTCTAATTCGGCATGAAAACAAACAAAAAAACGTTATCTGTTCTTGTTAGCTACTTAGCTTTAAGGAAAATGAAAAATCTTAACATAATTAACTACGAAAACTGGCATAAGCCTTAGAGTATATAGAGTATTAACATTCCATATCATATAGAGTTTGACTACTTCCTATCCCACACTTACTAGGGAAAGATTCGGGATATTAATTTCTTTTATTTTTTGTTTTAAGGGTAAAACTATATATTATTTTAGCTAAATCTAATACAAATATTATTTCATTTTTTGTTTTATTTATTTTTTCCCATAACTTTGATAGAGGAATCTCTCACACTTAATACATATTTAATAGATAGATTGTTTTTCTATTTACATGCATAGAAAATAGTACAAATTGTGGAGAAAATATCTGCTATCACATTTTTTCAATCAGCGTCCTAATATTTTTTATAGGGGATCAAATGCTTAAATTACTAAATATTTAAATGAGTTTATGTCACTACATTTACATGGAGATTCTTTTATTTCAAATTATCAACTATGAAAGTCTTACTTAAAAGGGGAATCATTCCATCGTAGGGAGGATGACCCTTATGCAGATGTCAAGCAACCAAAATCTTCTCAACACCTCTTTTCTTCATGCTGATTCACTTATTTAGTTTCACAACTGATATTAAATTTTGTTGATTTTAGCATTGCACACTCTTTATATCTATCTTGCCACTTTACCATCCACATGGTACATGCCAATCAGCAGAAAATATCGAAAGTTTTGTAGCATAGTATGGTTAGCAATATATAGTAAGGTCTATTTGGTTAACCAAAAATTATATTATTTTCAACTTAACTAAGATGTCCACATGACACATTGCAGAGATAATAAAGATGAAGTCTTGACTTTGGATTAATGGCGAAAATGATAAGTCAGCAAAGCCCTATTCAATTCCTCCCAATGTCTCTTAAAATTGTCTTGAATCACTTTATTCCTTAAACATTTCATTTTTGTTTTTCTGATTTTTTAAGTTTTACAACTTTTTATGATATAATTCTCTTAATACTTATAGTACCTCTTTAATAAAATTACTTTTTGTCGTCAATCAAAAGAGAGTGGGACACAAGTGTCATACAACAAAATGTTACAATTATTATATAATTCTTTTCTAAAAAAAATTGTAGAGAAAGTCGTTTACTTGAACTATACCATAAACCAAATTATGATAATGTATGTTATCCTGACCAAGTTTATGTAGAAGTACAGTCCACATAGATAAAAGTAATGATAAAATATGATTTAAAACATTATTGAAATCGTAGGGATAAGGTTTACCGGGAGAAAATGAAATGTTGAAATAGTAAATTGTATTGGTGATGATATCATGGTATTGTTATACATAAGATATAGTACTAAGGGTTTTGCTAATCTAGGGAAAGTGATTTTTAGTTAGTATAGATTAGCATTGTGTATAAAAATATTTGAACAAAATTAACCCTCATATTTTAATTGTAAAAGAATTAGTAACAGGGGTAGTTTTATAATTTTCATCAGACAAAAAAACATATTCCTCACCCCTAACCTTCTTCTCCCTCCCCCATTAACCCACTCATCTGGAAACATCAAAAACTCATTCACCACAACTAAACCTGCATACACAAAGTGTACCACCGCACACCTCCAAACAGCCCCAAAATAGACCCCAAACATCCCCAAACAGTACCAAAAATAGCCCCAGATACCACCCCATCGCCATATGCTCCTCAAAGTTGACAATGTCTTTAACCCGTTATTTTTTTTGGTGCACAATGCTAACCTACACCAACTAAAAAATTACTTTCGCTAGGTTAGCAAAACCCTAATACTAATCATTGTTTATGTTAATATTAAACTCCTAATTACCTAATGAAACAAATCATAAAATTTGAGATAAAACCATATCAATCCTAAAAGATATTTTTGGATACTCTAAACTAATCAAAGGTATAGTTATGATATTCTCTTGATATGCAAATATCTTATATATTTTATCTATAAGATAATTTAAGATATTTTCATATATTCTAATACCCCTTCAAGCTAAAACCATAATAATTACATGAATCATAGGTGAACATCTTTGACACCAGAGAAGGAGCTGGACTTCCAAATGCTGAAAAAAATATTTCCTACTTAATCAATATCACTTGAACCATGCAGAAATGGTTGACCAAGAATAAATTCATCAAATATACAAGTTGAAGAAGAAAGAAAGTAAGGAGAAATTTAAGAGGGAGAAGGAAAGTGAGGATAAAATGAAGAATGGGAAGGAAAGTGAGGATAAACTAAAGATGAAGAAGAATAGGAGGAGGAAGAGGAGAATATGTAGACCTGCCATGAATAATAAGAATAAGAGTACTTGAAGAATAGGAATAAGAATAAGATGGATTGATTAATGAAAAAATGAGGCAAAATAAATTGAAAATATGAATAAAACAATTAATGCTTAATCATCTGTGGTAGGTGCTATCTCCAAGCTTAACAATTATCGACAAAAGTAAACTAAAAAGAATGATGGTTGCATAACAGGAAACACTAATAAATAAGAACCAAATTTGAGGATTTCTCTTTAATAAATAAGAACTAGAGAGCACGACCAACCACAAATTACCATCATTTAACTAATATTGGGATGACATCAAGTTTGACTACCATGACTTCAAACTATAAGAAAAACGTGCACCAACAAAGACAAATCCACTATAGGGAGAGAAAATCGACATGCTAAAGAAGGAGGGTAGAAGGGCAATGAAACGACAAGAAAATGACAGACATTGAAAGTTGGATGATAACAACAATTAAGAAGTGGGAAAGAAGGTGACAACAAAAAACCAACCGAAAAAAGGATCACAAGCCTAAGCTTCCCTCTAGGCGGATATCATGACTCTAATATCCTGTTGAAATTATAGGTTAATGTATAGAAGGAAAAAGAGAATCGTCAAATAATAAATTGTATTGCTACTATTATATTATATTATCTATAAGATAATTTAAGATATTCTAAGATAATTTTAATATTTTAAGAAAACACTTTTTATAAGCAAAAATATTAAAGAGGCACAAGGGGAAAGAGGCACAAGGGGTGCCAACCCGATTACAACTTGCAACACAGGTCCGTACAAGTAATAGGATCAATGCACCATTGTGCAAAAGATAACGAATTACAACCAACAATACTTGTAAACCAAACTCAAGATCTAATTTGAATCATATCCATAATCTGGATATACCTAAAATCCCCCCCCCCCCCTTAAAAATTACATCATTCCTTATAGTCCAAACACACCACATCACAATGAAACCTTAACATTCTCCAGATAGATATCCCTTTATGATATTTACACAAAGAGTTGTGTAACACAAAGAAATCCACAATATTATCCGAGATATGAAACTGGACTTGAAGCCACAAGTAGAAACCCTGCCAAACATTAGCCACTAAGGGACACGTGAGAAACAAATGCTCTATACTCTCATTATCATGCAAGCACAAACTACATTAGCTTCCCCAAGAAATTCCTTTTCAACAATTATGACTTTGTAGCAATTCTTCTTCTAACAACTCTCCAAATAAAACAAAAAACCTTCGAAGGAATATTCTTGATCCAACTCAAATTAAGAATATTACCTAATCTCGTAGGAACGTCATTAATTTGGGCGTCATAAGCATTTTTAACCACATAACAACCAGAATTTCGAAGATTCCACTTCCATATGTCACTACTTCCATTGATGCAAGAATGGTGTTGGATCATAACATAAAGTCTTCTAGCACGATCTTCCTCCCAATCAAATAAAGCTCTCCTCCATTGAACATTCCAGATCCACTTCCCATTAGACCACACCTCACAATCAGCAACCACAACCTTCTTGTCTAGAGCAATCAAAAATAATATCGGAAAAATATCTTTAAGAGTACGTTGACTGAACCACAAATCCTGCCAGAAAAGAGTGTGAAGGACATCGCCAACTTCCTTCGAAGATTCGCTTCCAACCAATTAGATCCAGCACCTAGAGAAGAACCAATCTTCACCAAATCCCTCCACCATTTTGAAGCTGAATCACTAGAGTACATACCTCCCTCATTACTATACTTGGAGTTAATCACCTTAATCCAAATATTCTCATATTATACTAGCCTTCTCCACTTCCACTTCCTCAACAACGCATCATTAAATCGAGACAGATCTTTAACCCCCAATCCACCCAACCTTTTAGGCTTACACACCTCACTCCGAGCAACCCAAGGAATACCTTTACCACTACTTTTGTTACCACACAAAACGTTTCTCTGAATAGAATTTAATTTTGAGATAACCTTCTTAGGAGCCATATAAAGAGAAAGCATGTAAATCGACATATTTGAGAGAACAAAGTTTATAAGGAAAACTCTTCCGCCAAAGGAAATATCTTTTCTCTTCCAACTTGTCAATCTACTGGAGACCTTCTCAATTACGTTATGCCACGTCGAGTAGTTTCTCGGCTTTGCCCCCACAGGAATACCAAGGTAAATGAAAGGAATGGAACCAATCTTGCAAGACAGGAACAAGGCTATAGGTATCAGGAAACTATCTACAACCAAGAAACCAAGAAACATTCATTGCATCAACTTACATCATATAGGAGGGTTACTTGAAAACCAAGAAACATTTTATGTTTAACTGTTAATTGATTAAATAGTTCAATAATCAATTAAGTAGTTGTGAAAGCTTATTAATCGATTAGGTCTTTTATTAATCAATTAATGAGACTTTCGGTAGCTACCATCTTGAGGTTCTTGGTGACATTAATCGATTATAGTTGTTATTAATCGATTAAATTCAACAAATGTGTGTTAATTTTAAATCGATTATGCATTTTGTTAATCGATTAAGTGATATTGAATTCAGTTAACTATAAAATATGTTTTTCTACAACTTTGTTCATAATGAACATTTCCAAAATTTCAATATTACATAGATTCTCGGAGCGAAATTGTGTTGTTATAGAAAAACTCTTTGAAATAGTTTATTGAGTTGATTTTAAGGAGAAAAGTCTTAATTGTTTTTACTTGTGCATTAGGTGCATCAAAATCTTATTTTACAAACCACTGCATTCTCATACTCTTAGTTTTAGGTTGTGTGAGATATTCTGATTTTGGTTTATAGGATTACTCTTTGTAAGAGATAAGCTACTGTTTAGGTTGCTTTTCATGAAAGATTTTGCTTCTTTGAGAGGAATGATTGTATTCTCTAGGTTGAGAGAAGATTTGATAATATCGCTAGCTGTGGTCATTGGATATAGATTTCACATACATATATATTGATAGCGAGTATAATAGTGAGTTGGCAGTCGTTAGAAGTGGTAAGAGAGACCATTAGAAGCGGAGGGAAATTGTCAAGCTTGGCTTTGTTGCTCGCGTTTCAGGAGAGAAACACTTGTGTACTTGGAAGTGTGTGTGTGAAGACATTATTTCTATTTTAGTGAAGCAAATCTCCCAAGATCAGAAGGGGAGTCCTAGATTTAATTTGCACGTGGACAAGCAAACGAACGAGGATAAAATCTCATCTCTTAATTTATCTTATCCTTATCTTTTACTATTTCAGTCATTTAATATACATATCTTGATTAACGAAATTGCTATAAGTGAATTGTAATTACTTACTGTTTGTTTACATTTCTATTTAGTATCTATTATCAATTTTGGGTGTATTAGATTCTGGATTCGGGTTTATGTGTAGATCAAGAAAATGTGATTTGTGATTTTGTGTTTTTCTTGAACATGATAATCGATTAACATTGTCTTTAATCGATTAACACTTTTGTCAATAATCGAGTATGTACCACTATTAATCGATTAATTTGCTTACTATTTTTACTCACTTAGTGCATTGGAAAAAGCGGGCGTACTTGTCCGCTTACAGCTATTCACCCCCTCTAGGTGTTACTTTAACTTGCGGTACCCCAACAAGTGGTATCAGAGCTAGTACGTGAGTGTTAGCTTAAACGCTTAGATCATTGATCCTTGGCTTATACTACCACGAGCTCTACTAACCCATTTGGCGGTGATGGTGCATCCATTAACCGTCCTCCGATATTCACTTGCGAAGGGTATGCCTACTGGAAAGTGAGAATGAGAATCTTTATTGAAGCAATTGACACAGATATTTGGGATGCCGTTGTCAATGGCCCATTTATTCCCTATACATAGTGTAAGGTGAATCTAAGGAAAAGCCTAAGAACATGTGGAGTGATAATGAGAAAAGAAAGGTGCAATATAATTTGAAAGCTACAAATATTGTCACTTCCACACTATCTTATGACGAATTCTTTAGAATTTCAAAATGTGGAAGTGCTAAAGAAATGTGGGATACTTTACAAGTAACTTACGAGGGCACTAGTGAAGTTAAGAGAGCTATATTGAATATGTTGACACATGAATATGAATTGTTTAGAATGTTTCCTAATGAATCTATAAGTGATATGCAGAAACGTTTTACTCATATTGTTAACCATCTAGTTGCTTTAGATAAGAGTTTCACTAAAGGTGATTTAACGAATAAAGTTTTGAGATGCCTTAACAGGAATTGGCAGTCCAAGGTGACTGCAATCATGGAGTCAAAGGATCTTGATTCAATGGCTTTGGACACTATCTTTGGCAAGCTCCAAGAACATGAGATGAAGCTAGGACGCTTAACTTTACACGAAGAATCAGATAAAATAAAGATAGGTGTATCCCTCAAAGCATCTACTTCTCAAGTGCAAGAAGAAGGAGTTGAAGAAGATTCTGATTCCAAGATAGACAATGAAACCATGAAACTCCTAGTTAGAAAATTCAGGAAGTTCTTGAAAAGAAAAGGAGGGCTGAAAGAGTTTTAAAATAAAGAAACAAAGAACCCAAATTTCAAGGGCAATAATCCCAAAGAACATTTCTCTTTCCATGAGTGTGGGAAGGCGGGTCACATGAAATACCAATGCCCCACCTATCTCAAGAAAGTTGAAGGAGAAAAGAACAACTCAAGGGATTTCAAATCCAAAAAGGCATACATTGTGTGGGATGTCCTTGAGGAAGACTCAACATCAGGCATCTCCAAACAGGAGGAAAGTGCTAAACTTTTTCTCATGGTGAACACACAAGAAACTAACACCTGTACAAACATTGATAAACAAAGTGAGGTAAACTCGTATGAAACTAGTTCTTGTTCAAGTTCTGAAAATTAACCTACATATGATGAATTATATAATGCTTTTGTTGAGTTGCATGAAGAGCTTAAGAAACTAGCTAGAGTAAATGTAGGTAGGAAAAGAATAATTCTTTTGCATGAAAAGAAAATAAGTGATATGCAAAAAGAATTAGATGAATTAAAACTTGAAAATGAAACTCTTGATCTCATTTACTCATGTGCTTCATGTAATTGTTCTACTAAGATTATTGAGGCTTCTATATGTGAAAAATGTCAAGTTTTAGATGTTGAAAATTCTATTTTGAAGAAAAAATAACAAAGTTCACATATAGTCGTCAAAACCTTGACACTTTACTCGCATCTTCAAGGAATGTTGGTAACGGAACTGGTTTGGGATATAAAAGTACAAATAGAAAGAAAGTGTAAGGACCCAAATTCTACCCTAGAAATTTTTTCCTTATTCTATCTCATTTACATGCATTACCTTAATATCTCAGATTAGTAAATCTAATGACATTCTCCTAATTCTCTTTTGTGAACATACTCTTGACAGAAAATCATAATTCATATAAATAATTCTTGGTAACCCATGCATACAACTAGCTATGGAATTTCAAAATATCCATAGCTACTAATATCCAGAGTTATACAAATCAGGATTTACAATTATCCAAATATCGATTAATTAGTTACAGTCCAAAAAGCAAAATAGAGAAAGTCTAGATTCAAGCTCCTAAGCGTCGAACCGAGTATCCTCAATACATCTGTTTACATGCAATGGGATTATAGATAACAGATACACGAAACATACAAGGGAATAAGTCGTTGATTTAATAGTCATCGTCATATGGTAATCCACATTTTAAAAACACAATTTAACATTGAATATAAAACACAATTCATAATTACATGAACATATCCATTCATATCTTTTATCTTTTGTCTCCATAATGTCCATATTCACTCTATAGTACACATATATCCCATAATATACATATCACATAGTGTGCATATTTATTCTCCTCATCTTCATCCATATCCACCTTATAGTACATATATATCCCATAATATACATGTTCCATAATGTGCATATTTATCCTCCTCATCTTTATCCATATTCACCTTATAGTACACATATATCCCATAATATACATGTTCTAAAATGTGCATATCTATTCTTCTCATCTTTATCCATATCCACCTTATAGTACACATATATCCCAAAATATACATGTTCTATAATGTGCATATCTATTCTTCTCATCTTTACCCATGTACCATCCGTGTACACCACACAGATAATTCAATGCCACAAAGGGTAAGTCTACATCAGAAAAGTGATCCATTGCCACAACCGGCAGTTCCACACCTCAAAGGTGATCCATTACCACTACGGGCAACACTTACACCACAAAGGTGATCCATTACCACTATGGGCAACACTTACACCACAAAGGTGATCCATTACCACTACGGGCAACACTTACACCACAAAGGTGATCCATTACCACTACGGGCAACACTAAACCACAAAGGTGATCCATTTTACATTATATCACAACCACATCATTTTACACGCATAATATAGTTGCATCATCTTAAATATAATGAAAATACTTATCCCTTACCTTGGTGAGTATTGGGTGGGGTTCTTGTTAACTTTACTAGTTCCTTCCGAACCGCCTCCAACCTTAGGATCTTTCATCATCCCATAAATACAATAAAAGTCAGTAATTTATCCACAATAATGTTCCTATGATTCATATAACATTCACAAATACATAGGATATTAACGTATTTTCAATGTTTTCCCAAAACTATTTTCATTACAAGTTTCTAAACATTAAAACATACATACTCATCTTCTACCTCTAACATTTCACCCATTTCCCTATTTACTCATATTTTCTCAATGTTAGGGTTTTGGGGTTTTCATGAACCAACCCACAAATCCGTTCTATTCTTGAAATACCAACTGTAAACCAAGAGTTACAAGAGAGAAACAACATAAAACGAACCATAACTCAAAAGGATGAGTTTCCATGGTTTTTCACATTTGGAGAATAGATCCTTTACACTCCACAATGAGTTTGAAAGAGAGAAAGAGAGTTAGAATCAAGAGATTTACCTCTTCTCAAGCTTCTAAATGACTCACAAGCCTTCTTGCTCTTGAAAATGCTCCTTTCTCTCTCTTCTCTCTAGGTTTACCCCCATAGATGTGTTTGGGGTCCCCTATTTAATGTAACAGCGTCGGGTCCTCGCTTAAGCGAGCCCTTTCTCGCTCAAGCGAGAAAATCCCGCCTATTTTAAAAACTCAGATCTGACCATCTCGCTCAAGCGAGGGATTCTCGCTCAAGCGAGAATCTCACAGTCTCAACAGTCCCAAAATACCTCAAGTATAGCCCAGGCGAAAATCCTCAAGTATAGCCCAGGATTTCACCCTCCCAGGTGAGCTTTTCTCGCCTAGGCGAAAATACCTCGCACCAAGCGAGTATCCCAGGACTGATACAATAATTTTAAATACTTAAAGTTAGGGTGTTACAATCCTCCCCCTCTTATAAGAATTTTCGTCCCCGAAAATTAAACATACCTTGATTCAAATAAATGAGGATAATCCTCCCTCATTTCACACTCCACTTCCCAAGTGGCGTCTCATTCGTCTACTTGGCTCCACAAAACCTTCACCAAGGTAATCTCCTTGCCTCTCAACCTCTTGACACTAGTATCCAAGATCCTTACTGACAACGTCATAAAAGTTAAGTTTTCTTTCAACTCAATCTGATCGTACTCAACCACATGAGATGGATCTCCAACATATTTTCTTAATTGAGACACATGGAATACATTATGAAGATTGGACAACAATGGAGGCAAAGCTATCCGATATGTTACCGGCCCAATCTTCTTCAATATCTGATATGGTCCAATGAATCTCAGCGTAAGCTTACGAGACTTCAACACTCTACCAATCCCAGTGGTCGGAACCACTCTCATGAACACATGACCTCCTTCATTTAACTCAAGAGGTTTCCGCCTCTTATCATAATAGCTTTTTTGTCGACTTTGTGCTATTCTCATATTTTCCCGGATCTTCTTGATCTTTTCCATCGTCTCTTGGACCAGCTCGGGTCCCAATATCAAGTTCTCTCTAGTTTCAAACCAACTCACTGGAGTTCGGCATTTCATACCATACAAGGCTTCATAGGGTGCCATCCTAATACTCGAATGGAAGCTATTGTTGTAGGTAAATTCAATCAAAGGCAACATGCCATCGCAACTCCCCGGTTGTTCTAAGACACAAGCCCTCAAAAGATCCTCCAATGACTGAATAGTCCTTTCCGATTGACCGTCTGTTTGTGGATGATAAGCTGAACTCAATTTCAACTTAGTTCCCAATGCGGACTATAATCTAGTCCAGAAATTGGAAGTGAAACGGGGATCCCTATCCGATATAATGCTCGACGGTGTCCCATGTAACTGAACGGTCTCGTGGATATACAATTCTGCCAATCGCTCCAAAGAGTATTTCATGTTCATAGGTAAAAAATGTGCAGACTTAGTCAACCGATCCACTATTACCCATATCGAATCATACCCTTTCTACGTCTTTGGAAAACCCGATACAAAATCCATGGAGATACTATCCCACTTCCAAACGGGAATTTCTAGGGATTGTAGTACTCCCGCTGGCCGCTGATGTTCAATCTTGCTTTCTGATAGACAAGACAACTCGAAACATACAGAACCACATCCTTTTTCAACCCAGACCACCAAAACAGCTTTTTCAAATCTTTGTACATCTTCGTAGTCCCCGGGTGAAAACTCATTTTACTCTTGTGTGATTCCTCTAGGATATTTTTTTGCAATTCTACATCACGAGGTACACACACTCTCCCTTTGTAATGCAACATTCCGCTAGAATCCAATGCGAAATCGGTATCCTTACCACTCTTCATCAAATCTCGCTTAACCATTAATTCACTATCCTCGACTTGCATTACTCGGATTTGATCAAACAACTCATTTGTTACCTTAAGCATTGCCAACATCATACTATGCGGTCTCATTTGAACTTCTAAGTTCATATCCCTGAACTCCTCAATCAGTTTCCCTTCTCGAACCATCAAGGCCGACATGTGCAAGGACTTTCGACTCAGGGCATCGGCCACCACATTGGCTATTCCCGGATGGTATTGCAGTCCAAAATCATAGTCCTTAAGGAACTCCATCCACCTCCTTTGTCGCATGTTTAGTTCCTTCTGATCAAACAAGTATTTCAAACTCTTGTGATCACTATAAACCTCGAATCTTACACCATAAAGATGGTGTCTCCAGATTTTCAACGCAAATACTACCGCAACTAATTCCAAGTCATGGGTAGGGTAGTTCTATTCATGCGTCCTCAACTGTCTCGACGCATAGGCACCAACTTTCCCTTCCTGCATCAACACACAACCCAAACCTTGATTGGAAGCATCGCAATACACACTGAAATCACGATCAATACAAGGAAGAACCAGCACTAGCGCCGTTGTCAACCTCCGCTTTAACTCTTGGAAGCTCTTTTCACAACGAATCGTCCACACATACGGTTACCCTTTTCTGGTAAGCTTGGTCAATGGTAGAGCCAATTTCAAAAATCCCTCTATGAATTTCCTAGTAACCAGCTAAACCCAGAAAACTCCTGATCTCAGTCACTGACTTGGGCACCGCCCATTCCATCACTGCCTCGACCTTAGTAGGATCTACTGCCACTCCCTCCCGGGATATCACTGTCCCAGAAAGTTCACTGATTCCAACCAGAAATCACACTTTGACAACTTCGCATACAACCAATTCTTACTCAGTAGATTTAGAACAGTCCTCAGGTGTTCCACATGTTCCTCTCTGCTTTTGGAGTAAACCAGAATGTCATCAATAAATACCACCACGAATGAATCTAAATAAGGATGAAAAATCCGATTCATGTAGTCGGTAAATATTGCAGGAGCATTCGTTACACCAAAGGGCATCACCAAATACTCAAAGTGGCCATACCTCGTCCTAAAAGCAGTCTTAGGAATATCTTCTGATTTCACTCGAAGCTGATGATAACCCGGCCGAAGGTTGATCTTTGAAAATACTACAACTCCTCTCAATTGATCCATTAAGTCATCAATCCTGGGTAAAGGATACTTGTTCTTGATAGTCACTTTGTTCAACTGCCTGTAGTCGGTACACAACCACATACTACCATCTTTCTTCTTAACCAACAACACTAGTGCACCCCACGGCGAAACACTTAGACGAATGAATTTTTTCGCCAACATATCCTCTACCTGCTTTTTCAACTCAGCAAGTTCTAAGGGTGCCATCCTATAAGGAGATATAGAGATGGGTCCCGTCCCAGGTAATAAATCAATGGAGAATTCAACTTCTCTCACTGGAGGTAAATCTGGAATATCACCAGGGAATACCTCGGGGAATTCATTAACTATAGGAATATCCTCTATTTTGGGTTTCTCGAGACCCTTTAAGGATGCCAATAAAACAAACACGACCCCTCCCTCTTTCAAGGACGTCCTGACCCCCTTAGCCGACAACGACCTCATATCAGAAACTATTTCAACAATCTCATCTGGATCTCCCAACACAATGGTCTTATCGGCACAATTCAACATCACGCAATTTGCCGATAACCAGTCCATCCCCAAAATTAAATCTAGCTAGGATAGTGGTAAGCAGATTAAATCCACGGTAACTGTCCTACTGTTTACCACTACCGGACATTGAGACAAAACAGTCGACACCACTACCGGTACATTAGTTGGGGTGGACACGACTAAGTTGAAAGGCAATAACCCTGTTTGTAATTTCAGTTTATCCACACAGTCAACAGATATGAAGGAGTGTGTCGCTCCCGAATCAAATAACACTAAAAGAGGAATACCTGTCACCATACAATTCCCCTAGATCAGGCCTTCCACATTTGCTACCTCTGCCCCGTTCATAGTGAACACCCGACCAGTGTTCCTTATTCCTTCAGTTTGAACGACATTCTGTTGTTGATTCAGTTTTGGGCAAAACTTTTTGATGTGCCCCAACTCCTTGCAGTGAAAGCATCTGGTTCCCGACCCCGGGCATGTACTCCCATAATGTTGCCTGTTACATTTGAGGCACAACGGAGTAGAGACTCCTTCACTAGGAACAGTAGCAGGTTTTGACCGTTGATAATTATGGCCACGGTATCCAGCAGGTGCCGCATACGGTTTCCAATTATTCTCAAACATTCTCCCTTTCCCCTTACCTTGGGGGTGATTTCTTTGTGGGCCGAAGTTTTTCGGTGGATTAGCTCTAGGCGTCACCACCACATCCACCGTCAAATCATCTTCATACATCCTACACTTGTTGACTAGCGTAGGAAAATCAGCGATCTCTTGATGCCCAAACATCCTCCTCAGCTTGGTTTTCAATCCCGATTCGAACTTAGAACACTTGGACCTTCCGTCCATTTCTAATTCCGAGTAAGGGCAAAATCTAGCCAACTCCTCAAATTTGGCGGCATATTCTCCTACCGACATGCCACTTTGCTCCAATCTCAAGAACTCCATCTCTTTCCTTCTTCTCAAGTCAGCTGGAAAGTATTTCTGAAAGAACTTTCCCCTGAATGCCTCCCAGGTAACCACTGTTCCCTCAGCTTCCATCTGGCGGCGGGTCATTCTCCACCAGTTTTCAGCTTCCTTTGTCAGCATGTAGGAAGCATATGTCACCTTCTGAACATCACCGCAACCTAGGGCTCGGAATATTCTCTTCAAGCTTTGAATCCACTCATTCGCAGCATCCGGAGTGAATCCCCATTGGAACTGTTGAGGCCTCAGTTTGCAAGACTCGCCTAACCCTCTGTACTCGGTCGGTTCTGTAGAGGCTAAAGGCTGCGAGCTAGGACTCGGTGTCGTGTTCTGGTTCAGGCTATGCAGATTCTCATTCATCTGTTGCAGTGCAAAAACCATCTGAGCTAGCAGCTCATTCGGAACATTCTGACTTGTTCCTCTTCCTCTTCCAGCCATAGGTACCTGTACTCATTTACCAATTAGTAATCAAATTTGATTTTACACAGGATCACTAAATCATCTAGCAATTTAGCACAACACCACAACGCAAGTAATTACAGTTAATCAAAGAAGCATGTAAGGCCATATCCAAAGCCACAGGATTAACTATGCTCTGATACCATATTGTAAGGACCCAAATTCTACCCTTGAAATTTTTTCCTTATTATATGTCATTTACATGCATTTCCTTAATATCTCAGATTAATAAATCTAATGACATTCTCCTAATTCTCTTTTGTGGTCATACTCTTGACAAAAAATCATAATTCATATAAATAATTCTTGGTAAACCACGCATACAACTAGCTATGGAATTTCAAAACATCCATAGTTACTAATATCCAGAGTTATACAAATCAGGATTTACAATTATCCAAATATCGATTAATCAGTTACAGTCCAAAAAGCAAAATAGAGAAAGTCTGTATTTGATAGCAACCCGCCTAGGCCTAAGCCTAAGAAGGCCAACAATTCCATCAAGCATGCCATACAACTAGATGAACCACCCGATGGAGGCCACTTTTCCTTAAGGGTTTAATGATTTCTACTTCATTTTGCATTAAATAAGTGGGGGTCTTATGTCCCACCATTATTTTAAGTTATGTTTTATTTTACTTGAACAATAAGTTTAGTTTATGTTTTATGCTTTATATCCCATTTTTGGCCTCGTTCCATGTAATCTATGATTGCCACATGAAGAAAGAGCTATGAAGATGTATTGACCAGGAACATATCCTACTTCAACCGTGTGGGGGACTAGGATGGGCATGGACACGTTGAAGTACTTCTTAATGCTTTCCAAACTCGGCCAGCAAAGAGTTAAGGCACCTTCCATATTCGGCCAACACTACATTAAGCCATTTTCAATGCACACAATCAACTCTAGCTTAACAATAGGCCACGTTTAGCAAAGCCAAAGCTATGGAGGAATCATTAACAAGACAAATCATACAATATGAAGGCATCACGGGGAGATATCAAAATAACGGAGACAGGTCTTTCCCCCCTAATCTCTTGCCTCGGTGATAAAGGCAAATTCAAATTTGAACCTTGTGTTTATGGCTGAATAAATACGGCCCAAGCCTCTTGCTTGGTGTTTAAAGTATAATTTGAATTCTAAATATTGTATTTATGGCTGAATTAATATGGCCCTAGTCTTTTGCTTAGTGTTTAAGTTGTAATTTGAATAATACGATGAAGGCTGAATCAAAACAGCAGTCATAGTTAAGCCTATGCAATTAAGTCACGAATTGACTTTAATGGGAGCCTTAGGCCAACCCTCACTATATGTATTTGCTAATTGCACTTGAATAAAACAGATTTGAATTTTAAGAGAAAAACACTTTGTTGTTTTAGTTGAGCTTTGCACCTAACATTCTTAAACTTATCAAGCTTTCTTGTGGCGTTTCTGGCTTATCACCTTTATTGGTGTGGTGCTTACTATCATCCTCATCAACATCCTTGTTGTGGTGGACTTCACTTGGTTTATCAAGCTACAAGCTTGTGGCACCCTCTCCTCAAGTCTTCTTCCATTTTCTTTTATCCAGCTACCCCCTCATCGTCATTCATAACCTACCATACACGGCCAAACAAACCCAAACACATCTCCTACACCTACCCTCGACCAGAAAAAACTACCCATGATATAAAAGTCTCGGTCAGAATTTCCTAGCCACGCACCAGCCCAAAAATCCACCCCCACGGCCGTAAACTATGCCAAAGACATTTCCTATCAACCATAAACCAAAGCTAACCCAAAAGACCCAAAAATATTACTTACAAACCGCACTCCTCACAAAACCGAGAACAAAAACCCCATAACCCATTGCCTCACCCAACCATAAACCAAAACATCCATTTAAACCAAAAAATACCAAAAATAGCACCAAAACCCGAATTCCCATTTACCTAGTACAATTCCGCACTAAATTTTTTAGTTTCAAGCAAAACGATCGCAAAGAACACCAACCCCCACAAGGAGGTTGCTGTCAAGTGGTATCAGGAGCTAGTATTGCTTGAAAACCGCAAATCATGTCTAGTCGCGACCGAAGCCCAACAATTTCCCCAAGAACAACCAATTTGACCGTGGCTATACAAAATATCAGCACTCAAATCCAAGCCCTCCAAAGGCAGATGGAAGTGATGCTTGGTCAGAATGGAAGGCGACGCCAAACTGACTCAAGTAATCATGAGTCAGAACGAAGGAGAAGGCATGGAGAAAAGAGACACCGTAATAGGCACAATGATGACTCAAGTGCCCATGATGGTGAAAGGAGGAGGAGGCCATGTGGAGAAAGATATAGTGAGGAGAACCTTGGAGACAGAAATGATGGAGTCAAGGTTCAAGTCCCAAGCTTTGTGGGCCTAAACAATCCCGAAGCCTATTTGGAATGGGAGTTGAAATTGGAAAAGGTGTTTGACAACCACACCTATTCTCAAGAGAAAAAGGTGAAAGTGGCAGGCCTTGGAATTCAAGGAGTATGCCATGGTGTGGTGGGATCAATACCAAAATAATAGGCGAAGGTGTAGAGTCGAACCAATAATACTTGGGAAGAAATGAAGGTTACCATGTGAAGAAGGTTTGTGCCAAGTTCCTATCAAAGGGAACATAAACAATAAGCTCCAAAGGTTAACCCAATGAAAAAAATCCGTGGATGAATATCACAAGGAAATGGAGTTGGCCTTGCTAAGGTCAAACCTCAATGAGAAACGTGAAGCTACTATGGCACGTTTCCATCATGGCCTAAACCAGGACATCCAGGATGTGGTGGAGCTAAAATCCTATGTGGAACTAGAGGATTTGGTGCAAAAGGCCATTAAGGTCGAGCATCAACTCAAGAGGAAAAAGAACAAGTATTCCTCTATGTTCTCAAGTTGGAAGGATGAACCAAAGAAGGAGGGTGCATCTAGCACTATGGAAGTTGTGGGTTCATCTAAGAACCATGGAAAACAGCCCATGGAAGTGGAAAAGAAAAGTCGTAATGTAAAGTGTTTCAAGTGCCTAGGCCGTGGACACATTGCATTACACTGCCCTACTAAGAGGACCATGGTGTTGACTAATGGTGTAGTGAAGACTCAATCCGAGACTTCAAGTAAAGAAGAGAGTGAAACTAAAGGTATCATACAAGAAGGTGACCTACTCATGTTAAAAAGGCTCTTGGGAAGCCAAGTTAAGGAGAATGAGGAGGGTCAAAGGGAAAATTTGTTTCACACTCGATGTTTGGTTGGAGGACATGTGTGTTCTGTAATCATAGATGGTGGAAGCTGTGCTAATGTGGTGAGCACAAGGGTAGTCTCAAAGCTGAACCTTGTGACTAGGACCCACCTATCCCTATACAAGCTACAATGGCTAAGTGAGATTGGAGAAATGGTGGTAAATCAGCAAGCTGAAATTCCCTTCAAAATTGGGAAATATGAAGATGTCGTGCTATGTGATGTGGCAACAATAGAGGTCGGTCACCTATTATTAGGCAGGCCATGGCAGTTTGATAGGAGGAATCTCCATGATGGGTTCTCTAACAAGATCACATTTGAGCACAAGGGCAAAAAAGTGGTCTTAGCTCCCCAGTCTCCAAAACAAGTGGGTGAAGATCAAAGAACATTGAAAAATAAAATTGAGAAAGAAAAATGAGAAAACAAGAATGAAAAAAAAGATGAAATGGAAAAAAAGATTTGTGTGGTAATGAAGCATGGGCCTGCAAAGCCCACGATTTCTAACAAAATATTTTTCCCACTAAATTATATTTTCCCTTACAGGAAGCTGGAGGTTATGTGGAGCCAAATTCGAGGTCGAATTCTCTCCAAGAAGGAGGGGATGATAGCAACCCGCCTAGGCCCAAGCCTAAGAAGGCCAACAATTGCATCAAGCATGCCATACAACTAGATGAACCACCCGATGGAGGCCACTTTTCCTTAAGGATTTAATGATTTCTACTTCATTTTGCATTAAATAAGTGGGGGTCTTATGTCCCACCATTATTTTAAGTTATGTTTTATTTTACTTGAACAATAAGTTTAGTTTATGTTTTATGCTTTATATCCCATTTTTGGCCTCGTTCCATGTAATCTATGATTGCCACATGAAGAAAGAGCTATGAAGATGTCTTGACCAAGAACATATCCTACTTCAACCGTGTGGGGAACTAGGATGGGCATGTGGACACGTTGAAGTACTTCTTAATGCTTTCCAAACTCGGCCAGCAAGGAGTTAAGGCACCTTCCATATTCGGCCAACACTACATTAAGCCATTTTCAATGCACACAATCAACTCTAGCTTAACAATAGGCCACGTTTAGCAAAGCCAAAGCTATGGAGGAATCATTAACATGACAAATCATACAATATGAAGGCATCACGGGGAGATATCAAAATAAAGGAGACAGGTCTTTCCCCCCTAATCTCTTGCCTCGGTGATAAAGGCAAATTCAAATTTGAACCTTGTGTTTATGGCTGAATAAATACGGCCCAAGCCTCTTGCTTGGTGTTTAAAGTATAATTTGAATTCTAAATATTGTATTTATGGCTGAATTAATATGGCCCTAGTCTTTTGCTTAGTGTTTAAGTTGTAATTTGAATAATACAATGAAGGCTGAATCCAAACAGCAGCCATAGTTAAGCCTAGGCAATTAAGTCACGAATTGACTTTAATGGAAGCCTTAGGCCAACCCTCACTATATGTATTTGATAATTGCACTTGAATAAAACAGATTTGGATTTTAAGAGAAAAACACCTTGTTGTTTTAGTTGAGCTTTGCTCCTAACATTCTTAAACTTATCAAGCTTTCTTGTGGCGTTTCTGGCTTATCACCTTCATTGGTGTGGTGCTTACTATCATCCTCATCAACATCCTTGTTGTGGTGGACTTCACTTGGTTTATCAAGCTACAAGCTTGTGGCACCCTCTCCTCAAGTCTTCTTCCATTTTCTTTTATCCAGCTACCCCTCATCGTCATTCATAACCTACCATACACGGCCAAACAAACCCAAACACATCTCCTACACCTACCCTCGACCAGAAAAAACTACCCATGATATAAAAGTCTCGGTCAGAATTTCCTAGCCACGCACCAGCCCAAAAATCCACCCCCACGGCCGTAAACTATGCCAAAGACATTTCCTATCAACCATAAACCAAAGCTAACCCAAAAGACCCAAAAATATTACTTACAAACCGCACTCCTCACAAAACCGAGAACAAAAACCCCATAACCCATTGCCTCACCCAACCATAAACCAAAACATCCATTTAAACCAAAAAATACCAAAAATAGCACCAAAACCCGAATTCCCATTTACCTAGTACAATTCCGCACTAAATTTTTTAGTTTCAAGCAAAACGATCGCAAAGAACACCAACCCCCACAAGGAGGTTGCTGTCAAGTGGTATCAGGAGCTAGTATTGCTTGAAAACCGCAAATCATGTCTAGTCGCGACCGAAGCCCAACAATTTCCCCAAGAACAACCAATTTGACCGTGGCTATACAAAATATCAGCACTCAAATCCAAGCCCTCCAAAGGCAGATGGAAGTGATGCTTGGTCAGAATGGAAGGCGACGCCAAACTGACTCAAGTAATCATGAGTCAGAACGAAGGAGAAGGCATGGAGAAAAGAGACACCGTAATAGGCACAATGATGACTCAAGTGCCCATGATGGTGAAAGGAGGAGGAGGCCATGTGGAGAAAGATATGGTGAGGAGAACCTTGGAGACAGAAATGATGGAGTCAAGGTTCAAGTCCCAAGCTTTGTGGGCCTAAACAATCCCGAAGCCTATTTGGAATGGGAGTTGAAATTGGAAAAGGTGTTTGACAACCACACCTATTCTCAAGAGAAAAAGGTGAAAGTGGCGGCCTTGGAATTCAAGGAGTATGCCATGGTGTGGTGGGATCAATACCAAAATAATAGGCGGAGGTGTAGAGTCGAACCAATAAATACTTGGGAAGAAATGAAGGTTACCATGTGAAGAAGGTTTGTGCCAAGTTCCTATCAAAGGAACATAAACAATAAGCTCCAAAGGTTAACCCAAGGAAACAAATCCGTGGATGAATATCACAAGGAAATGGAGTTGGCCTTGCTAAGGTCAAACCTCAATGAGAAACGTGAAGCTACTATGGCATGTTTCCATCATGGCCTAAGCCAGGACATCCAGGATGTGGTGGAGCTAAAATCCTATGTGGAACTAGAGGATTTGGTGCAAAAGGCCATTAAGGTCGAGCATCAACTCAAGAGGAAAAAGAACAAGTATTCCTCTATGTTCTCAAATTGGAAGGATGAACCAAAGAAGGAGGGTGCATCTAGCACTATGGAAGTTGTGGGTTCATCTAAGAACCATGGAAAACAGCCCATGGAAGTGGAAAAGAAAAGTCGTAATGTAAAGTGTTTCAAGTGCCTAGGCCGTGGACACATTGCATTACACTGCCCTACTAAGAGGACCATGGTGTTGACTAATGGTGTAGTGGAGTCTCAATCCGTGACTTCAAGTGAAGAAGAGAGTGAAACTAAAGCTATCATACCGGAAGGTGACCTACTCATGGTAAAAAGGCTCTTGGGAAGCCAAGTGAAGGAGAATGAGGAGGGTCAAAGGGAAAATTTGTTTCACACTCGATGTTTGGTTGGAGGACATGTGTGTTCTATAATCATAGATGGTGGAAGTTGTGTCAATGTGGTGAGCACAAGGCTAGTCTCAAAGCTGAACCTTGTGACTAGGACCCACCTATCCCTATACAAGCTACAATGGCTAAGTGAGATTGGAGAAATGGTGGTAAATCAGCAAGCTGAAATTCCCTTCAAAATTGGGAAATATGAAGATGTCGTGCTATGTGATGTGGCAACAATAGAGGTCGGTCACCTATTATTAGGCAGGCCATGGCAGTTTGATAGGAGGAATCTCCATGATGGGTTCTCTAACAAGATCACATTTGAGCACAAGGGCAAAAAAGTGGTCTTAGCTCCCCAGTCTCCAAAACAAGTGGGTGAAGATCAAAGAACATTGAAAAATAAAATTGAGAAAGAAAAATGAGAAAACAAGAATGAAAAAAAAGATGAAATGGAAAAAAAGATTTGTGTGGTAATGAAGCATGGGCCTGCAAAGCCCACGATTTCTAACAAAAATATTTTTCCCACTAAATTATATTTTCCCTTACAGGAAGCTGGAGGTTATGTGGAGCCAAATTCGAGGTCGAATTCTCTCCAAGAAGGAGGGGATGATAGCAACCCGCCTAGGCCCAAGCCTAAGAAGGCCAACAATTGCATCAAGCATGCCATACAACTAGATGAACCACCCGATGGAGGCCACTTTTCCTTAAGGATTTAATGATTTCTACTTCATTTTGCATTAAATAAGTGGGGGTCTTATGTCCCACCATTATTTTAAGTTATGTTTTATTTTACTTGAACAATAAGTTTAGTTTATGTTTTATGCTTTATATCCCATTTTTGGCCTCGTTCCATGTAATCTATGATTGCCACATGAAGAAAGAGCTATGAAGATGTCTTGACCAAGAACATATCCTACTTCAACCGTGTGGGGAACTAGGATGGGCATGTGGACACGTTGAAGTACTTCTTAATGCTTTCCAAACTCGGCCAGCAAGGAGTTAAGGCACCTTCCATATTCGGCCAACACTACATTAAGCCATTTTCAATGCACACAATCAACTCTAGCTTAACAATAGGCCACGTTTAGCAAAGCCAAAGCTATGGAGGAATCATTAACATGACAAATCATACAATATGAAGGCATCACGGGGAGATATCAAAATAAAGGAGACAGGTCTTTCCCCCCTAATCTCTTGCCTCGGTGATAAAGGCAAATTCAAATTTGAACCTTGTGTTTATGGCTGAATAAATACGGCCCAAGCCTCTTGCTTGGTGTTTAAAGTATAATTTGAATTCTAAATATTGTATTTATGGCTGAATTAATATGGCCCTAGTCTTTTGCTTAGTGTTTAAGTTGTAATTTGAATAATACAATGAAGGCTGAATCCAAACAGCAGCCATAGTTAAGCCTAGGCAATTAAGTCACGAATTGACTTTAATGGAAGCCTTAGGCCAACCCTCACTATATGTATTTGATAATTGCACTTGAATAAAACAGATTTGGATTTTAAGAGAAAAACACCTTGTTGTTTTAGTTGAGCTTTGCTCCTAACATTCTTAAACTTATCAAGCTTTCTTGTGGCGTTTCTGGCTTATCACCTTCATTGGTGTGGTGCTTACTATCATCCTCATCAACATCCTTGTTGTGGTGGACTTCACTTGGTTTATCAAGCTACAAGCTTGTGGCACCCTCTCCTCAAGTCTTCTTCCATTTTCTTTTATCCAGCTACCCCCTCATCGTCATTCATAACCTACCATACACGGCCAAACAAACCCAAACACATCTCCTACACCTACCCTCGACCAGAAAAAACTACCCATGATATAAAAGTCTCGGTCAGAATTTCCTAGCCACGCACCAGCCCAAAAATCCACCCCCACGGCCGTAAACTATGCCAAAGACATTTCCTATCAACCATAAACCAAAGCTAACCCAAAAGACCCAAAAATATTACTTACAAACCGCACTCCTCACAAAACCGAGAACAAAAACCCCATAACCCATTGCCTCACCCAACCATAAACCAAAACATCCATTTAAACCAAAAAATACCAAAAATAGCACCAAAACCCGAATTCCCATTTACCTAGTACAATTCCGCACTAAATTTTTTAGTTTCAAGCAAAACGATCGCAAAGAACACCAACCCCCACAAGGAGGTTGCTGTCAAGTGGTATCAGGAGCTAGTATTGCTTGAAAACCGCAAATCATGTCTAGTCGCGACCGAAGCCCAACAATTTCCCCAAGAACAACCAATTTGACCGTGGCTATACAAAATATCAGCACTCAAATCCAAGCCCTCCAAAGGCAGATGGAAGTGATGCTTGGTCAGAATGGAAGGCGACGCCAAACTGACTCAAGTAATCATGAGTCAGAACGAAGGAGAAGGCATGGAGAAAAGAGACACCGTAATAGGCACAATGATGACTCAAGTGCCCATGATGGTGAAAGGAGGAGGAGGCCACGTGGAGAAAGATATGGTGAGGAGAACCTTGGAGACAGAAATGATGGAGTCAAGGTTCAAGTCCCAAGCTTTGTGGGCCTAAACAATCCCGAAGCCTATTTGGAATGGGAGTTGAAATTGGAAAAGGTGTTTGACAACCACACCTATTCTCAAGAGAAAAAGGTGAAAGTGGCGGCCTTGGAATTCAAGGAGTATGCCATGGTGTGGTGGGATCAATACCAAAATAATAGGCGGAGGTGTAGAGTCGAACCAATAAATACTTGGGAAGAAATGAAGGTTACCATGTGAAGAAGGTTTGTGCCAAGTTCCTATCAAAGGAACATAAACAATAAGCTCCAAAGGTTAACCCAAGGAAACAAATCCGTGGATGAATATCACAAGGAAATGGAGTTGGCCTTGCTAAGGTCAAACCTCAATGAGAAACGTGAAGCTACTATGGCATGTTTCCATCATGGCCTAAGCCAGGACATCCAGGATGTGGTGGAGCTAAAATCCTATGTGGAACTAGAGGATTTGGTGCAAAAGGCCATTAAGGTCGAGCATCAACTCAAGAGGAAAAAGAACAAGTATTCCTCTATGTTCTCAAATTGGAAGGATGAACCAAAGAAGGAGGGTGCATCTAGCACTATGGAAGTTGTGGGTTCATCTAAGAACCATGGAAAACAGCCCATGGAAGTGGAAAAGAAAAGTCGTAATGTAAAGTGTTTCAAGTGCCTAGGCCGTGGACACATTGCATTACACTGCCCTACTAAGAGGACCATGGTGTTGACTAATGGTGTAGTGGAGTCTCAATCCGTGACTTCAAGTGAAGAAGAGAGTGAAACTAAAGCTATCATACCGGAAGGTGACCTACTCATGGTAAAAAGGCTCTTGGGAAGCCAAGTGAAGGAGAATGAGGAGGGTCAAAGGGAAAATTTGTTTCACACTCGATGTTTGGTTGGAGGACATGTGTGTTCTATAATCATAGATGGTGGAAGTTGTGTCAATGTGGTGAGCACAAGGCTAGTCTCAAAGCTGAACCTTGTGACTAGGACCCACCTATCCCTATACAAGCTACAATGGCTAAGTGAGATTGGAGAAATGGTGGTAAATCAGCAAGCTGAAATTCCCTTCAAAATTGGGAAATATGAAGATGTCGTGCTATGTGATGTGGCAACAATAGAGGTCGGTCACCTATTATTAGGCAGGCCATGGCAGTTTGATAGGAGGAATCTCCATGATGGGTTCTCTAACAAGATCACATTTGAGCACAAGGGCAAAAAAGTGGTCTTAGCTCCCCAGTCTCCAAAACAAGTGGGTGAAGATCAAAGAACATTGAAAAATAAAATTGAGAAAGAAAAATGAGAAAACAAGAATGAAAAAAAAGATGAAATGGAAAAAAAGATTTGTGTGGTAATGAAGCATGGGCCTGCAAAGCCCACGATTTCTAACAAAAATATTTTTCCCACTAAATTATATTTTCCCTTACAGGAAGCTGGAGGTTATGTGGAGCCAAATTCGAGGTCGAATTCTCTCCAAGAAGGAGGGGATGATAGCAACCCGCCTAGGCCCAAGCCTAAGAAGGCCAACAATTGCATCAAGCATGCCATACAACTAGATGAACCACCCGATGGAGGCCACTTTTCCTTAAGGATTTAATGATTTCTACTTCATTTTGCATTAAATAAGTGGGGGTCTTATGTCCCACCATTATTTTAAGTTATGTTTTATTTTACTTGAACAATAAGTTTAGTTTATGTTTTATGCTTTATATCCCATTTTTGGCCTCGTTCCATGTAATCTATGATTGCCACATGAAGAAAGAGCTATGAAGATGTCTTGACCAAGAACATATCCTACTTCAACCGTGTGGGGAACTAGGATGGGCATGTGGACACGTTGAAGTACTTCTTAATGCTTTCCAAACTCGGCCAGCAAGGAGTTAAGGCACCTTCCATATTCGGCCAACACTACATTAAGCCATTTTCAATGCACACAATCAACTCTAGCTTAACAATAGGCCACGTTTAGCAAAGCCAAAGCTATGGAGGAATCATTAACATGACAAATCATACAATATGAAGGCATCACGGGGAGATATCAAAATAAAGGAGACAGGTCTTTCCCCCCTAATCTCTTGCCTCGGTGATAAAGGCAAATTCAAATTTGAACCTTGTGTTTATGGCTGAATAAATACGGCCCAAGCCTCTTGCTTGGTGTTTAAAGTATAATTTGAATTCTAAATATTGTATTTATGGCTGAATTAATATGGCCCTAGTCTTTTGCTTAGTGTTTAAGTTGTAATTTGAATAATACAATGAAGGCTGAATCCAAACAGCAGCCATAGTTAAGCCAAGGCAATTAAGTCACGAATTGACTTTAATGGAAGCCTTAGGCCAACCCTCACTATATGTATTTGATAATTGCACTTGAATAAAACAGATTTGGATTTTAAGAGAAAAACACCTTGTTGTTTTAGTTGAGCTTTGCTCCTAACATTCTTAAACTTATCAAGCTTTCTTGTGGCGTTTCTGGCTTATCACCTTCATTGGTGTGGTGCTTACTATCATCCTCATCAACATCCTTGTTGTGGTGGACTTCACTTGGTTTATCAAGCTACAAGCTTGTGGCACCCTCTCCTCAAGTCTTCTTCCATTTTCTTTTATCCAGCTACCCCTCATCGTCATTCATAACCTACCATACACGGCCAAACAAACCCAAACACATCTCCTACACCTACCCTCGACCAGAAAACACTACCCAAGATATAAAAGCCTCGGTCAGAATTTCCTAGCCACGCACCAGCCCAAAAATCCACCCCCACGGCCATAAACTAAGCCAAAGACATTTCCTATCAACCATAAACCAAAGCCAACCCAAAAGACCCAAAAATATTACTTACAAACCGCACTCCTCACAAAACCGAGAACAACAACCCCATAACCCATTGCCTCACCCAACCATAAACCAAAACATCCATTTAAACCAAAAAATACCAAAAATAGCACGAAAACCCGATTTCCCATTTACCTAGTACAATTCCGCACTAAATTTTTGAGTTTCAAGCAAAACGATCGCAAAGAACACCAACCCCCACAAGGAGGTTGCTGTCAAGTGGTATCAAGACTGATACATTTTAAATACTTAAAGTTAGGGTGTTACAGAAAGTATATAGAAAACATGTAGGACACAATCACAATTTGCATCATACTAAATTGCCTACTTGTTTTTATTGCGGTATTCTTGGATAAAAATCTTGTTCTTGCCACATACGAAGGCATGGAGTGCCTAGTGACAAGTGTATATGGGTGCAAAAAGAATCACATTTTTTGGCTACTAACAAAAAGGGACCCAACATAACTTGGGTACCTAAACAAACCAAGTAAATTTGTCTTTGCAGGTATGTCTCCGAACACATAGACAACATTGGTATTTTGACAGTGGGTGTTCGAGGCATATGATGGGTTACAAGTCCAAGTTTCTTGAACTTTCACTCAAAGAGAAATGCGATGTCACATATGGCGATAACAATCAAGGAAAGATTCTACGAATTGGAAAGATAGGCAATGTTTCACAAGTTGTAGTTGATAATGTTCTTTACGTAGAAGTCTAGGAGCATAAATTACTAAGCATAAGTCAATTATGCGATAGAGGTAACAAAGTATATTTCGATTCTACATCTTGTATAATTCACGATGGCATTGATAATAAGAGTAATATTTGGATTTGGCATTGGAGAGTAGCGCATATCCACTGGAAACATTTGGATTTGGCATAGGAGAGTATCGTCTAAAGAGCTAGTAGTTGGACTACCAAAGTTGAATTTTAAAACTAAAGATATTTGCAACACCTGTCAAAGGTGTTAGCAAACCAAAAATTATTTTTCGTTGAAAAATGTGATTTCCAAAACAAGGCCATTGGAGCTACTTTGTAAGAATGAGAATGAAACTAAGGGAGTGAATTAGTTGTCGCAATAGTATGGCCACTTTTTCTGCAAAATCAGAAGTTTAAGTGCAGCGAAAAAGTATATAGAAAAATAACAACTTCAAGTAGAGAGTTTAAGGAGAAGAGAATATACAGGTGTTTTTATATTGGTTCACCTTCTTGTCCACCGAAGGCTACGTCCAATACTCTCGCAGCGTAAGAGATTCCTTTATTAAATATTATGAATTGCAATTACAAATATCTCACCCCGAGATCTCCTTGTACATTACACACTCACTAATATTTAAAAACCCTTGGAAAATCCTATTCCAAGTAACACCCTTGGAAAACACTATTCCAAGTCACTCAAGTGAGTAATCGATTACCCAAACATCCTGTCCAACAGCATTTTCGAAATTAATACAGTGTAATCGATTACCGTAATTGAGTAATCGATTACTGAAGTATCATGTTCAACAGGTTTGTGAAAATGCTTTAGTGTAATCAATTACAACTCTTTGAGTAATTGATTACCCTGTTTACTTAAAATGGTAATTTGTTACTTCAAAGTCAGTAATGGATTACTTTTAGCCATTCGAGGTTGGATAACTCTTTTCTCACTCATGTAACTTGTTACTCAAGTACAGTAACTCGTTACATGTCATTTTTGAAAATTATTTTTATTCACACTTAGAATTTTTCAATTTTCATTAAAACATTTTAGAGCATTATTAACTAAGGTATTCAAAGAGTTTTAGGATAGAAGTACCTAAAGACTTAGACTCTATTTCTTGAAGCTTTGTCTTCTTTAGTCTTGATAAGTCTTCTTCCTTTCTTCTTTTCGGTGATGTTGGTGTCTTCATCAAAACTGTGCCAAGGTCAGGAGCAAGATCTTCTTCACATACTTCACATGCACCTATTTGCACCATCACAAACTATGATTTTTGGAGGTAGTTATTACGCTCTTGTGATCGTCGATGACTTTTCTAGATTTACATGGACTATGTTTCTAGCTTTGAAAAGTGACACATTTAAAACGTTTAAGTCACTTACCAAACGACTTCAAAACCAATTTAACCATAAGATAGTGTTCATTCGTTGTGATCATGGTAGTGAGTTTGAAAACCATCAATTTGATAATTATTGCGAAAAATATGGCATACATCATTAGTATTCTGCTCCTCAAACCCCTCTACAAAATGGAGTTGTTGAGAGGAAAATCGAGTCTTAGAAGAGTTAGTGAGAGCCATGTTAAACGAAAGCAAAGTGCCTAAATACTTTTGAAGCGATACGGTGCATACCTCTTGCTATGTGATAAACCGAGTTCTTATTAGGCCTACACTTTCGAAAACACCTTTTGGGTGCAAATGTTTTATTCTTAATAACAGAAAAGATCATTTAGATAAGTTTGACACAAAAGTGGATGAAGGTATATTTCCTGGTTATTCATCACATAGTAAAGCATTTAGAGTTTATAATAGGCATACCATGCATGTTGAAGAGTCAATACATGTGCATTATGATGAATCTTCTCCAAAAGAGAAGAGGAAGATTATTCTTGATGATGTTTCAGGTGCTTTGGAAGAAGCATATACAAAGGATGTCGAACCAGAGAATATTATTCAAGAAAGTCAAGAAGAAGAGCAAATGCATCAAGATTTTCCAAGAGCTTGGAAGACAAAGAAGAATCATCCTATAGACAGAGTTATAGGTGACATATCTTAGGGAGTGGTAACTTGAAGATATTTACATAACATTTGTCATTTTGTCGCTTTTGTTTCCTAAATTAAGCCTAAAAATGTTGTCGAGACCCTAGTAGACGAACATTGGGGTTTAGCTATGCAAGAAGAGCTATACCAGTTCGAGCGAAATAATGTGTATGACTTGGTCCCTATGCCAAGTGATCTTCCGATAATGGGCACAAAATGGGTCTTTCGAAACAAAATGGATGAAACGAGCTTGATATAAGAAACAAAGTAAGTCTAGTGGCTCAAAGTTATAATCAAGAAGAAGGAATTGATTATGACGAAACCTACACCCCTTTTGCTAGTTTGGACGCCATTAGAATGATTTTAGCCTTTGCATCGATATTGAATTTCAAAATTTTCCAAATGGATGTGAAAAGTGCCTTCTTGAATGGCTATATTCAATAAGAACTGTATGTAAGAGTTTTGAAAACCGTAAGTATCCAACCATGTCTTTAAGCTCAAGAAGGCTCTTTATGGCCTAAAACAAGCTCCAAGAGCTTGTATGATAGATTGAGCTCATTCTTATTAGATAAAGAGTTAGTGAGGGGTAAGGTTGACACAACTCTTTTCATTTCCAAATCTGAAAATGACATTTTATTAGTTCAAATATATGTTGATGATATTATATTTGGTGCTACTAATGAAAATTTATGCAAAGAATTTTCAGACTTGATGAAAGGTGAATTTGAAATGTTGATGATGGGAGAACTTACCTTCTTCCTAGGGTTGCAGATAAAGAAAATATCAAATGGTATCTTTGTCCATCAAGCTAAATATTGCAAGGAGTTATTGAAGAAAATTGAAATGGACAAATCCAAAGAATCTTCAACTCCTATGGCGTCATCTTGCTATCTTGACAAAGATGAAAAAGGAAAAGCTATTGAGGTAAACAAGTATCGGGGTATAATAGGCTCATTTCTTTACCTAACATCTAGTTGACCCAATATCTTGTTTAGTTTGTGTATATGTGCTAGATATCAATCATTGCATAAGGAATCACACTTTTCTGCTGTTAAACGCGTCATGAAATATTTAAAAGGAACTTTAAATATGGGATTGTGGTATCCTAGGGATGCCTCATTAACTTTGACAAGGTACTCCGATTCTGACTTCGCTCGGTGCAAGTTAGATCGTAAGAATACAAGTGGAACCTACCATATTTTCTGTAGTTCCCTTGTCTCAAGGCATGGTAAAAAAGCAAGCTTACGTTACTTTATCCACCGCCGAAGCAAAGTATATTGTTGCGTGGGTGTGTTGCGCTCAAATCCTTTAGATGGAGCAACAACTTTTAGACTTTGGTCTAAATCTTGATAGGATTCCTATCAAGTGTGATAACACTAGTACCATAAACCTATCCAAGAATCTCATTCTACATTCAAGAACCAAGCATATAGAGAATAAACATCATTTTCTTACAGATCATGTTCAAAAAGGTGATTGCGTGATTGAATTTGTTGAAACCTCTAAGCAATTAGCCGATATCTTCACCAAGCCCCTGCCAAGGGACACATTCTTTACTCTAAGAGAGTTAGGAATACTTGATAAGAAATATCAAAACTAATTTGCTTTCACTACAACATTGTTGACCTACGGCAATGGCTAAAAATCGTGGCCAAAAGTCAAAAAATCGTTCTCTTTGTCAAAGACAACGGTTTTTTAACTGTAGTAGTCTGAGGCGTTGCCTTTGGTTTAGGCCACGGTTTTTTGACTTTTAGCAACACTTTTTAAAAACAATTGTCTAATGTTTTAAATAGGCAACAGTTTTTTCCATCGTTAAAGACAACGGTTAAAAACTGTTGCCTATAGAAAAAGGAAAAAACCGTTGCCTTTGGTCATTTACAACGGCTAAAAAACCGTTGTCTTTGTTCATTTCAAATAGTTAACGGTTTTTTTCCATCATAAACACAAACGGTTACAAACCGTTGCCTATAGTAGTATGGCTTTAAAACAGTTTTCTTTGCTCATTTTATACAATATTGATTTACTCATATGTTTAAAAACAATTTTGTCATTATATCACACATAATTTTTGGTCAAACATCACATTTAACATATAGCGTCGCTATATGACAAGAGTACTTAATATATATAAATTAATAAGTCATACAATTGTGTATCTATTTGTCAAAAAGATACTACAAAAGACATACAATTATGTTTCCATTATTGTTTAACAAAATATAATTCTAATCTAAAAAGGAAATCTTCATGTTTCAATTATGAAGACCAATCTACATATTCGTCTTCATGTACTATATGCGGAAATTTGTCTTCCAAATGATTTTGCTGCATCAATATAAATTAAAAACAATTAGCCCAACATATAGTAGTATCTACAAAACTACTAATACACAAGTACAATGAAACTAATCCGTGCTAATTCCTCCACATCTAGTCAATGCTAATCAGTGCTAATGTTTTAACTAATACACAAGTACATAAGTATATAAGTTCAATACGTAACACTAGCAATAACCAACACAAACTCAGTCGGAATATTCAAAATAAAAACAATAAAAATGTAGAAAATGCCAATTTCACTTAGTAATTTTCTCATTCTTAATGGGAAATATTTATTGACCTAGAACATTTGTTAGAGCCGAAGATGAGATCAAAGAAGCTTTAAGAAGGCTGAGACATTGCAAAACAAAGATAAAAAAAGCAAAACAAGTTTAAGTTAGAAATGTGTGTAAAGAAAATTGATTGAAGTATTTAAAGTTTAGAATTCAGTAACATGGTTTACCTCTCTCTTGCCAATCCTGATTATTTGTTCATCTAAATCAGAAGAAGAAACACCAGACTTAGTCAGAAATAAAACCACACAGATAGATGAACTAGGTGTTATTACCAAATCATCTGTTACCATGTAAAATGATGGTTTCTTAACAAATACACATTCACTACGAGACTTAACAAACTTGCCCATAAGATTTTGTTACTTCAAGTGTTTGAAAGGATTTAAAAAATGCTCTTATACAAGTTATCAATACTTCCCAAACAAGATTTACACAAGTACAAATTATCAATGCTCTTAAGTGCTAATACACAAGTGCATTAAAGGATCATAGAGAAAATAAGAAATTTCCTTATGTCGACTTAATTATTCCACTTGCACATGCCCAACTAACTTGCTTCCAAATCTTCTTCTTTTTCAAACTAAGAGATTACTTAAAGAACATTAGTTTTTTGTAGCATTAGAGCAAAGTTGGAAGTAGAAAACATTGATATTTTTCATTTAATGTATATTGGAATAGGCGCATAGACACATTTCCACATCACAAAAACAAGGACAAAAATAATATTCATTTGATGCATAGGATAAGACATCCCTGCAATCAACAAAAATGAGACTTCTAAAGTTGATAATATACAAACAGTAGGACTAAAAAAAACAAGAATAAGTATTCACAAAAACCAGTTACTTATAACATGTATTTGTTTCACACCACATAAGCCTCCTTGGGGCAAAGATATCATGTCTAAAATGAGAGACAATGTAAGACTAATATGAGAATTACTAGTAATGAGAGCCTCATCAACACTGCCCATTTGTGAATAGCACCCCATAATGGTAGTCCAAGGGACAACATTCCTATGAGGCATATAGTCGAACACTTTGAGAGCAACATCAGAGAAGCCAAATTTGATATAGAAATTGATCAAAGAAGAACCAATGTATGGGTCAAGAGAAAATTCATAAGCCACAACGTGTTGATGGAAGGAACGACCAATAGAGAAGGAACATGGGTGTTAAGCATAGAGACATAGTTTATAAGAACTTGACGATGAGCACCTTGTGAAGAAAGATGGTTGATTTTGGAATTGAATGAGTATGAGTATGAAAACGGGTGTTGATTTAGCAGTAGCAGGAACTTTGGCTTTGTCAATATCATCAAACCCTACATTATTGAAATAGGAATGAGAATGCAAACATTATTGAGTGCCTTTGTATTGCCTTTCTATGTCTCTATTGTATGTGCTAATATGCTATTGTGTGTGAATGTCTAGTTCTTGCTTATCATTGCATTTTATGATTGCTATGTGTGAATATTTGTTTCTAGTCTTAGGGTTTATCTGTGCCTACAACATGTCTAGCGTTCACTAAGTGTCACAATCAAAGTACTCAAAACTGTGACTACTACTGTTGTTAATCAAATATCATTTATCTTAATCGATTCCATGGGTCCAAATTGAGCTGAAAAATCATTTTGAAATACAAAATAATCGATTAAATTGATACATAATCGATAAAATTGATACATAATCGATTAGTTGGGCTCCAAATGTTTTTCTAATTTTTTTTAATTAGATTTAATCAATTAATGAAAGCTTTAATCGATTACTTGAGCAATCATTTAAACCCGATAATCGATTAAAAAGGCTATTAATCGATTAATGACAGCAATAAAATAGTTTCAAGTACTTCATCTAGGTTATCTAATGTTCATCCTTAAACTCTACATTTCTCTGTTCTGGTCAGAAATTTATTGCTAATATCTTCAAGGTTTTCTTCCTAAGTAAGTTCCCATTTGTAACCCCTTTATTAGAACATCCAATTTCTTCGTATTTTCTTCAATTTTTATCTTCCCTTTTCCAAAACCTTAAGGTTTTTCTAGATTTAATCGATTACCCATACCAAAATCGAGCATCATGAGTGAACCCATGTAGAAAAGATTCAAAACCATGGAAAAAAGGCAACGACCCATAGAGGCTGGTGGCTCATCCTCTGTAGCTCGTGGTAGAACTGTTGCAAGGAGAGATCCATATTACTTTCCGAATCTGCAAACAACTAGATTGGCTAAGTTCCAGGGTAGACGTTTGACATACATTAGATGTGCTGCTGTTTTGTGGCTGGTGGAACAAGGTTTTGAGTTCCCTCATTAGTTGGAGTTGCAGGGTGCTAATACATTCTTAAAGATGGAGGGCATGATATACCCTTCCTTAGTTAGGGAATTTTACACCAATTTCCAATATAAGGATGAAATCTATATGTCATTAGTTAAAGGGAAGTTGATTACTTTGAATGAAGAATTGTTTGTGGAATTTGGTTAATTTACTAGTTTTAAATATGCAAATGGAAGATTCGAAACTGCACCATGGAAGGTTTTTTATTTGTAAAGGTATTTAAGTCATTCTTGAGAAATCCGAAACACTATGAGGTTGGACAAAAACCGAAAGTTATATCCCTATCAGTTGAGAATAGGTTTGTTATACATCCTCATTGCATACATCTTGGTTCCACGTGATGACAATCATGATGAACCAACGACACACGACCTACACCTCATGTTTTCAATCAAGGAAAGACTCGGGGTAAAATGGCCATTGAAGATTCTACAAACTATGTCTCTCACTGCATCAACTTCATCTGGATCACGGGGTTATGTCATTTTTCTATCCCGAGTATTTGAACATCTAGACATAAATAGATATGGGGTGGAGATGACATATACCGACCCTTGAGAGCATCTACTACTTGGCCATCTCATTCATCGTTTGGGCATTTGTCATTTCTGTGACATTTGGGAATATTAATTGATAAAAAAACTGAAGATGAAGGTGATGTCACATGGACTGAATTTTTGGCAATGATGGCGCGGGAAATAGGAATCCCCCCATCTTCCCCTGATGAGTAGTTTGGATCATGTCTAGCTTCTCACATCCTCCTCCTCCACCTACCGAGTAGTCTAGCTTAGGACCTTAGTTCTTGTTCTAGGTTTCTTAAGGTCTAAGAGTAGTTGTGTCTTTCCTTATGTCATTTACTTTGAGTTTCTGAACTTATTTGGTATTGTTGGCTATAACTTCTACACTTTTTATCGTTTATTCGCATTATTGTTGTTAACTTATGTTAGTAATTGATTAGTCTAAATTTCCTTGATATAACCAATGCTTTCACTAACATGATTTATATGTTCATTGGTTATTGTGCTTAAAATTTCTTAAACATCAATTACGAGAACAATCCATGTTCTCACTGTGTCTCAGATTAATCGATTAACAATTGTTCTTAACCGATTAATCACAACAAACTCTGTGAATTTGTTCAATCTCCTGCTACTCTAATCGATTATCCACTCCCTTAATCGATTAAGAGAGTTTACAATTTTATATCTTTCTTCTTTTGACTGTTTATATTCGTTTAATGGCTTTTTGATCATGCCAAAAGGGGGAGAAAATGTTGTTTGATGTGTTGTAGGTTGTACATGCTTCCGCATCCACCTAAGTAAAGGGGGAATGAAGTTGAGCTACCCTACATAATTCATCGTGCATAGATTGAGGGGGAGAACAAAGTGAGGAGGAGCCATGTATGACACCTATACAACTGCTACAGAGTGTGAACAAGCCAGTCATCAAAGCTTATCAATGTTTCAATATGTGCAATTTGTCATCATCAAAAAGGGGGTAATTGAAATTGCAAGAGGGGTCAACATGAAATATTGCAACATCCATCTTCTGATTTGGTTTTGATGAAGACAAAGACACTATGGAAAAGCTTAAAGACATCACAAGTAAACAAACAAAAAACCAAGACTAAAGATCATATAAGGCTTAGGGAAGTTATTTTTATATTTCTAGAAGTCCTAAGATGCTTACTTAGATTGAGTCTAGGTGGATAAAACCCAAGGATGAGCATCTCACATGATCTTAAAATGTGTCTAAACTATTTTGAGTTATCATCTATCCATATTTGAGTAGCTTGAACTAAAATGATAGGTTTTATTAAAATCATTCATTGCATCAACTTACATCATATAGGAGGGTTACTTGAAAACCAAGAATCATTTTATGTTTAACTGTTAATTGCTTAAATAGTTCAACAATCGATTAAATAGTTGTGAAAGCTTATTAATCGATTAAGCCTTTTATTAATCGATTAATGAGATTTCCGGTAGCTACCATCTTGAGGTTCTTCATGACATTAATCGATTATAGTTGTTATTAATCGATTAAATTCAATAGTTGTCTGTTAATTTTAAATCCATTAATCGATTATGTATTTTGTTAATCGATTAAGTGCTGTTGAATTCAGTTAACTATAAAATCTGTTTTTCTACAACTTTGCTCATAATGAACATTTCTAAAATTTCAATATTACGTAGATTCTCTGAGCCAAATTGTGTTGTTATAGAAAAACTCTTTGAGATAGTTTCTTGAGTTGATTTTTGGGAGAAAAGTCTTAATTGTTTTTACTTGTGCATTAGGTGCGTCAAAATCTTATTTTACAAACCATTACATTCTCATACTCTTAGTTTTAGGTTTGTAGGATTAATCTTTGTGAGAGATAAGCTATTGTTTAGGTTGCTCTTCATAAAATATTTTGTTTCTTTGAGATGAAAGATTGTATTCTCTAGTTTGAGAGAAGGTTTGATAATATTTCTAGCTGCGGTTAGTGGATATAGACTTCACATACAAGTATCTTGATAGTGAGTGTAACAGTAAGTTGACAGCCATTAGAAGTGGTAAGAGAAACCATTAGAAGCAAAGGGAAATTATCAAGTTTGACTTTGTTGCTTGAATTTCAGGAGACAAACATTTGTGTACTTGGAAGTGTGTGCATAAAGACATTATTCCCATTTTAGTGAAACAAATCTCCCAATATCATAAGGGGAGGCATGGATGTAGTTTGCACGTGGACAAGCAAACGAACCAGGATAAAATCTCATCTCTCAATTTCTCTTATCCATATCTTTTACGATTTCAGTCATTTAATATATCTAGTCATTTAATATATCTATCTTGATTAACGAAATTTCTATAAGTGAACTGTGATTACTTACTATTTGTATACATCTATGTTTTGTATTTGTTAGCAATTTTGGGTGTATTTCATTCTGGATTCGTGTTTACGTGTAGATCAAGAAATTGAGATTTGTGATTTTTTGTTTTTCTTGAACAAGATAATCGATTAACACTATCTTTAATTGACTAGCAGTGCTATCAATAATCAATTAGTACCATTCTTAATCGATTAATTTGCTTACTATTTTTACTCACTTAGTGCAATGGAAAAAAGTGGTCATACTTGTCCGCTTAAACCTATTTACCCCCTCTAGGTGTTACTTTAACCTGCGGTACCCCAACAGTAACTTCCACATTGTGTCTCCCCACTCTATAACCTTCAAACAAACCCCTATTTCTAGCTTGTTGAACCAATCCAGCAAAACCTTCTGCCACCAATAAGAAAAGAAAAGGTGTCATAGGATCACCCTGCCTAATGCCTTTTGACACCGAAAACTGCATAGAAGGAGATCCGTTAACGAGGATTGACATAGAAGTTGAGACCAAACAAGCTCTAATCCACATCATCCACCTATCAGAGAATCCCAATCCACAAAGCATATAATCCAGAAAAACCTAACTCACTAAATCATAATCTTTTTCAAAATCCACCTTGAAGAACAAACAACCTCCCCTATCTTTTTTAGCTGGGTGAATAATTTCATTTAACACAATTGGAGCATCAAGGATGTTTTGACCTTGAATGAATGTCGATTTTGATGGAGAAATTATACATTCCACCACCTGTTTTAACCTTCCTGCCAAGATTTTTGCAATAATCTTGTATAGCGAACCCACAAGGGAAATAGACTTGAAAGCCTGAATCTTGATTGGGGTTTTGACCTTCGGAATCAAGGTAATAAAAGGAGAATTTAAGCCTTTCGGAATCTTGCCATTAACATAAAAATCACTCACAAACAGATCAATGTCATTTTTTACGAGCTCCCAAAATTCATGATAAAATTTGAAGTTGAACCCATATGGACCTGGATTCTTGTCACTAGCACAACTCCAAACAACTTCTTTTATTTCAATCTTGATAGCAACCCGCCTAGGCCCAAGCCTAAGAAGGCCAACAAACCCATCAAGCGTGCCATACAACTAGATGAACCACCCGATGGAGGGCACCTTTCCTTAAGGGATTTATGATTTTTACTATATTTTGCATTCATAAGTGGGGGTCTTATGTCCCACCATTATTTTAAGGCTTAATGAAATTGAGGGTTGTTCACACAACATGCTTTTATTTCAGCCGTGTGGATGACTAGGCAGGGACAAATGCCAAGATGTCGTGTGCTGACTCGGCAAAGTTTCTAACCGTGTGGAATTTCAACATGTGCACTAAGACTTAAGCACCTTCCTTTTCCAGCTATTGTGACATATTAATGTGGCTCAAAGCACATTTTTAATGGGGAGGCAGCCACATGAATAGCAATTGAAGTATGTTGAAGACTTTCCAAAACGGGACCAATTTTCCTTATCAAGGCATGTTGTCATAAGCCATTAATGCCACGCGTGGAATCAGACCAAGACATTCAAGGCTGAGTGATATTGTCTAGCCAACATTCAAAATAATTGACCACATTCAAGAGCATTTCATTTGTTGCCTTTTTGGGAATAATCGAATTATTACTTTCCAAACCTGGTTCAAAGCACATTTTAATGAGGAGGCAGCCACTTGAATGATCATTGAAGAGTGGGAAAACTTTCCAAAACAGGAACAACTTGCCTCATTCATCAAATTTATCATTAACACCACGTGTGCAATCAGACCAAGGCATTCAAGCCACATATTCAATGAGTCGTGTGACTCTCCCATGTTATTTGCTTATTGTTAATGATGTAATTCGAATTTGAAAAGTGCATTGTAGTAGGAAGGCTGAATAAAAACGGCCAGCCATAGCTTTAGCATAGGCATTAAAATTTTGATATTACTTTCATGGGAGCCTTAGGCCAATCCACACTATATGTACTCTACGTATGAACTTGAATAAGATAGATTTGAATCCAAAGAGAAAAACACTTTGTTGTTGAAGTTGAACTTTGCTCATACCCCGAACTTATCAAGCTTGTCTTGTGGCATTTTAGCTTATCACCTTCATTGATTTGGTGCCTCCAATTATCCTCATCAACATCCTTGTTGTGGTGGAATTCCTTAACTTATCAAGCTCAGGCTTGTGGCGTCTCCCCTCTCAAGTCTTTCCCACATTTTTTTTATCCAATCCATTTCGTTTTATCCAACTCATAACAAATAAAATTACCAAAAATATCATCCCTTACACCATCAAAACCGTGGCCAACTTATTCCCAAAACCGAGCTCACAACATCATCAAACACAAATCCCATCTTTCTTGCATAAACCAAATTTCCAGCCATAACATACATTGATAACCCACTCATACGTATTTAGTCATCAAAACCGAATTCCTTCATAAGAATTCATTTCCACACTTACATCAACCTCATAATAAAATATCCATAATTCAACAACTCGTGCACACATTACCTACAAAGCACCAAATTTCTTCCCCAAACCGAAAACAAATACATTACCACTCAAATCATATACACAAAACTGAGACACCCATAAATCAAATCAATTCCGCATCAAAAGTCCCTTTTCAAGCAAAACGATCGAAATAAACACCAACCCCCACAAGGAGGTTGGTGTCAAATCTCCATATAACTGACATCAATAGGACAAACTTGATTATAGGAAAGTTTAGAAAACTCCACCCCGTCCTCTGAACACTGTTAAACATAGACCTTAAGTAAATAGTAATTCCTCCCATAATAGCATTCTCCTTATCACACCACACACCATCAATCCAAACCCCTAAGATTTGATTCCTTCTACGTTTGTTGTAAATACAAGCATGAAAATAACTTGTATTAGCATCTCCATCCTTCAACCACTTACTACTAGATTTCTGAATCAACAGGTTATCCTTCAGACTAGCTGCATTCCACCAATCAGCCAAGAACTTCTTCCTTAACAGAATTTTATCGTTTTCCAAACAAAAATTCTCACCCTCAATATTGATATTTTGAATCTCCTTTGAAATGTTAGCTAATTTAGCATCCAAACAGCCGAAGGATTCTATATTCCATCTTTTTAATTCCACTTTAAGACATTTCAACTTCTCTTTGACGAACAAACGCAAGCCAACCAGATATAAGTCTCCAACCAACACTTTTTCACCACATCCCCAAAACCGGGATACTTGAGCCAACAATTATTGAATCTGAAGGGAATAGCCTTTCTACACAAATTTCTATGCTTAAGAATAATAGGACAATGATCAGAGAAATCTCTGTTAAGAGCCCATTGTGAAACCTTCGACCACTGAAGAAGCCACTCTGGGGAAAGAAGAAACTTGTCATGTCTACTTATAGCTCCACCTCCTGGTTGAAAACAAGTGAAACTTCTCCCAATTAAGGGAAGATCTATAAGCTCCATTTCTCTAATCCAGTCATTGAAATATGACATATCTCTCCCACAACTTACTCCAGGATCACCTCTTCTTTCTAATGCACAACGAACAGAATTAAAGTCACCAAGAAAACACCATAAACCAACTGTCATTCCACTTTTCAGCACCCTTAAATCCTTCCAAAGTTGTCGCTTCTGGCTAAGGTTACAAGGGGAATAAATGTTAGCAACACAACAAATTATCTTATCCGGAAGCCACACATCATGAACAACAAGAAAACCAGTTCCAATGTGAGTGCTCAATTTTCTGAATTTTAAGAAAACGTACTAAGGCTTGTCGCAGAAATATTCATTCCATTTAGTTTTAAAAATGACATTATTTGCTTATCATATATTTTACATTTTGTGTTGCATCTCTTTTAATATGACAAAAGACTATATTAAAATTAATGAAATTTTTTATTCTCCCCATTTCTCTTTTTTTGACGCTAAAAGTTTATGTTATTCACTTCATTCTATATACTTTATTGTTTATAGTTAATATATATATATTTGTTAAGAAATCAATAAAAATTATTATTAAAATATTCTAATTTTTTTTTAAAAATGAGAGAATAAAAAACACAAATAATTAGCTATATGTATAATTACTGAATAATGATAGAATTGGAAAGAAAGTTGGGCCAAACCATGAAATTATAAAAAAAAATTGAAACGAAAAAATAAAATAACTAAAGATAAAGAGTTATGAGAGTATAAGGCAAAATTAATCTAATATGAACTCAAATGGAAAATGTTCTTATTTCTAAAATTAGAGTCATCCACATAAACTTATGCATTGGTTAGTATATTTTTCCCATAAACTTTTAGATCCACATTCTTAAGAGATAAATATTACTTATAATTTAGGTTTGTTTATTCTATTTGTACACTATACTTTTTTAGAAGGACACATCTCTTTTTTTATTCTCATCTCATTTGCTTCAAATATTATAATATATCATATTTCTTGTTATACCATATTTGTTATCTTTATTATTATTGTTGTTCAGAGATGAGGCCTATTTGTCATCTTTGCATGTGTATTTGAGTGTTATAAGCTTAATTCTTTGACTTCTTTCAATTGAATTTTGTTAACAACTTTGATATCTATTTTATCTTAATCTCTATGATAGTAGCAAGTTCATATTTCTGTTATATAGGTGATGTGTTGATTACTTGAAGGGGCTGCTTGAATTTGCATTCTTTAACTAGAATAGTTACCTTATTTAAATTTGATGACTCAAATGCATAGTAGTACATGGTGGAGGAAGAGTAATATTTCTATTAGTTGGTCCTTTCATTGCTTTGGATTGATCATCAATAATGCCTCAACTTCAATGTTGATACTCTCGAATAAAAACTAGCTTCTGTTAAGTGCCATATAACAAGTAAATTGAACATGAATTGGGGCACTTAGTTGTGAATTTTGATGAAAATATTAAACAAATTTTCATGAATCTAGAATAATTACCTTGGTCTGAAAAACTTATACAAGTGTTATCAATTGCAGGGTAATGGATTGAAAGAGGTGAAAAATGGAAGAAATTGAGAACAGTGGGTCAAAAGCACACACACTAGTGGATTCTCGCCCAAGCCAAGAAAACCTCGCCCAAGCTAGAATTCTCGCCCAAGCGAGAATCTCTCGCCCAAGCGAGAATCTCTCGCCCAAGCGAGAGACAAGTGAGCACAAGCCTCAGCTACTAAAGAATTCTCGCCCAGGCGAGGATCTCTCGCCCAAACGAGGATCTATCGCTCAAGCGAGGATCTCTCGCCCAAGCGAGAGACCAAAAGTCTGAAGTTCATAGAGGCGGTTTCCAACAGTTTTGGGGTTACCTTTTGTCATTTACACTGATTTTGAGAGCTTAAGAGGGGGAGAAGCACGAAAGAGAAATGAGAGAGTCGTGGAAACGACCCTAGGCCTAGATTCTTGTAGTTTTATGCATTTCGTCATTGTAATGTATAGAATGAGCGGCTAAACTCTCAGTGTTGGGATTGAATGTAATCTTCTAAACTCTTGTATTCTTGGATTCAATTCGTTCTATGTTTAGTTATTTGATTTGGAAATCTTATTCTATACTTAATGCTTGATTTTATTCAGTTATTGGAATCTTGATTTGTTACCCATGTTCAACTGGGAAGTGTAACGTGTGGCTGAATCCGGATAAGTTTTCTTGATGTTTTGTTGATCTAGGAATAGACAATAATACATGAATTACTTATACATCGGGTTTAATGCTAGGTAATTTGTCAAACTAGCAAGGGATTGGAGTTTGAGGAATTATCTAAGGATTTTGTAATCAAGGAATTGATACAAATGATCCGTGATGTGCATCAAGATCAATAACCTTTTATAGAATTGAATCTAAAGTTTACAAAGAGGAAGAAGATGAAAGTCAATCCCAACCACTTTTATCCGAATTTATCAAACTATTCTTAGAAAATACAAAAATACAAATGACTTTTATCAAAACTACCAATTGTAAATATTTACTCAATTTATATATTTAGAGATCAAGATAAATCTGATTTGCTCCTTGAGGACGATATCCCAGTATTTATCGGTTTTATTACTTGAGCGATACGGTACACTTGCCGTACGAAAATAGCTAACAAGTTTTTGGCGCCGCTGCGGGGAGCAATGTGCGATTTATATTGAATTTCTGAATATATTTTATTGAGTAGTGTAAATAATTTTTGATTTAATCTTTTAGTTGTTATTAATAATTGTGTTAACCCTTGTTGTAGTCTTCTCATTTATGCTTTTGAGAGGAAAGGCTACTGAAGACCAACTGCAGTTCAATCCGGAGATTGAGAAATCGGCTAAAAGTAACAGGAAGAAAGAAAAAGCTAAGAAGAAGCAGGGTGCACAGTCTGATTCTCTCCAGTCTAGTTCTCAACAGACACCAATTTCAAACACTCCATTCAAGATGGATGATAACAGCACCAATACAAATGATGAGCGGATTAATCCTCCAAGAAGGACAATGGGTGATTATGCTATGTATCAAGGTCCGCGACATTATTCCAGCATTGTCATTCCACACACTACAAGGGCAGTGGAAATTAAGCCCGCTTTTCTGAACTTGATCAGTGCACATCAATTCTCGGGGAAGGATTATGAAGATCCTTATGCTCATCTGGATAACTTCTATGAATTGGTAGCAACCATGGGGTACACTGATTATGAAATAGAAACTGCATACATGATGATGTTCCTATTTTCTCTAGTTGGTGAGGCTAGGGAATGGTTAAAATCCCATCCAACCCAAAGCTTAACCAATTGGAATGACATGGAATCAAAGTTCCTTACACGGTTCTTTCCACCAGCTCGGTATGTGCATGCAAAATTTGAAATATCAACATTTCGACAAGGTGCTGATGAAGCTTTTTATGAAGCTTGGGAACGTTTCCAAGTGCTGCTGAGAAAATGTCCTAATCATGGTTTCGAGGATGTAGACCAACTCAACATATTCTGCAATGAGCTGAAACCTGAAACCAAGATGATTCTAGACGCTGCAGCAGGTGGTACAACGATGGTTGTTGATGCTGAACAGGCTACAAGGATAATAACTGCCTTATCCTCAACAGATAGGCAAGCACAACATAATCGGCGGTCAGTACAGAAAAGAGTAATGCTGGATCTGAATACTTCTGATGCAATTCTGGCACAAAACAAGATTCTGACACAAAAATTGAGGCACTGACAAAGCAAATGTCAAAGTTACCACAACAATTGCATGATGTGCAATATGCTCCGGGACAACAACAGATGCTGAGATGTGAATTTTGTGGGGGTGAACATGTAACTGGTCACTGTGCAATTCAGAGTAACACTCAGGAAGAAGAAGTGCAGTATATCAACAATCCACATCGACAAGGCAATTTCCCGAACAACCCTTCATACAATGGTCAATTTTCACAAGGTTGGAGGGGTAATCAGAATCAGAATTATGGTTGGAGGCCAGAATCATGATCTTCAAACAGACAACCACCTTATCAGCAACCATTCCAACAAAGTCAACATCCACCAATGCATAAAAGGCAAACTAAACTAGAGGATACATTAGAGAAGTTCATGCAAGCTTCAATGATTAACCAGAGAAATACTGAAGCATCTATCAGGAATCTGGAAACTCAGGTGGGACAGTTGACAAAACAGATGGCAGAGCAACATTCTGATTGCCGACAGTTCTCGGCAAACACTAAAACCAATCCTAAGGAGCATTGCAAAGCTATCACTACTCAGAGTGGAAAGGTGATTAGTCCAGATTTTGGTACAAATTTGGCAGTGGAAGAAGAGGTGCTGAATAATAAAAAGAGTGAGGAAGATGAAGTTGTTTCTGGAGAGAACAAAGATGAAGGGATTGTGAATAGTGAGCATAAGACAGATCTGCCACAACTGAAGAGTCTTCCTTATCCGAAAAACATTTCGAAGAAGGATAAGGAGAGACAACATAGAAGGTTCATGGACATAATCAAGAGCCTTCAGATCAACATACCTTTCATGGAAGCTATGGAACAGATGCCTACTTATGCTAAGTTCATGAAGGATTTGTTGACAAAAAAGAGAAAATTTTCTGAGGAAACAGTGACGTTGGAAGCTGGGTGTAGTGCCATTATTCAGAAGTCCTTGCCGGAAAAATCTAAGGATCCGGGAAGTTTCACAATACCAATCACCATTGGATAATTATCTGTGGGAAAAGCACTGCTTGATTTGGGTGCTAGCATCAATCTAATGCCTTTATCCATGTTACGAAGAATTGGAGACTTGGAAGTAAAACCTACGAGGATGACTCTGCAGCTGGCAGATAAATCTATGAAATATCCGTATGGAGTTGCGGAGGATGTCTTAGTCAAGGTGGATAAGTTGGTATTTCCAGTTGACTTCGTGATTATGGATATAGAGGAAGATACTGAAGTTCCACTGATTTTGGGGAGGCCTTTCATGAAAACTGTCAGGGTAATAATTGATGTTGATGAAGGCAAGATAAAGGATAGAGTGCAAGATGATATTCTGAATTTCAATTTTTTGAGGCAATGCATCATCCGAAAGATAAGCAGCAATGTTTCAGAGTGGTTAGCATGGATGAGATGTATATGGAGAGGGATCTGTATGCAAACAGAAGCAGTCCCTTAGAAAAAGTTTTGCATGGTGAGCTAGAAGGTCAAGATGCATAAGAGGAATTATGCATTGAAAAGTGTATAACGGAGTTGGAAGTACTCCGAGCGATGCCCTCTCAAAAGGTTCCAATTGAGGAATTATCTGAAAATAAAAATTAAAAAATTCAGAAATTGGAACTAAAAATATTACCTTCACACTTGAAGTATGCATTTTTAGAGGAGGAAGGTAATAAACTTGTGGTAATCAGCAGCATTTTATCAGAAGAGGAAGAAAATAAATTGTTTGATGTGTTGAAAGCAAACAATGGGGCTATAGGTTGGACACTATCAGATCTTAAGGGTATTAGTCCTTCATACTGTATGCATAAAATTCACATGGAGCAGGATTTCAAACCATTTGCACAACCTCAAAAGCGTCTGAATCCTACAATGAAAGAGGTAGTAAAAAAGGAGGTCATGAAACTTCTGGATGCAGGGATGATTTATCCCATATCTGATAGTGCATGGGCGAGTCCAGTTCAAGTGGTACCGAAGAAAGGGGGTATGATTGTGGTGAAAAATGATAAAGATGAGTTAATTCCCACCAAAACGGTCACAGGCTGGAGAATGTGTATAGCCTATCGGAAATTGAACCAAGCAACCAAGAAAGATCATTTTCCTCTGCCATTCATGGACCAAATGCTCGAGAGACTGGCTGGACAAGCATTCTATTGCTTTCTGGATGGTTATTCCGGGTATAATCAGATAACCGTCGACCCAAATGACCAGGAAAAGACTGCTTTCACCTGTCCATTTGGTGTCTTCGCGTATAGGAAAATGTCATTCGAGATGTGTAATGCACCAGCAACTTTTCAAAGGTGCATGCTTGCCATTTTCTCAGATTTGGTGTGTAACACCCTAAATTTAAGTCTTTAAAATTATAGTATCAGTCCTGGAAGTCTCGCTTGAGCAAGAGATTCTCGCATGAGCGAGAAAGGCTCACCTGGGAGGGTGAAAACCTAGACTATACTGGAGGATTCTCGCCTGAGCGAGAATTGTCTCGTCTGGGCGAGAAATGGCATTTTGGGGATGTTGAGACTGTGAGATTCTCGCTTGAGCGAGAGCGTCATATCTGAAATTTTAAAAAGGCGGGATTTTCTCGCCTGAGCGAGAATGGGCTCGCTTGAGCGAGAACCCGACGACTCCTCTTTCAAATAGAAACCCCAAACACATTTTAGGGTTAGAACTTTGAAGAGAAGAGAGAGAGGAGAGCTTTTCAAGAGCAAAGAGCCTTAGGACTCATCTTAGATCTTGAGAAGAGGTAAACCTCTTGTTTCTAACTCTTCTTCTTCCTCTCTAACTTGTTTTGGGTATGTTGGATCTCTTTTCAAAACTTGAGAAACCATGGAAACTCATCCTTTAGAGTTATGGTTCGTTTTATGTTGTTTTTCTCTTGTAAACTCTTGGTTTAGAGTTAGTATTTGATGAATGAAAAGGTTTTGTAGGGTATTCATGAAAACCCCAAAAACCCCCAAAATGAGAATATGAGTAAAAAGAGAAATGGATGAAATGTTAAATGTGGATGATGAGTTTGTGCTTTGAGGTTGATATATGAGATGAACATGTATGTTTAGATGTTTGGAAACTTGTGTTGAAGTAGTTTTGGAAATCTTAAAAATATGTGAATCCCTTGTGTGTTTGATAATGAAATACGAGTTGTTTATGTGTTATTTTGCATAAATGACTCACATTGTTGTTATTGGTGGAAATGAGGAGAGATCCTAAGGTTGGAGGAAATCGTGGAGGAGACTTTTAAAGTTACTCGGAACCGATCCCCAACACTCACCAAGGTAAGGGATAAGTGTCTCTAAATCATACTCGATGATGTGAATGAGGTATGTGAAAGAGGTAATGTGTTTGTAAGAATATTGTTGATACCCTACCCGAAGAGGTAGTGGTTTATTGTTGATACCCTACCCGAAGTGGTAGCGGATTATTGTTGTTATCCTACCCGAAGTGGTAGTGGATTATTGTGGTTATCCTACCTGGAGTGGTAGTGGATTATTGTGGTTATCCTACCCGGAGTGGTAGTGTATTATTGTGGTTATCCTACCCGGAGTGGTAATGGATTATTGCGGTTATCCTAACCGAAGTGGTAGTGGATTATTGTGAACTCGACCCGCCCGATGTGGTATGGGGGATAGCTCGACCTTCCCGATGTGGTATGGATAATAACTCGACCTGCCCGATGTGGTATGGGGATAACTCGACCTGTCCGTTGTGGTATGGATAATAACTCGACCTGCCCGATGTGGTATGGATAATAACTCGACCTGCCCAATGTGGTATGGGGATAACTCGACCTGCCCGATGTGGTATGGGGATAACTTGACCTGCCCGATGTGGTATGGATAATAACTCGACCTGCCCGATGTGGTATGGGGGATAACTCGACCTGCCCGATGTGGTATGGATAATAACTCGACCTGCCCGATGTGGTACGGGGGATAACTCGACCTGCCCGATGTGGTATGGGGATAACTCGACCTGCTTGATGTGGTATGGGAATAAACTCGACCTGCCCAATGTGGTATGAGAAATGAAATCGATGAATACGATTAAGGGTGAATATGAAGGATGAAAATGAGGAGGTGAAGGATAAAAGAGATATTCATGCTATAGGATATATATTATGGGATATATATACTATAGGGTGAATATGAATGATGAGAAATGAGAATGTCAGAATAAAAGTAATATGCATGCTATAGGATATATATTATGAGATATATATACTATAGGGTGAATATGAAGGATGAGAAATGAGAAATGTCAGAATAAAAGTAATATGCATGCTATAGGATATATATTATGGGATATATATACTATAGGGTGAATATGAATGATGAAAAGGAAGATGTTAAGAATGAAAGTAATATACATGCTATAGGAAATATATTATGGGATATATGTTCTATAGGGTGGATATGAATAATGAGAAGTACGATGTTTCGAAAGAACGTAATATGCATGCTATAGAATATATATTATGGGATATATACTATAGGATGAATATGAATAACGTGGAAGTGAAAGGAATAAGATAAGAATACTTACATTTACGTAATTGTGCTTATAAATTATATTAAAGCTTTATCGTATTTGAAATGTGGATTATCATGTAATGTTAGTTTTTGAACTAATGACTTACTCCCTTGTTTTGTGTGTTGTTTATGATAATCCCATTGTAGGTAAAAGAAGGATTTGAGGAGGAAGCTCACTTAGGAAGCTTATGTGTTTATTAACTTGATTGTCTTTATCGCTACTTTAACATCGTAGTTGATTTGATAACATTTTGGGATGAATGTAAATCTGATTAGGACAATACTGAGATATGTAGTTATGGAGGTTATAACTCTTAGAAACCCATACTGGTTGTATGTGCTAATTACTAAATGAATGAATTATGTTTTTTCCGCAACATGAATTGCATGATAATATAATAGGTTAAAAGATTAGTGTCAGGGAATGATTCATGAAGGTTTTTCATTAAAATAATGAATGTATGTAAGGAAAGATTTTTAATAAACGAAAAATTTTCAAGGGTAGAATTTGGGTCCTTACATGTGGGAGCATTGTATTGAGGTGTTCATGGATGACTTCTTAGTCTTTGGGTCATCATATGAGAGTTGTCTAGCAAATCTGGACATAGTGCTGAAGAGATGCATAGAGACCAACTTGGTATTGAATTGGGAGAAATGTCACTTCATGGTGACTGAAGGAGTGGTCCTGGGGCATAAAATCTTTGCTCGAGGTATTGAAGTGGATGATGTAACGACCCGATTTTCTACCCTTGAAAATTTTTCTCATTTTAATTCAATTCCATTCAATCACTCATAACTCACATTACCATTTTAATATCCTTACTTCAAAATCTTATTTCCCCTCCTCACACTCAATCCATGAATCAATAACCACATACATAATCATTTTACCTAGAACTTCTCATGAATCATTCCTGGAACTAATCTTATAACCTATTATATTATCATACAATTAATCTTGTAGAAAAACATAATTCATTCATATCATTCCCAATGAGTACTAAGACCTCAAAGGTTATGATCCTCCAAAATAAAATTACGCATGGTTACAAATATCCAAATAATGGTTAGTCATGATTACAATCATTTAAATCCGCAGGTAATCATTTAGAATACGAAAAACATAAATAGTGAATCCAAAGTCTAAAGCTCCCAAAGCTCCCGACCTGGCATACTTCATTCGTCTATTTACCTGCAATGGGATTATCAATGACAAAAGTACAAAACACACAAAGGAGTAAGTCATTAATTCAATAAACGTCATTATAAGATAATCCACATTAGAAAAAGGAGTTAATAAACCATTTGTTTTAAAAATTCATTTTGTGCTACATTACTTGAGCCAAAGTTTTGCTACATAGCTTGAGCCAAAGCGTTGCTACATAACTTGAGCCAAAGTATTGCTACATAACTTGAGCCAAAGTTTTGCTACATAGCTTGAGCCAAAGCATTGCTACATAACTTGAGCCAAAGTTTTGCTACATAGCTTGAGCCAAAGCATTGCTACATAACTTGAGCCAAAGTATTGCTACAAAGCTTGAGCCAAAGCATTGCTACATAACTTGAGCCAAAGTATTGCTACATAGCTTGAGCCAAAGCATTGCTACATAACTTGAGCCAAAGTATTGCTTCATAACTTGAGCCAAAGTGTTGCTACATAGCTTGAGCCAAAGCATTGCTACATAACTTGAGCCAAAGTATTGCTTCATAACTTGAGCCAAAGTGTTGCTACATAACTTGAGCCAAAGTGTTGCTACATAGCTTGAGCCAAAGCATTGCTACATAACTTGAGCCAAAGTATTGCTTCATAACTTGAGCCAAAGTGTTGCTACATAGCTTGAGCCAAAGCATTGCTACATAACTTGAGCCAAAGTATTGCTTCATAACTTGAGCCAAAGTGTTGCTACATAACTTGAGCCAAAGTGTTGCTTCATAACTTGAGCCAAAGTATTGCTTCATAACTTGAGCCAAAGTATTGCTTCATAACTTGAGTCAAAGTATTGCTTCATAACTTGATCCAAAGTGTTGCTACATAGCTTGAGCCAAAGCATTGCTACATAACTTGAGCCAAAGTCGCTAACCATTTATGGTCGGCTAAAAATACGTTTCCTTTTCATTGATTTCACTATCAACCATTTCCTGTAAATCTACGCCATCTTTAGTATAAACACACCCATATATGTTTATACTAAACACGTGATTCACAATATAATTATTGCATGATCAGAAATACACACGTTTTCCATCTTCCGTAAATCTACGCCTACTTTAGTATAAACACACCCATATATGTTTATACTAAATGCGTAATTCACAACTCAATCATTGCATTACCAGAAAATACTTACATTTTCTATTCCAAATGCACAATTAAAGACTTATCCTTACCTTGGTGAGTATTGGGGTTCGGTTCTTGGCAACTTCTCGAATTCTACCGACACCACCTCCAACCTTAGGATCTCTCTTCTCATCCCACCACATAACACAATGTTAGTTATTTATTCCCAATATTACATAAACAACTTATTTTGCATTATTTAATCATACAAAATATTCATCATCAATATTCAACCATCTAAAACATGCATAACATCTCATATTTCAATATTTGGGGGTAGACTCATCTTCTACCTCTAACATTTTACTCATTCTCTCCTTTTACCACATTTTCACTTTTCGGTTTTTTTGGGGTTTTCATGAATCAACCCACAACCCTTTCCATTCTTAAGATACTATCTCTAAACCAAGAGTTTACAAGATAAAAACATCATAAAATGAACCATAACTCTAAAGGATGAGTTTCCATGGTTTCTCATGTTTTGAAAATAAATCCAATATACCTAAAACAAGTTAGAGAGGAAGAAGAAGAGTTAGGAACAAGAGGTTTACCTCTTCTCAAGCTCTAAGATGAGTCTTAAGGCTCCTTGCTCTTGAAAAGCTCTCCTTTCTCTCTTCTCTTCGAAGTTCTCCCCCTAAAATGTGTTTGGGTTTCTGTTTTAAAGAGGTGTCGTCGGGTTGTAATCGATTACCAACATGGTGTAATCGATTACAACGTGAAAAATGTGTATATCTGATGCTTTTAATACGATGTAATCGATTACCAGGAGTGTGTAATCGATTACACTGTGTCAGATGCACATATCTGATGCTTTTAATACGATGTAATCGATTACCAGGAGTGTGTAATCGATTACCAGGAGTGTGTAATCGATTACCAGGAGTGTGTAATCGATTACACTGTGTCAGATGCACAGGCCTGATTAGTTTATCTGCATGTAATCGATTACCATGAGTGTGTAATCGATTACACTGTGTCAACAGCCCAAAATTGCCATTTCTCGTCCAGGCGAGACAACTCTCGCTCAAGCGAGGCTTCCAGGACTGTTACTATAATTTTAAAGACTTAAAATTTGGGGTGTTACAATCCTCCCCCTCTTATAAGAATTTTCGTCCCCGAAAATTAAACATACCTAGGAAAATAATATCACCACCTAGACCTTAGGCACAAGAACACTCAACCAAAATCACAATTTGATTCTCTATTCCATTAAGCTTACTTAATCGGTCACTAAGCGCATACACCACTAAACCGTGATATCACCAAACCAATTCATCGATGTCCAAATATTAAGATCTCAACCTTTAATAACCTGAATGCCATGAGAACTTAACCGTAATTCAGACTAAAGATTTTTCCTATATTTGTCAAGAACCACAGATTCTCTAGCACATATTCATCTATCAATCCTAACATACGTTAAGAATTTCGATATCATTCTCGAACTTCAGTGAATGGGGAACTCCTTATCTCTTATCTATCGAAATGCGTCTTTTAACATCCATCATACACTAGCTAGTTTCATCTCCACTCAAGAATCTAGCACAATTCTATTTCACTCAATAAACAAAGTACTTACACAATATGACTCTTAGTGTCTCATCCATCGTACATAATTCAACTATCCAATAATTGTCTAATTACACCAAATATTTCTACCATCAAATCTTATCGTCTAAAGAAATTACCAATTTCTAGCCTCCACTTAAACTATAAAACCATTTATTCACACCAAAACTAGGTATTCCGTTACCAATCGGCAAGCACAAGTCGACCCACACTCGACCTACAACTTGCGTTCGGTTTGGTCACTTCAATTCCATCAGCAAAATAAACTTATCAACCCACTCGCATTACATCCGGAAATACATGGACATCTGATATCACTAAACTTTTAACAACCTCATACTCATTCCGATATAGTTGCTAAAATTTCGGAATTCTCCAACATGACATTAAATCATTATTTAGCCACATACTATGTTTCACCCAAAACTGATTTTCGAAAACGGTTTGAACCCACGACTCACGGCAATTTAATCGAAGAAATCAAATTATCATGTCAAAAGTAACACATACTCATTTCAACATACCCTAAAACTCCTTCTCTCATATGGTGACACCACACCCATACACCGTAATTACTGACGTCCACGAAACAACAACAACTTTTGCCGGTACAACATTCAACGCAGACAATTGAGGTACACCACTACTATTTCATGCATTGCCAATGTCCTACCGCAAAAGAATCGATCATTCATGACCAAAAGTTTCACGTCTATTCCATTGCATTCATCACATTGGCGGGGTAAGTAACTTAACTAGCCTCTTTTCTCGACTATCATTATAAGTCTTACCCTTTTACACCCATATACATATCAATGCAACTAGATCTTAATTCTTCACCTCAACAAGTACACACAGTTAAACATAACACAATTTGCTGATCGCTAGTCCATTTCCAGGATTAAATCCAACTGGGACATCATCGCGCATATCAACACTAGAGTAAAGGTTCTACCATTTACCCCAACCGTACACTGAGACACTCCCGATCCAAAATAAGTTTTTGAGGTTCAACATCCCCGCACATAGCTTGGTGTTCAATACCAATATACATTTGTTACGGCGGGTACTCATCTTTAACAAAAAAATAAATTTCATAGACCAGAAGCTTCATACACAAGAATCAAAAATAACTTTTTCATACTTAATCGATTTTGGGGTACCAACCATAGGTCACCTCAAAATGATAATACATCTGATTAGTCAACGTCCATGTAAACACATTAATCGCAAGGACCTTTAGGTAATTTATCCAACCTCTATTTCATTTTCGAAATATGAGTTTCACCTCTTAGCGTGCGCATACACACTAAGGCCAACAAAGGGAATTAACCTTTAACAACTCATAAGAGAAAACAAGTATCCCCGACTTAAACATTTTTCTTGTCAGTATACTTATTATAAAAGTCAATCATTCATAGACGAAAGTCCACTTTCCAAGACAAAATAAATAGTTCTTTCAAATCTTAACATCTCGAAATACTAACGAGTTCTTAAATAACCTCTTGTGACATTTACTGAATGAATATTGATCCCTTTTTCGAAGGAGGGTCCTGACTCTCTTAGCCGACACTGGCACCAAACCACTAGCCTGGTCAGAGATCTCGCACAGATCCCTAACCGCCACAACCTTGTCAGCACTATTCAATCACAACATGATTTGCTGACAATTAGTCCATCCCCAAAATTATATCTAACTGGGATAACGACAAGCAGACTGAATCTACGGTAAATATCACACCATTTACCACAATCGGACACTAGAACATAAGCGTCGACACCACCACCAGCACATAGATTGGGTGGTCACGACCAAGTCGGAAGTACTGACTCAGTTTGCAATCTCAGCCAGTTTTTCACATTTAACACATATATCAGGGAGTGTGTCGCTCCCGAATTCAACAACACTAAACAAGGAATACCTGTCATCATGCAATTTACCTCTCGCCGGATCATCGACACTTGATGTCCCTGCACCATACATGGTAACCATTCTGCCGATAGATTGAGGTCGTCCAGTCTCCATGGCATTCATACTCTGCCGCGACATAGGACAATACCTCTTGACATGTCCGGTCTCCTTGCAACGAGAACAGCGATTTGTCGTTCCAAAACACGATCCTCCATCATGTTTTCGATTACACTTGTTGCACCAGGATGGGGAGTTTAGTCGTGATCCCCCGACATTTGCATGGGTCCTCGGCCCATGCGATGTATACCTCCGAGTGCTAGCAGGTGAGAGACAAAGCTCTTGCTCTTCGGGAAACATCTTGCCCTTGCCCCTTTCGTGCTCAAAGTTCCTATGAGGCCCGACGCTCTTGGGGAAATTGGATTTGGAGGTCGCCACTCCATCCGCCTTCATGTTAGTACACCCCATCCCTAGGGCCCACTCAACAGCAGCATTCGGAGCGAATCCGCTTTGGGACAGAGAGCCTGGAGCTGGAGCTACGCTCCGATTCAAATTTCGTAAGTTTTCATTCATGTCCTGAAGCACCTCTAACATCTTTGCCAAGAGATCATCAGAAGTAATTTGGCTCGTTTCTCTTCCTCTTTCAGCCATGCGTACCTGTACTCATGTACTAGTCAGTAAGTTAACTATCAAACCAGACAAATCAGCACATAACCACACAACAGTTCACTTAAACCACATAGTCCCATCAATTACAAGATACAAAGAAGCAAGTAAGGCCATACCCTAGGCCGCAGGACTAACTATGCTCTGATACCATGTTATAACGACCCGATTTTCTACCCTTGAAAATTTTTCTCATTTTAATTCAATTCCATTCAATCACTCATAACTCACATTACCATTTTAATATCCTGACTTCAAAATCTTATTTCCCCTCCTCACACTCAATCCATGAATCAATAACCACATACATAATCATTTTACCTAGAACTTCTCATGAATCATTCCTGGAACTAATCTTATAACCTATTATATTATCATACAATTAATATTGCAGAAAAACATAATTCATTCATATCATTCCCTATGAGTACTAAGACCTCAAAGGTTCTGATCCTCCAAAATAACATTACGCATGGTTACAAATATCCAAATAATGGTTAGTCATGATTACAATCATTTAAAACCGCAGGTAATCATTTAGAATACGAAAAACATAAATAGTGAATCCAAAGTCTAAAGCTCCTAAAGCTCCCGACCTGGCATACTTCATTCGTCTATTTACCTGCAATGGGATTATCAATGACAAAAGTACAAAACACACAAAGGAGTAAGTCATTAATTCAATAAACGTCATTATAAGATAATCCACATTAGAAAAAGGTGTTAATAAACCATTTGTTTTAAAAATTCATTTTGTGCTACATTACTTGAGCCAAAGTTTTGCTACATAGCTTGAGCCAAAGCGTTGCTACATAACTTGAGCCAAAGTATTGCTACATAACTTGAGCCAAAGTTTTTCTACATAGCTTGAGCCAAAGCATTGCTACATAACTTGAGCCAAAGTTTTGCTACATAGCTCGAGCCAAAGCATTGCTACATAGCTCGAGCCAAAGCATTGCTACATAACTTAAGCCAAAGTATTGCTACAAAGCTTGAGCCAAAGCATTGCTACATAACTTGAGCCAAAGTATTGCTACATAGCTTGAGCCAAAGCATTGCTACATAACTTGAGCCAAAGTATTGCTTCATAACTTGAGCCAAAGTGTTGCTACATAGCTTGAGCCAAAGCATTGCTACATAACTTGAGCCAAAGTATTGCTTCATAACTTGAGCCAAAGTGTTGCTACATAACTTGAGCCAAAGTGTTGCTACATAGCTTGAGCCAAAGCATTGCTACATAACTTGAGCCAAAGTATTACTTCATAACTTGAGCCAAAGTGTTGCTACATAGCTTGAGCCAAAGCATTGCTACATAACTTGAGCCAAAGTATTGCTTCATAACTTGAGCCAAAGTGTTGCTACATAACTTGAGCCAAAGTATTGCTTCATAACTTGAGCCAAAGTATTGCTTCATAACTTGAGCCAAAGTATTGCTTCATAACTTGAGCCAAAGTATTGCTTCATAACTTGAGCCAAAGTGTTGCTACATAGCTTGAGCCAAAGCATTGCTACATAACTTGAGCCAAAGTCGCTAACCATTTATGGTCGGCTAAAAATACGTTTCTTTTTCATTGATTTCACTATCAACCATTTCCTGTAAATCTACGCCATCTTTAGTATAAACACACCCATATATGTTTATACTAAACACGTGATTCACAATATAATTAATGCATGATCAGAAATACACACGTTTTCCATCTTCCGTAAATCTACGCCTACTTTAGTATAAACACACCCATATATGTTTATACTAAATGCGTAATTCACAACTCAATCATTGCATAACCAGAAAATACTTACATTTTCTATTCCAAATGCACAATTAAAGAATTATCCTTACCTTGGTGAGTATTGGGGTTCGGTTCTTGGCAACTTCTCGAATTCTACTGACACCACCTCCAACCTTAGGATCTCTCTTCTCATCCCACCACATAACACAATGTTAGTTATTTATTCCAAATATTACATAAACAACTTATTTTGCATTATTTAATCATACAAAATATTCATCATCAATATTCAACCATCTAAAACATGCATAACATCTCATATTTCAATATTTGGGGGTAGACTCATCTTCTACCTCTAACATTTTACTCATTCTCTTCTTTTACCACATTTTCACTTTTAGGTTTTTTTTGGGTTTTCATGAATCAACCCACAACCCTTTCCATTCTTAAGATACTATCTCTAAACCAAGAGTTTACAAGATAAAAACAACATAAAATGAACCATAACTCTAAAGGATAAGTTTCCATGGTTTCTCATGTTTTGAAAATAAATCGAACATACCTAAAACAAGTTAGAGAGGAAGAAGAAGAGTTAGGAACAAGAGGTTTACCTCTTCTCAAGCTCTAAGATGAGTCCTAAGGCTCCTTGCTCTTGAAAAGCTCTCCTTTCTCTCTTCTCTTCGAAGTTCTCCCCCTAAAATGTGTTTGGGTTTCTGTTTTAAAGAGGTGTCGTCGGGTTGTAATCGATTACCAACATGGTGTAATCGATTACAACGTGAAAAATGTGTATATCTGATGCTTTTAATACGATGTAATCGATTACCAGGAGTGTGTAATCGATTACACTGTGTCAGATGCACATATCTGATGCTTTTAATACGATATAATCGATTACTAGGAGTGTGTAATCGATTACCAGGAGTGTGTAATCGATTACACTGTGTCAGATGCACAGGCCTGATTAGTTTATCTGCATGTAATCGATTACCATGAGTGTGTAATCGATTACACTGTGTCAACAGCCCAAAATTGCCATTTCTCGTCCAGGCGAGACAACTCTCGCTCAAGCGAGGCTTCCAGGACTGTTACTTTAATTTTAAAGACTTAAAATTTGGGGTGTTACAGATGAGGGCAAAATTGAAGTCATCAAGGAGTTGCCACCACCAACTAATGTCAAGGGAATCAGAAGTTTCCTTGGACATGTAGGTTTTTATCGACGTTTCATTAAAGATTTTTCTAAAATTGCAAAACCACTTTGTAATCTACTTAACAAAGATATTGTTTTTCACTTTGATGCTGAGTGTGTAAATGCTTCTGAAATGTTGAAACAAAAACTTGTCTTTGCTCCTATCATAGTAGCTCCTGACTGGCATTTAAATTTTGAATTGATGTGTGATGCTAGTGATTATGCAGTCGGAACTGTACTAGGGCAGCGGAAATCTAAAGTTTTTCATTCTATACACTATGCTAGCAAAGTTTTAAACGAGGCGCAGGTTAACTATGCCACCACAGAAAAAGAATTGTTAGCAATTGTGTATGCATTGGAAAAATTTAGATCATATTTGATAGGGTCTAAAGTTATAATATTTTCTGATCATGCTGCTATCAAATATTTGCTAACCAAACCGAGATTGCTTCGATGGGTGTTGCTATTGCAGGAATTTGATCTTGTCATCAAGGACAAAAAAGGAAGTGAAAACTGTGTAGCAGACCATCTGTCAAGGTTGGTGAATCAGGGAGTGACTAGCAGAGAACTCGAGGTGGTGAAAGAGTTCCCAGATGAAAAGTTGTTGGTATTACAAGAGAGGCCATAGTTTGCTGATATGGCCAACTTCAAAGCTGCAGGGGTGCTAACTACTGATTTCGCATGGCACCAAAATAAAAAGTTCCTAAGAGATGCCCGTCAGTATATTTGGGATGACCCTCATCATTTCAAGATTGAATCTAATGGATTATTGAGGCGGTGTGTCTCTTCGGTAGAAGCTACAAGCATTCTTTGGCACTGTCACAGTTCACCATATGGGGGGCACTTTAATGGAGAAAGGACAGTTGCTAAGGTCCTTCAGTCCGGCTTCTATTGGCCCTCCCTTTTCAAGGATGCTCATCAATTTGCCCAGCAGTGTGATAAATGTCAATGGACGGGCGGAATCTCTAAAAGGAATGAAATGTCGCTGTCTAATAAAGAGATTGAAGTCTTTGACTGTTGGGGGATTGACTTCATGGGACCATTTCCACCATCGCATTCTCACTTATACATACTAGTAGCGGTGGACTATGTGTCCAAGTGGGTGGAAGCCATAGCTGCATCCAAGGATGATGGCAACACCGTGGTAAATTTTTTAAGAGAAACATATTCAGCAGATTTGGCACACCACAGGTTCTCATTAGTGATGGAGGATCACACTTCTGCAATGCACAACTTCAGAAAGTCATTCAACACTACGAAGTCTGACACAAAGTCGCATCTCCTTATCATCCTCAGATAAATGGGCAAGCAGAAGTGTCCAATAGAGAGATCAAAATAATTCTGAAGAAGACTGTCTCCACATCAAGAAAAGATTGGTCTCTCAAGCTTGATGATGCACTTTGGGCATATAGAACAGCATACAAATCTCCCACAGGCTTATCTCCTTATCAGCTGGTCTACGGGAAGGCATGTCATCTTCTAGTGGAGCTGGAGCACAAAGCATTCTGGGCTCTGAAATTTTTCAATATGGACCCAAAAGCTGCTGGTGTAAAAAGACACTTACAAATGCACCAAGTGGAAGAAATGAGGCTAAATGCTTATGAATCCTCAAAGTTGTACAAGGAGAAAGTTAAGCTCTATCATGATTAGAAGATCCGACGGAAAGACTTCCAATCGGGCCATCTTGTGTTTCTATTCAACTCTCGGATGAAACAATTTTCGGGCAAGCTAAGATCAAAGTGGTCGGGACCATTCTTGGTAAAATAAGTGAAGCCACATGGAGGAGTTGAACTTGAGGATCCCGCCTCACAAAGGAGTTGGAAAGTAAATGGCCAGAGACTAAAGGCTTATCTGGGTGGTGAAGTCGAAAGACTTACCACAAGCATCCATCTAGCAGATCCTTAGACAACATGAAAAATCAGGCGTCGAGCTAATGACGTTAAACAAGCGCTAACTGGAAGGCAATCCAGCTTTTACTACTTTTGTAATTGTTATTTTTTTTATTTTTTCTTTCTTTTGTGTGTAGTTAAAAAAAAAAATCTGCCAATTCTCGCCTAGGCGAGACTCTGCTTAACTGAAGGCCAACACACTAGCGGATTCTTGCTCAGACGAGAATCCCTCGCTTAAGCGAGGACATCGGGTCAAAAAAATATGGGATTCTCGCCTAGGCGAGACGTGCCTGAGTATACTGATTGGTTCTCGCCCAGGCGAGAAATTCTCGCTCAAGCGAGAGGGCACGAGTTCAGTTTTTAAAAAGGGGGATGGGGTGAAACCTTTCATTCACCCCTTTGCAAAAGAACGACCCCAAGAGCCAAAAACCTTTTTTCTATAATCTTCTTCAAGCTTCTTAAGCATTTCAAGGTTTTTGCAGTCATTCATCATCACACACACTTACTCTCCCAACATGAGCCGCCCAATGTAAGTGTTTTGTACTTTTCTCATCTCATTACGGTTGTGCTCGTTGTTGTCTCTAATGTGAATAATCTTCACTTATACATGTTTTACACACATTAGAGATTGAGTAGAGTGTTATTTTGCTTCACGTGCATGTTATTGTCACTGCTTTAGATTAAGAACACTGTGAATGTTAGATTGAAAACCTAGGGTTTCTAAATGTGGGTGTTATAGCTCACCCTAGTGTTCTTGTTCAATGTGTGAGACAAAGTACAATGATATGGTTGTGCTAATCTTCATGTAAAAGTGTGTGGAGTGAAAAGGTCGTATTGTGAAAAAGTGTGAAAAAGTGTTAAGAATTTTGTTGTTGTGCTGTTTAATTATTAATGAACTGTATTTGTGAATGTGCATGCGAACAAAATCCACGGCTACTAAGAACCACCCTCCTCCCAAAAAGCATAAGTCCGATACTAGTGGCCAAGCCACCCCATCCTTCAACCGCAACAAATTCACTTCATTGGAAAGGGAGGAGCGATACACCACTCTCCTCCAATGGGCATTCATCCCTGAGCGAATGGTGGATTTACAACGAAATGAATACCCAAATTTCTTGACAAGACTAGATGCGTTGAAGTGGGGGGCCATCGCATCACCGCATGACAAATTTGATCCAGATGTGGTGCGTGAGTTTTATGCAAATGCTTACCCACCAGAGGAGGGTGGAGGACTTTTCGAGCACAAGTCGTGGGTCAGAGGCAAAGTCATCCAGTATGATCGGGATTATCTGAACATGATGTTGAACAACCCTTATGAAGTGAGGGATGAGCATTTAGATGGGTATCATCGCATGGTGGAAAAGTCTGGCACCATCACTCATGGATTTGATATTGATGAAAATGTGCAGCAATTATGTATTCTGGGGAGAACTGTCTCTGCCAACGTTGATGGTCGTCCCAAGAGGATTTATCGAAAAGATATGACCACGTTGGCTCAGGTCTGGATGATCTTCTGCTTACACAATATCATCCCCAACAGTCACGTCTCATCCCTGCCGTTGTCTGACTGCTACCTACTCTACTGTATAATGGTAGGGGTCGAGATTGACGTTGTACGACTCATGGCGACGGAAATCTATAAAACTGCAGTGAAAGGGGGAAAGAAAGGAACTATGGGATTCCCATCCTTAATCACATCTCTGTGTGCAAGGAAAGGATTAATGGTTAATCCAACCGAACCCATCAAAAAGTCGATCACAAAGCAGTTTATAAAGCAGAATTGCACGCAGGAAACAGCTGAGTCCCAAGGCCAGACTTCACAGCAGCAGCAGCAGCAGCAGCAACAGCAACAGCAAGAACAACACCATCTGACCATGGAGCAGAAAATAATGATACATTTGGAGAACCTAGAGCTTTAGGATGACATCCTCAGACAGGGTCAGATGAATCAACAGCAGAGTCTGTATACAGCTTACCAGCGCCATTATCCTGAAGATCAAGTTTTTCTAAGCCCTGGGAATTTACTGGACGTTTCCCAAGGCCTGGGGTCAGGCCTACATTTCCGGGGGAGACTGTTGGCGCTGGTGAACCATTCGGTTCTGGTGGAGATGAAGATGAAGAGCTCCATGATGAGGAGCTGCTATGAGCTATCAAACAAAAACAAAAACTGGTTTTATCATTTTTTTTGTTATTTTTTGCTTTCCGCTGTTTAATTCTGCACTAGGAATATGTTGCAATTGTGTGTTTAAACTATGTTCTGTGTTTATTTTGGAAGTATGTGTTTAATTCAATGAATGTGCTTGGAAACTAAATTGTGTTTTGAACCTCAAAACGAGAAGAAAAGAACAAATGTGTATAGAGTTGTGAATGAAAAAGATTAGGGTTCTGAGTTTAATCGATTTCAGGATGTGAAAGCATGAAGTAGACATAGACTGAATATGTTGATTAATGAGCAGTCTAATCCAAGGAAATAGCCTTAAACCTAGTGAGAGAATGCACCTAAACACAATTGAGTGATTTTCTTGGATAATATCAATTAACTTTGCCTGATTTTTTTGTTGTCAATTATTCATGGAAAATGATATAAATGACTAAGGCCTAGTTTAGGATAAGTGAGCTACAGCCAAAAAGCCAACCTGTATGTATCATTATCCAATTATTTGTAGCCCTTTTGAACCGAATTATTAATTTCTGAACATCGTGCACCCGAGCTAAATTGAGATATATCAATCCCATCCCTATGGAGAAAGAACATTGGTGTATATGGTTTGAAATTGGGATATTGGGCAATGACTTGATTTGTAGTGTATACAGTTGGTTACAAAAAGGAACTCGACATCTCATTCTCTAACTGTAATTGATAAGCATATGAAAAAAAACAATCAAATGTTAGTGAAAATATGCAGTTGGTAAAAGGACCCAAAACGAAAGGGTCAAGTGGAAAAAAAATGAGAGTCAAATAGCTGAGAAAATGAGATGTGGTTTGGGTTATGCACTAGTGTTCTAACTCCATTTGTTTATCCAGAAAAGCCATATTTCATTGTAGCCAGGCCTCATTACAACCAAAAGTTAAGTCCTTGGGATCTTTTGTTAACCATGTTTATTTGGCATAATTGAAATGAAAGGCAAAGTCAAATTGTATATGTCTAGTAAAAAATTGAGAGAAACACTTGCCCTGGGAGCATATGAGAGAATTACTTTGATTGAACTGAGCAATTATTCTTGCTATTCTTTTTGAAATTAAAGTGCACACATATCATGATTTAAATTCGATCTTAGCTAACTTTGATTGATCAGTAAACATCTCTATACAACATTTGTAAATGATTATAGGTGATTGACATGATTGGTTGAAAGGTGCATGAACTGAATTGAATTCCAATACTTTGCTGAATTGAATTCCAATACTTTGCTTGAGGACAAGCAAGATTCTAGGTTTGGGGGAATTTGTTAAGTGTCATATAACAAGTAAACTGAACATGAATTGGGGCACTTAGTTGTGAATTTTGATGAAAATATTAGACAAACTTTCATGAATCTAGAATAATTACCTTGGTCTGGAAAACTTATACAAGTGTTATCAATTACAGGGTAATGGATTGAAAGAGGTGAAAATGGAAGAAATTGAGAACAATGGGTCAAAAGCACACACACTGGTGGATTCTAGCCCAAGTCAAGAAAACCTCGTCCAAGCTAGAATTCTCGCCCAAGCAAGAATCTCTCGCCCAAGCGAGAGACAAGTGACCACAAGCCTCAACTACTGAAGAATTCTCGCCCAGGCGAGGATCTCTCGCCCAAGCTAGGATCTCTCGCTCAAGCGAGGATCTCTCGCCCAAGCGAGAGACCAAAAGTCTGAAGTTCATATAGGCGGTTTCCAATAGTTTTGGGGGTTACCTTTTGCCATTTACACTGATTTTGAGAGCTTTAGAGAGGGAGAAGCACGAAAGAGAAAGGGGAGAGTCATGGAAACGACCCTAGGCCTAGATTCTTGTAGTTTTATGCATTTCGTCATTGTAATGTATAGAATGAGCGGCTAAACTCTCAGTGTTGGGATCGAATGTAATCTTCTAAACTTGCATTCTTGGATTCAATTCGTTCTATGTTTAGTTATTTGATTTGGAAATCTTATTCTATACTTAATGCTTGATTTTATTCAGTTATTGGAATCTTGATTTGTTACCCATGTTCAACTGGAAAGTGTAACGTGTGGCTGAATCCGGATAAGTTTTCTTGATGTGTTGTTGATCTAGGAATAGACAATAATACATTAATTGCTTATGCATCGGGTTTAATGCTAGATAATTTGTCAAACTACCAAGGGATTGGAGTTTGAGGAATTATCTAAGGATTTTGTAATCAAGGAATTGATACAAATGATCCGTTATGTGCATCAAGATCAATAACCTTTTATAGAATTGAATCTAAAGTTTACAAAGAGGAAGAAGATGAAAGTCAATCCCAACCACTTTTATCCGAATTTATCAAACTATTCTTAGAAAATACAAAAATAAAAATGACTTTTTTCAAAACTACCAATTGTAAATATTTACTCAATTTATATATTTAGAGATCAAGATAAATCTGATTTGCTCCTTGAGGACAATATCCTGGTATTTACCGGTTTTATTACTTGAGCGATACGGTACATTTGTCGTACGAAAATAGCTAACAGCTTCTAACACAGCTCTCAGGTGAGGACAACATAAAATATCCTCACGTTTGACATTCTTCTATATTTTTGCAGCACTAACTCATATATGACTTTAAGATGGAAGTAGTCATATATATAAGGTACTATGGAAAGAGGAAAATTTTCAGCTTTTCTGGCAATGGACTTGGACTGGTAAACGTAGACCATGACCTTTTCATAGTTCATGTGTTCTCTTACCATAGCTAGAAGACATGTGCAATCTTTTTTTAAATGTTTATCCTTCAAATTTTTTTCTTTCTGCAGCCTTTTTATGTTCCAATTAAAGTGACAGATCAGTGAACAATATACAATATCTTATAATCATCTCTTTTAAGGGCTCACTACGTTTCAAGTTGAGTTTCTTACATTGTTTATGTTTCCTATATACTCTTGCCATTTGTGTAATATGATGACAAAGTTATTCTTAAATTGATGATTAAATAAATATTATATTTTAGTAATAACAAATGTATTGTGAGACCAAATTTTTATGTTGTATATATGGACCATGCACATTGGCCACGGTTTTCATATTAGACATAGCAACGGTTTTAAACCATTGTTATCAATGATTACAAAAACCGTTGCCTATAATATACATTAGTCAATGGTTTTTGTAACACCCTAAATTTAAGTCTTTAAAATTATAGTATCAGTCCTGGGATCCTCGCTTGAGCGAGAGATTCTCGCCTGGACGAGAAAGGCTCACCTGGGAGGGTGAAATCCTAGGCTATACTGGAGGATTTTCGCCTAGGCGAGAAATGGCATTTTGGGACTATTGAGACTGTGAGATTCTCGCTTGAGCGAGAGGGTCAGATCTGAGATTTAAAATAGGCGGGATTTTCTCGCTTGAGCGAGAAATGGCTCGCTTAAGCGAGAACCCGACGCTGTTACATTAAATAGGGAACCCCAAATACATTTATGAGGGTTAACCTAGAGAGAAGTGAGAGAAGAAGCTTTTTCAAGAGCAAGAAGGCTTGTGAGTCATTTAGAAGCTTGAGAAGAGGTAAAGCTCTTGATTATAATTCTCTTCTTCCCTTTGAAACTTATTTTGGGTATGTTGGATCTCTTCTCAAAATGAGGGAAACCATGGAAACTCATCTTTTCGAGTTATGATTCATTTTATGTTGTTTCTATCTTGTAAACTCTTGGTTTAGAGTTAGTATTTCAAGAATGGAAAGGTTTGGGGGTTGATTCATGAAAACCCCAAAACCCTAAAGTGAAAATGGGGTTAAAGAGGAAAATGAGTAAAATGCTAGAGGTAGAAGATGAATAAGCTTTCTAATGTTGAAATATGAGATGAATATGTATATTTTAGATGTTGTAAACTTATGATGAAAGTAGTTTAGCAACATTGAAAATATGATGAATATCGTGTATGGTTAAATGATGCAATATAAGTTGTTTGTGTGATATTTTGAATAAATGACTAACATTGTATTGTATGGTGGGAATGAGGAAAGATCCTAAAGTTTGAGGCGGTGTCGGTGGAACTTAAGAAGTTGCCAAGAACCAAACCCAACACTCACCGAGGTAAGGATAAGTCTTTAACTTATGCACTGTGATAGAAAATGCGTGGATTTTCTGTTGTGGATAATGAAATGTAATGTAAATCACTTAGTCGTTACAAGCATATATGGGTATGTTTGTAGTGATGAGGAGTGGATTTACTGTTTATGTATTGGTGGAGTACCAATGGAAATAAAACTCGAAATAATGAAATGAATCGTAAATCACTTTGTAGTTGTAAGCATATCTGGATATGTTTGTAATGATGTCGGGTGCATTTACTGTTTTTTGTATTGGTGGAGTGCCAATGGAAATAAAACTCAGAAAATGTATTGGTGGAGTGCCAATGAAAATAAAACTCGTTTTTAGCCGACCATGATTGGTTAGCGACTTTGGCTCAAGTAATGTAGCAAGCTTTGGCTCAAGCAATGTAGCAAATTTTGGCTCAAGTTATGTAGCATGGTTTTCAAAAGTATGAACGATGAAAATGGTTTTAAGTAAATTTGATTTTTAAACCGTTTATTTAATCTTATTGAATGTGAATTAACTTATATTGATATTTGTTGAGTTAACGACTTACTCATTGTGTTTCTTTGGTGTATTGTCAATGTTAATCTCATTGCAGGTAGGTGGAAGGAGTAAGGGTGTTTTTGATTAGGAGCTTAGAGACTTTTATTTCGATGTCTCTTATCCATTTTGTGTAACCTCATTCGTTGTACTTGAACTAACTAATTGTAACTATGAACATGATTGTTGTATATGACATTAATCCTGGAAGCTAGTAACTCGGGATATATGTAGCTATGGGTGTTTTGGAAACCCATAGCTAATTGTATGCGGTAGTTACTAAGTTACATTAATACGAATTATGTTTTTCTGTCATCTGATTTGGTATGTCAGTTTTGGTTTATAGATTGGGTGTAGTGAGGGAAGTGAAATCTTTTAAATAAGTTCATTCAATCGGTAATTATAATTTATAGTTAAATGCATGAAATTGGATTAAAATAGGAAAAAATTTCAAGGGTAGAATTTGGGTCCTTACAGTTTTCAACTTTTAATATTGACAACGGTTTTAAAACTGTTGCCGTTAACGATAACAAAAACCATTGCCTATAATATGTATTAGACAACAGTTTTTTTAAACTGTTGCCGAAAACCAAAAAAAACCGTGGCCTAAACAAAATGCAACACCTATAACAAGGAGAATGATTTTTTTTAACCGTTGCTTAACCACTACCACAGTTGCTTAATTGTTACCTATATAACAAAGAGAACGGTTTTTTTTACTATGGCAACGGTTTTCAGCCGTTGTTGAAAGTAAAAAAATGTGGTTGTGATTTATATATAATTATATATTTATTTATGAAAATTATTAATTATATTTAAAATAATTCGGTCCGACCGGACGACTTAACTGTTTAAACCGGTTAGACCTAATACGAAAGTTCTTCTGGCTTAATTTTCGGCTCGGGTTTCACAACATTGGTTTAAAGTATTGTTTGGTTGAAGAATAGAAAATGAAAGAAAATATAGAAGGGTAAAATAGAGATGTGAGAAAGGAAAATATGAGAAATATAATATACTTTTTTATTATTTGGAATGAGAGAAAGAGAAAAGAAAGAGAAGAGAAAATGTAAATATAAATTTTTGAATGACAAATATATCCCTAAAATAAAAAGAATATGAAAGAGATTAAAAATATTAGTATTGTTATTTCACTCCATCTCTCATTTTCTCATGGAGAGAAAAAGTTTTGGTGGATGCATGCACTTTTTATTTCTTCCCCCTACACTATTCTCAACTAAATGAAGAAAAAATTCAATTTCTCTACAACTTCTCTACTCTCAACTAGGGGTGGAAACAAGTCAGATCAGGCTAGACTTTGCTTTAAAGGTCTGTTGGTGTGTTTAAATGTCTGTTAATGTAAAAAATTCAACACATTATTACAAACTAGAATAAAATATTATAATTATAGTAGTTAGTGTGAAATTTTTTATATTGTTATCACAATTATTTTCATCATTTTCTAATGTTACATAATGTATTCCAATGATTTGTGGTGTCTTTGAGGTTAGAATATACAAAACAATATTTTTTAATATCATAGTAAAATATGAAATTGTTCTAATAATTAACATGAGTTGAGTTATGTACTTAAGCTCAAGTCTCAACAATTAAATATTCAATTTTTAAATAGCCTAATCTCTAAGTCTTAGTGGATTTAGATAAAAAAATTATTATTTAGTTTTTTTGTACATGTTATAAAAATAATTTATAAATATATAATAACATTACATATGTCGGCCTGTTAGACTTAATAGGTTTTTTAAAATGACATATTTTGGTAAAATAGGTTTTTGGAGAAACCTAAGTCCGGTCTATTTACTAAAAAATTATGGTCTGACCTGTTATAGGTCAAGTAATATGCACCTGATAGGCAGTCTGGTCTATTTCCACCCTTACTCTCAACTCATTTCCTTTCTTTCTGTATACAATCAAAAGAAGGCTAAAAGATTATGCTCATGAATTGGAGTTGGTACAAGTATGACTTTGTAGTATGAATGTCAATAGGGCAGGTTGGAGTCGGGTTTGTGCTTAGTCAATCCCAAACCCGGAATCTATAACCCGAACCCTAAAAAACCTGAACTAATATATATATATGAAACTTATATGTATAGCTTATATATATATATGTGTGTGTGAAATTGATATATATATATATATATAACTTTTATTTATGTGTAATTTTATAATTTTACATATATTAATCGGGTTTGGGGTAGGGTATTAACAATATCAAACCTGAACTCGGAATTTGAACCCGGGTAAAACCCGAACCCAACTACATCGGGCTTTTCCCGTTAAATTCGGGTTGGATTCAGGCGGGGACCCGCAAATTTAATTTTCATTGCCATCCCAACTTTGTAGGGTAGATTTTATGAAGTAGAATTGAAAATAAACTCTCTTTATCAACTGATAAATTATCTATTTTATTAACTAAAATTATGACATGTTGTTTCAGTTTGGCAAAACTCAAATGTACCTTTTACTTTCAAAATTCTAATTTCAGTTTTTAAGCTAGAACAAAAAAAGAATGATTAAACGTAATGTAACCTTATTAGACACCATGCTTTGCATCTCACACATCTTAATGTTACAAGAAAAAAAAAAGTTAACATCTTCGTCCACTTATATTTGTTATAACATTGCCAAAAATATTTGATTCCAATTATCTGGAACTCCAGGCAAACACCAATGTATGCAATCTGCATTTTGTGGCTTAGCCCTTTCCTCCTTAGATAACATTTTCCCACCAGTTTCAGTGTAAACTGAGGAATGAGCATCAATTCTATATTCTGATATCTGTGTTATATTAATGATAGATACTGGAACCTTCATTGTCTTCACCACTTTTGCAACAACACTCATCATACCCTTATTAGAACCACTTCCCCAATGATTCTTTTTCCTTACAGGCTTTGTCTCATTGAAACATTTGACCCCATCAGTGTTGCCCCAGTCTGCACTTCTGAAAACAATGACACATTTGGATTATTAGAATCCTTGGTGTTTTAGTTTTAGTGCTGGTGTTCACTAATTTTTTATTTTTCAAACATTGCTTCAAAGAACTAGTTGACATAAAATGAAGAGTCGATACCAAATTTGTTGCCCGGTGAAAACCGGAGCACGTCTATATATCTTATTAGTCAGAAAATATAAAATTAATATATATTTGATTCATATTTTACTTTTCTAACTAATAAGAAATTCATAATACTGGTATAATATGTGCTTCAAGCAAAAACTGTGTTCCAAATGGAAAATCTCAACTTGATACTTAAAAGTTTAAAAATGGAAGTCAAATTAACATTTTGGAAGGAAATATTTTGAATACCTATTATTTTATTAATTTCTGTTAAGTACTATTTTAACCAATGTTTAATGTTGATAAGTTGAGATTTTTCATTTTTTAAGACTAATTATGTAAAATATGAGTGAAATATTTGAGTATTTAATTTTAAATTAAAGTTGATATTGATATTGAAAGCAAGATAAAGAGACTTTGTATGTGCAGGGGACATAGTTGTGAAGAAGACACGAGTTTTGTTTGGATTGATAGATGAGTCCACCCAGTTAGCCCACGTCCTCAAACCTAATTTGTAAGCAATTGATGTATCCAATTCTTCATAACCTTCTTCTCCATTTGCAAATGAACCCCATCTGCAATTTTTTTCCTTTTGGTTAAAAGATGAAATGCTGTAATAGACTATTGATATTTGAAAATGATGATCAACAATAAAAGTTGAGTTTTATAGAAATGAAGTCCAATTATATCTAAACAATGATCCTCTCAAATACTAGAGATGAGAGTTTTTGTTTATCCTTTTGATTTCGATAACAAAAATGTCATTTCATTATAAATAAAATGTTATAATATATTATTTTTCCTTTCTATTATCCTTACTTATTATAATCACACCCAATAACAGTACTTTCCCAGCTCTCTCTGGATTTATAGGATGAAGAATTTCTGTTCTTGTGCATAAAACATTTTCTTGTAAACAAGACAATGTTGATTCGTTGAATAGTGTTTTAGGTAACATGTCATAGGTTTAAAGAATACTCACATAGGTTTAAAGAATACTTACAGTGCCTTAATCCTAAGACCACTCATCCACCAAACGTAGGTGTTGAAAACGAGGATATCTACTCCTGTCCAGTTTTTGGCACGCTCCTTGATCTCATCAACTTTTATTATTCTCTTCTTTGGATCTCCTATTATATGGATATCCGTGTTGGACTCAACAAGGAATGGGGCCCAATAGAATTCTATAGTAGCATTATATTCCTATATAAAACACATAAAAAATCCAGTAGTCTTTTAATATTGTAGATCTTTGAATGTTCTATTCAATGAAATTTTTTGGTACATAGTCTATGTGTGAAATGAGCAAATAAGAATATATACCCCCTTAATCTAATAATAATATAAGAGTTTATACATAAGTTCTTTTAAAGAGGCTATTATTGGTTTACGGAAGTAATTATAAATATACCAGGATTACCTTGGCTTTGAAAACTGAATGAATACGCCCTCGTTTCATAGACTTCTTCTTTTCCGGTATGATACCTTGGACCAAACATACAAAAGATTCCCATTGGTTTCTTTGTAGTGAATCCCCTACAAATAAAAGTTTTTTCCCTTGAATTTTTGTAAGGGCTAGCTCTGGATTAAACCTATAAAAAGTAGTGATTTCAAAATGTTGCTTACATCATTTAAATATATACACCTATGGGTTAATTTGAGAGTTGAGTCTTGAAGGAGATAGAAATGAAAAGAAAACTTTAGGGCCAAGAAATGTACTTGTGAGATAACTTTTGAAGTTTTTCTTTTTCCTACATTCTCCTTCAAAACCTAACTCCCAAAACAAACTCTAAAAGTAGAAGATGAATAAAACATGTGTGAGACTGACGGGGGCAAAGTACAATCTTCTGGTTGCCACTCCCAATGGAGGTAATCAAAATCTTCCCTTCCATTCTTGACACAAGAATATTGTCTATCAATATATGGACAACTTGTGTCTGAATACAAAGGCTTTATTGAATGGTTGAACACCCATTTTCCATTGGCAACATTGCACTCTTCCGGGTCAAAATCGAACCTATCATCAATCCATGAGGCATTGACATGCACCTCCTCTTCTTTTCTATCATCTGTTGGAAATCACAATATAAGACATAATTGGATAGCCAAATTCATAAGAAACCAAGTAGGCAATGACTATGTGATGATAAGATATAGCTATTCCAAGTGTTTTAAATTGGAGTTACAGTCGTGATTGCGGTAATGGTTGCGTTTATTGCGATTGTGTTCATTGCGGCCGTTGCGATGCGGATTGCGGCGGTTGTGGTGTGAACTATTTTGTGATTAAAACAATATTTTTGAATCTGATGCGGTTGTATTGCGGCCCAATGTGGTTGTGTTGCAGCCCGATGTGGTCACATTATTGTGATTTAGAGTCACATCGCAATTGCAGTATGATACGGTTGCGGCGGTCACCGCAACCACAATATTGTGGCTGTATCACCTGCAATTTAAAACACTAGCTATACCATTTGCTCGGTTTTAAATTCCAGTTATATCGCATTTACCAAGACAATTATGGAAAAATATGGTTGATGTCTACACAATTGCAATCAACATGCAGTTGTGAAATCGGCTATCAAATACAACAGTAATTGCAGTTGTGGAACACAATTTAAAACCTTCACATTTATGAAGCTAACTTACTTGATTTTAATTTGTTGTGCTTTCTAGGACAGGTTTTGAACTTCAAAATGGAGCCCGAAGATAGGAAATTGAGTCTTTCTGCATACAAGACTACTACGAAGAGAATAACACAAATTGTAGTGATAATGATGACCTGAAAAAGCTTTACTCTTGGAAGCTTCATTATTCCTGAAGGGATCATTGGAAGGTGGGGTGGCAGAAGCTTAAAGGTAGCCAGGTGGGAAGAAAGAGTATGGATTAATGCACAGCCCGACATAATGACGAGGGCGTTTGTTGAGAGTATTTAGAGGGAAAGTCTTATGCTTATTTGAGTAGGAGTGAAGTTAAAGTATAGCATGTTCTTTTTTTTATTTTTTTATAATTGTTAAAATGGTAGAAGCCATACAAGAAGATTTCTTGATTAATAAGAAAGATGAGAAAGATATGAATGAGAAATGAAATAATAAAGAATGAAAATTCTATATGAAATGGAAATCTTTCTCATTATTGAATTGAATGAATGAGTTACAAAGATAAAGAGAATCACCCTTTTATATATTACACCTCCTAACTAATTCAACAATTAACTAGTTAATCAATTAACTATATTTTTAATCGATTAAATCTTACATGTTCACAACTATACAACATATAGATAATCGATTAACTACATTGTTAATCGATTATATTACAGAATACACATCTATGTTAATATCCCCACAAGCTGGAATGTATCAAGTATTCCGAGCAACAATAATTCAAGTGGATAACGAACTAATATCTGGGGTGCGTGACTAACTCTCTTAATAAGTATTGCTCCCAGCAATCAAACTTTTGACCTTTGGCACCTTTGTTCTAGTACAAAACTTAGAAATCTAGTAAGACCTTACATCAGTCAGCGCGCGCTCGGTAAAGCATGGCATGCTTTGGTTATAAATAAACTATTCCGAAGTGCAATAGATTTAGGAATGACTTGAAAGGCTAACATCTTAGTGTCCATGTTGTTGAAGCTGCATACTGATCCAACCACTATGCTTTTTTATATTTATCCATATGGGGCATTCATTAGGTAGAAAATATATTTGAAGAGTTGTTGGGTGTATGTAGTTCTCTCTCTTCCATGAATTGTGTTTCAACATGATTGCATCGCATAATTGTTTCTACCAGCTGATAGATGTTTATCAATAGCGTAGGAGAAATGATTCTTATATTTCTTATTTTTTTTGGTTATTTTTCTTATATTTCTTATTAAACATACTTTTTAATGGGTTAAATTTATGCATACTACCCATACATATATACAATGAAATATATTTTCCATGGAGAAATAAGTGTATATATTTTCTTTTGTTTTTAATAGTAAATATATATTTTTATTGAAACTAGAATAATAAATATATCATTAAAAATTATATTTCATTTGCTTTTTTGAAGTATTTGTTTGTCTATTAATGAATAGGATCCTTACTTGACCGAACCACCATAGTAAGGGAGAAAACTTAGGGGCTCCTGCTCTTATTGAAAACACCATAACCATAAAAATATGAGAGTACAGTTAATATCTGTTTATTATTAATCTTCCCCATCTATTATACTATAAGAAAAAATGTTCTCCATTATTAGTCTTGGACACATGTCATCTTCTCATGCAAAGTTTTCCTACTCAAACACTCCCACCAACTACCATGCATAGTCTCACATTGTATCATTGTCATCTACATTCATATCATACATCAAACCATCAACTACCATTCATAGTCACACATTGTATCATTACCATCTACATTCATATCATACATCAAAATGACACATGCATGTCATTTCTCATATCATACATCAAAATGACACATGCATGTCACATTTATTAATCCTTCATTTTTTCTACCAAACACTTAATCATGTTCACATATTCTCATATTTATTTTTCATCCAAAAATCTTTCTTCATTTTCACTAAATCAATTCTTATATTTCTTCATTTTCCCTAAAATCATATTCTGATTAGCAATTCTATTATACTATTATGCACATTCATTATAATATTCTCATATTAATTTATATTAAAGAGATATGAGTTTAGGGGGAAAAATAATTCATATCATATTATGTTGTTTGATTAAGTAAAACAAAAATAATTCTTTAAATTCTCATCCACATTATCCCGAAAATGATGAACTCTCTGTAACAAAAATCACAATGTCAGAATAACGAAAAACTTTGAATGAGAAATGAAGAAAATTAAAGTAAGATGTAATATAATGTTACCTAAGAAGAAGAGGAAAAAGAATCATGAGATTATAAAATTATCCTATTACGCACATATGCAATTATCATTACCTATAGGAAATTGCGGTTTGATTATGTAAAAAGAAAAATAATTCTTTAAATTTTCATCCACATTATCCCGAAAATGATGAATCTCTCTAACAAAAATCACAAAGTCAGAATATTAAAAAACATAAAATGAGAAATGAAGAAAATTAAAGTATGATGTAATGTTACCTAAGAAGAAGAAAAAGAATCATGAGATAGAAGAAAAAGAATCATGAGATTGTAAGTAAAAAGTGTTGGTAATAATTGTAAAATATCGGTGTTACGATGTGGTGTGAAAGCAATTCTATAAATATCTCATACTCCGATTATCAATTTTATTATCTTATTATTATGCACATTTCTTATATATTAATTTCTATTAATCACCATGTACATATGTTTAAAATCAACATTCATCACCATTACCATTCTGGAATATTTATGAATAATTCAATTAGAATGAATATAATTATTATACTTAATGATCATTCATGATTTCATAAAAAATCATTATACACATTTATTCTTATTTTTCCCACAAAAAATCTTTATTTATTTCCCTAAATCAATTCTTATATTTCTCCATTCTTATAATATTGTGCACATTCAATTGATATCTCATAATCTCATTAGCAATTCTATTATTCTATTATGCACATTCATTATATATTTCCTAGGGATGGCAAAAATACCCGCACCCGTGGGTACCCGTCAAAATATCCTCAACGGGTACCCGCAAAAATAGCTCATGAGTGGGAATGGGTATCATGATACCCGCCCCGCGGGTACCCGCGTACATATTTTAATTAAATATTTTTTAATTAGTTATTATTAATTTAACATTTGTTTATTTTATTATTACTTCATAATAAAATTTAGTAATGAGACTATTATCATAAAATTATCATATGCATGTCATATTATTTAAGTAAAAAATATTTTTATAGATTAATTATTGTAAAATATATAAAATATAATTAGAATGAAAAACCCGTTGGGTACCCGCTACCCGCACGGGTACCCGCAAATTGTGCGGGTACGGGCACGGGTATGCACTACCCGTGCCCGTTGCCATCCCTAAATTATTTCCCCTAAATCAATTCTTATAAATGAGGCTTTAAATTCGTATAATATTCTGAAAGCAATCATATTAATCTTTCATACTCTGATTAGCAATCATATTATACAAATTTCTTATATATTTCCCCCTAAATCAATTCTTATCAATATTATTATATACATTCCTTATATATTTATTTATATTAATTTCTATTAATCATCAGCTACATATGTTTAAAATTATACCCAACAATTAATTTCCCTAAATCAATTCTTATTATAAGTGGAGTTTTATATTCTTATAATACTGTGAAAGCAATCCTATTGATAGAGGTGTCAAAATGGGCTACCCGTGCGGGTTCGGACTAGCCCGCATCGGGTTCGGGCTAAACCGGGTCGGGCTTAAAAGCCCGGATACAATTTATGTATATGAAAATGTAGCCCAAACCCGCTAGGGCGGGTTTCGGGTTGTGGCGGGCCGGCCCGCATAATATTAAAAAAAATTAAATTTTAACATATTTAATATATATATATATAACATTTGATATCAATGCATAACTTTTTTAACACAATTGTTATACTCAATGCAACCAAAATTATAGATATAATGTCATGTGTTTAAGTTAAGACGTGATGTCAAATCTACGTATATGATTCATCATAACTCATTTATTAAATATCTTATTGTTATTAGACTCTCAACCTCTAACACAATATAATTTGTAACTTCACTTCAATATAATAAATGGATAGATACACTAACAAATAATACTTTGGTTTGTAGTAATGATAGTATAGACTCAAATTTAGAATGAAGTCTATGTGTCGAATTATAACCACCATCATAATGATTCTTTACTTTGTTATAAATATCTTTTGTATATTCTTTACCAACATTTTCATTGTGAACTGTTATGTTAAATTTGGTTGTGTGAAATTCTCAATGGTAAACAATTAAGTTGTGATTCGTTGTAAAAGTTATTTTCTTTATTATGTTTTTGTTGTATAAGTTAAATCTAATTAAATATACAATTAGGAAAAGAAAAATGGAATCTATATGTTTTAGTGTTCTTATTTAATTTGATACATTATTTTGCTAATGTGCTTAAAAGGATATTAAGCAAAATAAGAAAAAAAATATAATGTGTAACTTGATAACATTATTGTAATTTATAAATATTTATGTTATAGACATTACTCTATTTTTTATTCAAAGTTCATAACACAATATCTATCATCTATTATCTATTTTTTATTATTAGTTATTTTGTAAAATAATTTTCACTTTAAGCTTATTACCAAGCCAAATGTCCAAAAAAAAGTTTTAAAATAAATAAAAAACGGGTAGCCCGAGCCCGCCCGGGTAAGCCCGGCTCGAGCCCGGTTTTAATATAGTCCGGCCGGGCCGGGCTAAAAAGCCCGGATTCACTAAAAAGTGTCAAATATGTTACCCAAGCCCTACAAAACTTCGGGTTGTGGCGGGCCGGCCCACATAGGCCCGCCCATTTTGACAGCTCTACCTATTGATATCTCATATTCTGATTAGTGATTAGCAATCCTATTATCCTATTATCCACATTCCTTATATATTCCTCCCTAAATCAATTCTTTTCTTTCTTTATTTTCTCAAAATCAATTCTTATAAGTGGAACTTTAAATTCTTATAATGTTGTGAAAACAATCTTATTAATGTCTCATACTCTAATTAACAATCATATTATCTTATTATTATGCTTATTTATTATATATTCATTTATATTAATTTATATTAATCATCAGGTACATATCTTCAAAATTATACTCAACAATTAATCATTATTCATCACCATTACCATACCGCAATATTCATGAATAATTCAATTAGAATGAATATAATTATTATACTTAATGATCATTCATGATTTCATAAAAATATTATTATACACATTTATTCTCATATTTTTTCCCTCCAAAAATCTTCCTTTATTTCCCTAAATCAACTCTTATATGACTTAATTTTCCTTAAACTCATATTCTGATTAGCAATCTTCCTTACATGTAATGTGTGTTCTTAATCATATGACAATAAAATAACATCTCGTGCAAATTTACGGGTAACATGTTTGTTTTTAGCCATTAAAATGTACGAGTCACAGTAACATGTGTATTTTTAACTATATAAATGCAAATATAGTAAATGTCTACATTAACTATACGAATGCGAATAACACATGTGTCTTTTTAAAAATGTCAATGTACGAATAACATGTGTGTTTTAACTATATGAATACACGGGTAACATATGTGTTCTTAGCAATACGAATGCACAAGTAACATTTGTTTTTAATCATGCGAATACACAAGTAACATGTGTCTTCTTAACAATACGAATGCACGAGTAATATATGCGTTTTTATTCATACAAATACACAAGTAACATGTATGTTTTAACTATATGAATGTATATATAAAACGTGTATTCTTAAGCATACGGAAAAAATGTCACCCCGTGCATCCGCACGGGTATCTTGCTAGTTACAAATATACAAATGTTCGGCAATCTCACTTTTTATGTCGATTCAATATATGCCTTAACAATTTAAGTTGGTTTGTTAGAACTTTGGATTTAGTGAGGGTGGCCAACGGTTAGGAATTACATACAAGGATACGAAAATTAAAAAATATAGGCCATATAAAATATAAACATAAAAAATCATAAATTATAATAAACATTCTAAAATTCCAAATAAATAATATATTTATAATAAATCATAATAAAATGGTGAGGGATTCACTTACTCCAAGAGTAAGTAGAAAAGACCTACTCTATATCATGATCATTCATTCTTGGGAAATTCAATGGTTTGAATTAGTCAGTACATCTAAACCATTGAATTTCCAATATTAGATGACTAAGATGTGGAGTATGTCTTTTCCACTTACTCTTGGAGTAAATGGATTCATCCCCTTATAAAATAAAGATTATATTTTTATAAGAAATCCATTTTATTTCTCACAAATAAGAATAATATTCATTTCGTTCTATATTATGTTTTTCTTTACAATCTCAATTATTAGATTTTTTGTATAACCAATGGTATCTTGGGTAATGAATTAATATCTTTCTGAGTGTGTGATTGTATCTTCCAACAATTGTCGCTCCAGGAATCTAATACTTGATCTTTGGCCTTATACGATACTTGATTACCCAATGAAATATTACACCACTAGATCAAGTTGTTAGATTGAATGTTGTTTAGGTTTATACTTAATTGAGTGGTTTTGATTTTTATGAGTTGTCTATTGTGCCCCTTAGAGATTCAAAACATTTTTTTGTAGCAAAGTTGGATTGAAGAATGCATGAAGAAGTTCTAGTTCTAGCTTTAGACTCCCGGTTTAGGAACTCATCATTTTAGTATAATTTATAGATGTAGATTTTTACTAATTAGTCATACACTTGTGCATGTGTTGATATGGTTGTTAGAGTTAAAGTCATATATATGAACACTAGAGTACCTCTCAAATTTGTTAACATAGTTACTAGACTTAAAGGTGTGTTAACGATTCATAAATCTTATAGTTGCTAGACATAGATCTATATTAATAAGTTATTAATATGACTAAGATATTGACGATTAGTACATTTAAGGTGTTACATTAAAACTCAATTTCACAATCATAGTTGCTAGGCATAAATGTTTGTTTTGTAGATCATAGTCCTTTGTCTCATGGGTAAAGTTGTTAGACATAGAGCTTTATTTCATGAGCTACTAAATTAATTAAAACATTAGTTAAATCATATTTTTTTGTTGAATCAAGAGTGCCTGGATAGTAAGTAGTAAAGTCTAATCTTAACACTTCATTCCACTAGTTTAATTAAATCAAATTTTAGTTAGTAGTATAATTAATAAACAAACCAACCCATTTGAAATCAACTTAGAGTAATAATCTTTGGTTGAAAGGTTATGGTCAAGCAAATCCTTGTGAATTCGACAACCTTTTTATACTTATTTGTGACATCACATTTGATATTCTTATTGATCAATTTGTGGGTTAGCAATACATAGACACCACATTTGATACATAGTGACCCAATTTTTGGTTGGAAAAGTGACTCTGCAACTTAGGAGTAGGTGAACTCGCTTTCGACCTCTCCTAGATATTTGAAGTCGTCACTATGTTTTTTACGATTAAAGCGTAGAAAACACTCTATTATGCCCAATTTGGATAAAATAGTCTTTAAACTTGAGTTCTGAACTCGGGAATCGATTACGGATAGAAGAAGGTATTAACACTTCGTTCATCCATAATTCCTCTTTAATCACATAAACTTTTACACTCTTAAACATTTATTAACAGACGATAAAATATTTTATTTTTTTATATTTTTTGTCCCACAAGATTTCATCCTTTATGTAAAATTTTATATTTAGATATGACTATCACAGCTTGATGATACATGTCCAGGTGAGACCTTACATGAACAATATCAACGAATGTGTTGAACAAAATTATACTACAATAAAATCTTTAATTAAGCAAACAAACAATATTGGGTAATGGTTACTTAAGTTGAAAAGTTACCCAAAATCAGAAACGCAAATCATTATTGTTGCTCTCATTTCATAACTTTTGGTTTTACAGTTTAAGAAATTGTTAAATTTAAAAATGATTAAATATTCTAATTTAAATCATATTGGAAATTTCATTAAAGGAAAATTGTGAAAATATGAGTAATACATAAAGGTATTATAGTATTACTGAAAAATAAATTATAAATATATATTGAGTAAACATCCTAGATATAAAAAAACATGAAAAATTAAAAATCAAAATATATAAAATGAATAGAATATTGTTACATATTTAGCAGAATCCTCCCAAGTAACTGAGTATAAACAACAACTTATTAGTTTTATTATTTTCCACAACTTGCGCATGGAGGTGATTTTGAAAACCCTGTTACTTGAAACATGGATTTTATCGACCTAATCCTATTTGATTTCCCACTTGCAAGCAAACATTGTTTCTTAAATTTCTTTTGTTCCTTTATAGAAAGGTCACGTAAATATGTACCTTTGCTCAAAGATGCAATTTTTATCATTAAAAATATACAAAAATGCATACAACCTTCATAATGTCTTTTACAAGTATATATCATAGACTATTTTGTATTCTTAACTACCCATTAAATTTAATTTGTTAGCAAAATTAGTTCATGAATAAAGATAATATTAAATTACTAATAGACCAACAAAAAAATCAATTCAATCAGACCTCCAACAATAGATAGATCTGTAACACCCTAAATTTTAAGTCTTTAAATTTATAGTATCAGTCCTGGGATCCTCGCTTGAGCGAGAGATTGTCGCTTGGGCGAGAAAGGTTCGTCTGGGAGGATGAAATCCTGGGCTATACTGGAGTATTCTCGCATGAGCGAGAGTTGTCTCGCCTGAGCGAGAGTTGTCTTGCCTAGGCGAGAAATGGCATTTTGGAACTGTTGAGACTGTGAGATTCTCGCTTGAGCGAGAGGGTCAGATCTGAGTTTTTAAAATTGGCGGGATTTTCTCGCTTGAGCGAGAATAAGCTCGCTTAAGCGAAAACCCGACGAGAGCATTAAATGAGAGAAACTCCAAATACATTTTTAGATTAAGAATTGAAGAGAGGTGAGAGAAGAGAGCATTCCCAATGTCTAAGAGCTTTGATTCTCGTTCAAGAGCTTGAGAAGAGGTAAAACTCTCTATTCTAACTCTCTTCTTCTCTTGAAAACCCATTTTTGGTATTATGGATCTCTTCTCAAAGTGAGAGAAACCATGGAAACTCATCCTTTTGAGTTATGGTTCATTTTATGTGATTTAATCTTGTAAACTCTTGGTATAAAGTTAGTATTTCAAGAAATGAAAGGGTGTGTGGGGTTAGTCATGAAAACCCCAAAACCCTAAAGAGAAAATGTGGTTAAAATGGAAAATGGTTAAAATGTTAGAGGTAGAAGATGAGTTTACTTTCTAATGTCGAAAAATATGATGAATATCTTGTATGGTTAAATAATGCAATATAAGTTTGTTTATGTAATATTTGGTATAAATGACTAACCTTGTGTTATATGGTGGGATGAGGAAAGATCATAAGGTTGGAGGCGGTGTCGGTGGAACTTGAGGAGTTGCCAAGAACCCAAACTCAACACTCACCGAGGTAAGGATAAGTCTTTAACTTATTCACTGTGATAGAAAATGTGTGGATTTTCTGATGTGGATGACGAAAGGAAGCGTAAATCACTTAGTTGTTATAAACATAGTATGAGTATGTTTGTAACAACGAGGAGTGGATTTACCGTATATGTATTAGTGGAGTACCAATGGAAATAATACTCGGAATAATGCAATGAAGCGTAAATCACTTAGTTGTTATAAACATATATGGGTATGTTTGTAACAATGAGGAGTGGATTTACCGTATATGTATTGGTGGAGTGCCAATGGAAATAAAACTCGGAATAATAAAATGATTCGTAAATCACTTTATAGTTATAAGCATATATGTATATGTTTGTAATGATATCGGATGCATTTACTGTTTTTGTATTGGTGGAGTGCCAATGAAAATAAAACTCGTAGAAAATGTATTGGTGGAGTGCCAATGGAAATAAAACTCGTTTTTAGCCGATCATGATTGGTTAGCGACTTTGGCTCAAGTAATGTAGCAAGCTTTGGCTCAAGCAATATAGCAAGTTTTGGCTCAAGCAATGTAGCAAACTTTGGCTCAAGTAATGTAGCAAACTTTGGCTCAAGTAATGTAGCAAGCTTTGGCTCAAGCAATGTAGCAAACTTTGGCTCAAGTTATGTAGTATGGTTTTAAAAAGTATGAACGTTGGAATTGGCTTTTAAGTAAACTTGATTTTAAACCGTTTATTTAACCTTATTAAATGTGGATTAACTTACATTGATATTTAATGAGTTAACGACTTAGTCCTTTGTGTTTTCTTGGTGTATTGTCAATGTTAATCTCATTGCAGGTAGGTGGAAGGAATATGGGTGTTTTTGATTAGGAGCTTAGAGACTTTTATTTTGATGTCTCTTGTCCATTCTTTTGTAACCTTATTGGTTGTACTTGAACTAATTATTTTGTAAATATAAACCTGATTGTCGTACATGGCATTATTCATGGAAACTAGTAACTCAGGATATATGTAGCTATGGGTGTTTTGGAAACTCATAGCTAATTGTATGCGGCCGTTACTAGGTTATATTAATATAAATTATGTTTTTTCTGCTATCGGATTTTGTATGTTACTTTTGGTTCATAAATCGGGTGTGAGGAAGAAGTGAGATCTTTTAAATAAGTTTATTCAATCGGTAGTTATGATTTATCGTTAAATGCATGGAATTGGATTAAATAAGGAAAAAATTTCAATGATAGAATTTGAGTCTTTACAAGATCCACCACTACATCAGTGCTATTAGCTAGCACCACCGATGGTCAATAGAAATTGTCGTCAAAATAAAAACTGATTGAGAAGAAGATAAATAAATTTAAGAGTTATAAGATGACAAAAAAGTAAAGTTGGTATGTAAAAACATAAAATTAAAGATAGTGGAAAGTAAAAAAGTTGCTTTAGTAATATTTTTTATTAGCAATTTAAATTTATCTTTATGAAGAACCAATTTCACAAGCAATTAAAATTTATGGGGTAGTTTGGAAGAAAAACAATTCATCGTAGTTAATTCTAAAAGGCATAGAGTTTGAGGAAGTTTTGTGGATTTTTTCAAAAAAAAATTATATTTAGTTTTGGACTTGATTTTTAAAGGATTCTGGAGGAACAAAGAAGATATATTTTCCAATTTTAAATTAAGAGAGTTATACAATATTTTCATAAATAAATAAAGAATAGAATATTAAATTATATTAAATCTATCATGTCATTTATAGAAATATCATAAAACTATTTTAATTTAAAAATATCTCATCCATATAATTTCTCTTCACCCAAAGAGATCATGTTGGATAACTGTCTTAATAAAATTGATTCCCATATTCTTAGGAGTGAGGTTTGGATGTACAAATTTAAATTTAATTTGTATTTGGGTGAGGTTTGGATGTACAAATTTAAATTTAATTTATATTTTATTCTTCCCGAAATGTTAATGAAGTCAATTTTTGACCCAAACCCGTAAAACCCAAAGAAATTTGAACATTTCCTTATCCAATATGGATGAAACAAGATAAGGATGTCCCCTATATTGGTCTAGAGTAAAAATGAGAAACCTAAAATTATATATACATGAATAAAAAACGACAAGTCTAAAAATTACATTTAAATTGAGAAGGTACAACAAGATCAAAGTTATTCCTATAAGAGTGCACATAAATATCTCTAGTATATTACAATCAAATAAAGAATAATTTAAATAATATGTGAGATTACCCATTCTTTGCAAAGAAATAGAGAGATGTAGTGAGAGAAAAGAAACTAAAGTTCAACATTAAGTTATTATTTCAAGTGAGGAATATTATATGAAAAAATTATTCAAGTGAGGAATATTATATGAAAAATGAGAGTATAGTGCATTAGATAAGTTGGGATGGGTGAGACTAGTTTCTCACCATGCTTAAATATTTATAAAATCAAAATTTTCTTCACAACTCATCTATTTTAGATGTAATGGTCATATTAGACTCGAATACACTCTTTAATATAAGTATAAGTTGGTTGGATAATCACACAAGAAAAGACATTTAGAGGGGGTGAATAAGTGTAGTGGTCCTCAATTATCGCTTTTCCGATTAATGAGATAATCTGAAAATTCAACAACTTAATCGATTATGACTGCTCTTAATCGATTAACTCTAGCTGTGTTTAATCGATTAACACCAGGTTTAATCGATTAACCCGATTCTTTGAACTCTCTTGAAAACATAACACTTGATCAATCAATTAAAGAATCAATTCACCTAAAGAATTTATGCCAAATGTTACCAGAATCAGAACATGTAAACTCAATAAGCAATGCAATTAAACCACTCAAATCATAAATTGACTGAAATTAAAGAGATGAGGAATAGAGAAAATCAAGACGATGATCTTTTATCCTGGTTAGTTTGCGGGTCAACTTGCAAACTACATTCAAGCCTCCCCTTCTCATATTGGGAGATTTTTCTTTACTATTTGAAACACAAATGTTTTACAAACACACTTCCAAATCAATACAAAACTCCCTAGAGTTCCCAACATGGTTTGACCTTCTACCCGCTTCAAATGGATACTCAACACCACTTCTGACGGTCTGGCCCCAACCACTTATCGCTCCCAACTAAGACTCTTGTATATGTGAAGATATCAACCTACCCGCAGCTAGGATTTTCCATGAATATGCGAATATACAATAATAACAGTCCTAACACTAGCCCATAAATCTCCCAAAGACTCAAATAATATTTTGTATGATTAAGCTAGGTTATCCAAGAATGATATGAAAGTTATGCACAAAGGATACTTCTTGAAGACTATCCTATGTCTCTTTTGAATCAAAGAAATCTTATTACTTTTCTCACAACAAGAGATTCACTCAAAGATATGACAATTAAGATATGAGATGTATATATAAGCCTATATGCAATCTTGTATATTTCTATCTTTGAACACATGGGAAAATAGTTTTTATATAAAACTATTTTCTGTTGGACTAATCGATTAATCTCATACTTAATCGATTATCGGGTACCCATGTTTATTTACTCGATTAACACAAGTTGTAATTGATTAACGATATTGAAAAATATTTTCTTTCATGCATGATGAACCTTCTACATGATGTGTATATGCATGATTCATGATTTTAAAGATGTAAGTGATAAACTCAGTTGATGCACTAAAATCATGTTACTACATGTAAATGCATGAGCATGTCAATCACGTATGAATGTATGCAAGTCTATTTTTAGATTAGTTCAACTTTGGACTTTGTGATACTTTCATTAAAGGTTTACCTAACCTAGACTCTACCCAATCAATCATCTTAAGACTCTAGTAAAATAAAACTTAACCTAAGTCTACTTGATTGATCTTGAGCCTTGACCTTGTTGTTTGTTGAGTTGCTAATGTCTTCATGCATGCTTGTCTATCAACCTTGTCTTATTCTTGTCTTCATCAAAACAATATGTGATGCATGTTCGCAACCTCCATCTCCCCAATTTGAGGATGCATGCTTGCATTCTCATAAGTCTTGTGGTCAACTACATTCCTTAATATAAGTATAAGTCTTGTGATCAACTCTAGTTATGCTAACCATATTCATCTTTAATATTGTACCATGAATATCACACTTATATTCCTCACTTGAAAGAATTTTACAATTTAGATATAAACATCACAATATGTTAGACAAAGTGCCATGGCTCCATATTAGACCTTACATGAACAACTATGTTAAAGAAAATTATAATAATAGAATCATTAATCAACCAAACATTTGGGTAACGGGTATGGTAGTAGAAAATTAAAAACTCAATCACAAATACAAATCATCAATACAAACCTCTTTTAAATAACTGAGCATCAAATATCAACTTGGTGATTAGTAATTTCCTTACTAGCACTTAGAGGTAATTTCCTTACTAGCACTTAGAGGTAATTTCCTTACTAGCACTTAGAGGTAATTTCCAAACCCTCGTACTCGAAACATGGATATGACCTAATGCCATTATATTTGCATCAATTTCTCATCTGCAAGTGAACATTATTCCATCCCATTATTTTTATCATTTTAGAAAAGTCAAATTAATTTGTCCTTTTGGTAAAGATGGGTGGTTTTTTTCTTTAGAAATAACAACTTTTAATGTATAGAATAAACTTTTCTATACAAACTATCTACTTTGATTCTTTGCCTTTGTAGCATTTCCACGTCCAAAAGACCTAGATTCTTTGACATTGTTGCATTTGCACATTTGCCTTAAATAGAGGTGTTAAACGAGCTATACGGACGGATTCGGGTAAGTCCATATCGGGTTTGGGTTAAACTGGATCGGGTTAAAAACTCGAGTACAATTTATGTATATCAAATTATTGTTCAAAATCGCCCTAAGCAGATTGCGGGTTGTGGCAAACCGGCCTGTATAATAATAAAATCTATTTATTTAAATTTAACTTATTTAATCTATTTAATATATATATATATATATATATATATATATCATTTATAATATATTGGTTTTGATAATACTTTTGTGGATATTGTGATGGCTTGCGTTACTTTTGCAACTAGGTGCATTAACTGGAAATGGTTATTATACTAATACTTTATAATGAAGTTGGCTTGCCGTCTGGGTAGATTTTTCAATTTGGGTACCATCCAGTTTGAATCTCACTAATATATGTTGGCTCTGTTGACTTCGATTGTATGTGTTTTTTTAGTGCATTCAGTGCCTCGTGTTGGATGGTTGGAAGGATAGGAAATAATTAATTTTCATTAAGTTTATTACTTACCCAAAGTTAAAAAAAAAAAAGGAGAAAAAAAAAAAAAGAAAAAGTGGGTTGCCCGAACCCATTCGGATAAGTCCATCTTGAACTTAGTTTTCATATAACCCGACCGGTCCGGGCTAAAAAACCTGAATATCATAAAATTATTTAAAATGATACTTAAGTTATATGAATTTTCCAGCTTTAACGGACCGGTCAGACGGGTCTGCTTCTTTTGATACCTCTCTAGCCTCTAAGAAACTCTCTAGTTTCCATTGTACTGATTTCCCTTTATAGTTTTTTAATTAAAAATAAATCCAAAATAATCTAATTATAAGAGAAATACAAATATGCACAATTGAGCAATGTAATCCTCTTCAATGATTCGCCTTCCCTCTCCATACACAAATCTTGCCGGTTTATTTTTTCACAACAAGAAAATAAACGTACCTTAAATTTCAACTCATGATCCTTATCCTTTTATATTAATTTTCAATGCCGATTAAAGTTTATCTATATTTTTCCATAAACACACGTCAAAATCTAAAGTATTATCCTTTTCTAAAACACATTCTCTCAATCTCTTCCTCATCTAAACTTAACCCTTCTTTTTTTTGCTAGAACAAAGGCACCATTCTTTTCTTTCTCTTTCTCTTACGTTCGTTCTCTTCCTTTTACTACGAATGTCGTCATTATTTCTATTCTATATTTTATTTCATGTTGTTATATTCCGCAGCTTCCACGTGAATCATTGAAAATAATAGAAAGGGTGACATCAAAACGATAGGCACAAGAGTGAAGTCTTGAAAGCAGTGATATTTAACGAGGTCAGACAAATATTATGATACTTGAGTTACAAAAGACACGGTAAGAAATTTTGGGTCACACACGTAATGTTTAAATGTGTTTAGGGTGATTATTATAAGTAACCAAATTAAAGTAATCTACTTCAAGCAAGGTTTATGGCTATAGAAATAATTATCATGAAAATTATTATATATATCAAATATCTTATTTCTATTTTTATGATGGGCAAAATAAGAAATAAGAAATTCAAAAGACATCACCCTTCATGAAAAGGAATGCATGTTTTATAAATAGGGGTTATGGTCCCCAATTGTGGCCACTACAACATAACAACAAAATCACTATTCTCTTCATCCCATTAGAGGAGAAACTAAGGCTAAGGGTGATCTACAATTGGAAGACCAACAAACCTACATGTTATACTATGAACATGTATTTGCATACAAGGATAAAGGAGGGCATTAGGATACAAGAAGATGAAGTTGATAGATACATGACAAAGAATGGTATAAGGTTCATTCACCATATTCTTTATGAATATACTAAGGTACGCTTCCGCTAAAGTTGTAGTTTTATACATTTATTTTTGGTGATTTGACATGAAAGATCTTGGCTATATATGATAATAGTATTGTTTATCATCTTTAAGTATTATGTATATTTATTATATTTAAAGTCACCCATCATTATAAAGTCTATATATTAAAGATTTTTTTTCCAAGTGATATCAGAGTCACTTTCACGTCAATTCATTAGGAAATAAGTTTTGACTTGTGATATATTCATTGAGGAAATAAGTTTTGACTTATGATATATTCATTGAGGAAATAAGTTTTGACTTATGATATTTTCATCGAGGAAATAGGACTAATATATATAAATATGGATATATATTTATATGCATATGATTGATTGAATATATTAAGGTTTATTTGATATGTTTGAGGGTAAATATTTATTAATAGAATTAATTGTCCAACTTTTCATGAGGTTTGAGTTAGTACAACACGCTTCCAGAGTTTGGTATATATATATTTTAAATTAGTTCATCAGCAAAACTCACTTCTTAATCTAATATTTGGGTATTAGTAATTGAATGCATGAGTGTCCACTTCTAGACCTAGGTTGTTGACTGTTTTAGAATTCAATATTTAGAAATGTTCAAATACATTTTGGTTGCTTAATATATGTCCCTTGGCATTACATCATTCCAAGACTGGTTCTTTTCGAATATGTGAACTATTATATATTGAAAATGTGATGCAACATCACTGTTTGGTGTGATGGTTGCATTGTTTGGGTTTTAGTGTGTCATAACACTTCAACACCATTTTGGAAAATCATTTTATCTAACGTGTGGCATTACAGACTCAAATATTAAATCTATCAAACAAATATATATTTCTAAGTGCCACCATCTATTCGTCTAAGCCCTTGTTAGCCCGCTTACATAAAAATAATGACAACTCTCCATTCCAAGTATTTAATGCAACACATATTAAAACAGTTTGTTATCTTTAAAGCACGTTAATGTGATAATCATAACACCTTAGTTTTTATATCTTTATTGTATAAAAATATTTTGGTTGTCAAAATATACAGTATTGGGGATTTAATTTTTAGAATGTGTCAGTGTGTTAATTGTGGTCAACATCCACTACATGCAAATAATTTTGCATTATGTTATTTGCTGCAATGGCAAAAGTTAATTTAAATTTTGTGTGGTGTTGACATTCGGCAATTTGAAAATACTTGCATTAAAATTTCCCAACGTTATAACAGTTGTTGGCTTGTTGCAAAATAAATACACATCATCCCGGCGACATCAACTATATTTTATACTACAATCCAAAACATATTGTTATTCTCATGATATAAATAAGATATGTTTTGAATTAAGTTTCATTCAAAATTCAGTCTCCAAAATATATATTATATGTTGCATATAAATAAGATATATTTGGATTAAGTGTTGTAGGTATCTTTTGGATTAGAAGATTGTTTAACATTTTCAGTGAACCGATAAAAGTAAGAAGCTACCAAAATAACTTCTCTTATGTAGATTGTTCATAATAAATGTTGAATGTTAGTGTGTATATGCATTTATGCGAGTATTAATCGGCTCAAAGGAAGATTAATATTGGCCGAATTATATGCACACATGTGATAGTAAACATGTGATAATTATAAGTTTTCATATGTGAATAATAAATCAGTCCAAAAAATGATTTATTATTTGACATACAATATTGATCAATGTTTGACCATTACAAAAATTACTACCATTAATTGGCAATTGATATGGAATATCAAACCAATTGTTTGTTTGCAGTTTTATGTGAATAGTGTAAGGAAGATTATTATTTGACCAAAATTACAAACATACTTGTGTAATAAATATGTATAAACATGGTTTTCTTTGTGAAGAGTAAGTCGGTCCAAAGAAAAGCTTATTGTTTAACAGAATTGATTATCAATATTTAATTACTACATTGAGTGTACCACTTATAAGTTAGTATTTTGTCCGAAGACTGAATATTAATGTTGTGCTAGGTAACTCGTGATGTGTGTAACACCCTAAATTTGAGTCTTCAAAATTATAGTATCAGTCCTGGAAGTCTCGCTAGAGAGAGAGTTGTCTGAGCGAGAAATGACAATTTTGGGCACTCTGAAACAGTGTAATCGATTACACAATCCTGGTAATCGATTACATGCTGATATCTGATCAGATATGTGTAATTTTTCGTGATGTAATCGGTTACATGGTACTGGTAATCGATTACATTCTGATATCTGATCAGACATGTGTAATTTTTCATGATGTAATCGATTACATGGTCATGGTAATCGATTACATGCTGATATCTGATCAGACATGTGTAATTTTTCATATTGTAATCGATTACAACATGTTGGTAATCGATTACATTAAGTCGTTTAACTGATGTAATCGATTACACCATATGGTAATCGATTACGCTCATCGCTGTGACTATAAAAGTGAAAAAAAAGGATCTAGAAACCCTAATCTTCATTTTCTTTCTACCCCTTTCTCTCCTAACGGTGGCTCCACCCAAATGGATCATTTTTACCTCCACTAAGCCTCAAAACTCATCAAAACCTTCCTCTTGCTTCATGGTGACACATTTGGAAAAGCTTGGAGGTGAAAAAGCAACAATGGAGGTTGGAGGAGATGAAGGGAGATGTGGCTCTTTTGCGGAGCAACGGAGCTTACGCAACCTAAGGTGAGGGAGAAGACCATTGTGGTCTTAGAGTATTTCATTAGAGTCATCATCTCCGATTTCCCTCAAGAATCGGAGCATATTAACGGATAGAAACTCTCTTGGGAGTTTGTGGTCCATGTGAGAGTCTATATTTTACATGAGGATGTATTAGCCATAAAAGTGGAGATATATGTGTGGGGAAAACCGTTTATTTGAGTAAAACGGTATATGCTCATTTATGGTAATACACCGTCATTAAAGATAGTTCTAACGTTAATGTGTATATGATGAAGAATATGTTATGCGTGGTTTGTTTATGATAATGGTTATGTTGTGTGATAATGATGGTGTGTGAGATATTTATGGTCATAAGCTAAATGAGTATGTTGTAAGTGGTTGATTGTTATAAACATGTATGGGTGGATTGTACCAATGAATGTGTGATGAGTTGTGAATGTGTCAAAATGAATATGAGTATGTTTATCAAAATGAGTATGTTGTAAGTGGTTGATTGTTATAAACATGTATAAGTGTGTTGTAACAATGAATGTGTGATGAGTTGTGAATGTGTTAAAATGGATAAAGGTATGTTTGTGACAATGAAGGTGTTGTATGTTATTTATGGTGATAAAATAATGAGATGCCTTGTGTTGACTGTGTATGACATGGATGTGAGTGTAATGTGGAAACTCGACCTGCCCGATGTGGTATGGGGATTACTCGACCTGCCCGATGGGGTATGGTGATTATTTGTACGGTGCAGAATTGTTGAATGAGATCAAGGGTAAATTATTATGGAATGTGAAGGATGTGAAAAGTGTATACTCGGAATGAAAATCATATGCATGCCATAGGATATATATTATGGGATGTATATCCTATAGGATGAATATGGATAATACGCGATAAATAAATATGCACACTATAGAACACATATAGTATGGGATGTATGTGTACTATAGGGTGAATATGGATAAAATGCGATGAATAAGTATGCACACTATAGAACATATATAGTATGGGATATATGTGTACTATAGGGTGAATATAGATAATATGTGTTGTTTGATATATACATATCATGATGATGTTAGATGTGTGTGGTTTTAATACTTTAATGTCTTTACTCCATGTAAATCCACGCTACGGTCGCCGTAGTTGGTTCTTACTCCCTCTGTCTTTCCTTGTATGTGTTGTATATTTGGGTTTAGGTTGTGGAGGTAGCGCATTGGACGCTTGCGGAGAAGAGTACATGATAGAGTAGCGGATAATATGTAATTGATATGTTATATGATAAATATTTGTAATATGAAGAACATGTTAAGTGAATTCATGTATAAACAACTTTCTTGTAAGTGTATAATGAAGTGGATCTAATGTTTGTATTCAAGGTAAATTTTGAGAAAGTGTAATTGTATAAAAGATGTATTTGAACGGAAGTGTAATGACATGCTTTTGAAATGAAGGGTGTTTGGAATATTTCCGCCTTGCAAATTTATAAACGTTTTCACTCAAGTTTCCAAACTGTTCGAGTAATGTCTTTCAAAAGTAATCACTTCACTTTCACGAATAAGGATTTTAAAAGAGAATTTTCAAGTTATGAAAATCGGGTCCTTACAATATGGTATTAGAGCATATGTCAACTCTGCGGCCTAGGGTATGACCTTACATGCTTCTTTGTGAAATTTGTGTGAGTTAACTACTTGACTTATGTGCATTGTTGTTGACTGTGGTAACTGCTGATTTGAAAGATGATGATAAGTGTTTGGTTGTGAATTTATCGTTGGATGTCTTGTTGTGAGTTATTGATGAAGTGTTTGTTGAAAACTCCTTATTGTAAAACTTTGGTTTCAATTTATGTGTGAGACCCTTGTTGGTGATTCTCTGGTGAAATTCTTGCTAAAAGTTTTTGGTTGTGAGAATCTTGTTGAAATTGTTTATGGAGAGTTTGTGATTGTGATTTCCGGTTGGATTTCTTGGTGTGGAATTTCTTTTATCACTAAGATTAAGATAATTGAAAATGAATGATTGAATTGTGAATTACGCATTTAGTATAAACATATATGAGTGTGTTTATACTAAAGTGAGCGTAGATTTACGGAAATGGAAAATGTGTGTATTTTCTGGTTATGTAAGGATGAAGTTGTGAATTACGCATTTAGTATAAACATATATGGGTGTGTTTATACTAAAGTGGGCGTCGATTTGCGGGAAAACGATTTATGGTGAAATCAATGGAAATAAAACTCGTTTTTAGCTAACCTTAAATGGTGTAGCGACTTTGGCTCAAGTTATGCAGCAAAGAAAAAATGAATTTCAAAATGGTTTAACAACCTTGTTCCATTGTTAAATTGCCTACCCGGAGCGGTAGTGGACTGTGGTCAAATTACCTACCCGAGTGGTAGTGGATCATTGAGGATAATTACCTACCCTAGTGGTAGTGGATCATTCAGGAAAATTACCTACCCGACATGGTAGTGGATCATTGAGGAAAATTACCTACCCGAAGTGGTAGTGGATCATTGAGAAAAATTACCTACCCGAAGTGGTAGTGGATCATTGAGGAAAATTACATACCCGAGTGGTAGTGGATCATTGAGGAAAATTACCTACCCGACGTGGTAGTGGATCATTGAGGAAAATTACCTACCCGACGTGGTAGTGGATCATTGAGGAAAATTACCTACCCGAAGTGGTAGTGGATCATTGAGAAAAATTACTTACCCGAAGTGGTAGTGGATCATTGAGGAAAATTACCTACCCGAGTGGTAGTGGATCATTGAGGAAAATTACCTACCCGACGTGGTAGTGGATCATTGAGGAAAATTACCTACCCGACGTGGTAGTGGATCATTGAGGAAAATTACCTACCCGAAGTGGTAGTGGATCATTGAGGAAAATTACCTACCCGAGTGGTCGTGGATCATTGAGGAAAATTACCTACCTGACGTGGTAGTGGATCATTGAGGAAAAATTACCTACCCGACGTGGTAGTGGATCATTGAATAAAATTACCTACCCGAAGTGGTAGTGGATCATTGAGGAAAATTACCTACCCGAGTGGTAGTGGATCATTGAGGAAAATTACCTACCCAAGTGGTAGTGGATCATTGAGGAAAATTACCTACCCGACGTGGTAGTGGATCATTGAGGAAAATTACCTACCCGAAGTGGTAGTGGATCATTGAGGAAAATTTCCTACCCGAGTGGTAATGGATCATTGAGGAAAATTACCTACCCGAGTGGTAGTGGATCATTGAGGAAAATTGCCTACCCGAAGCGGTAGTGGATCATTGCTGAATTGCCTACCCGGAGTGGTAGTGGATCATTGTTGAGTTGCCTACCCGGAGCGGTAGTGGATCATTGTTGAGTTGCCTACCCGGAGTGGTAGTGGACCATGGTTGAATTGCCTACCCTAAGAGGTAGTGGATTATCTTTTGTGCATGAAACTTCTGGTCTCTGATGATTGACCGTTTGTAATTGAACATTTGCAATGCACAATATAGTGGTAATGAACTCAAATTAACTGCTTTGATATTGTGCTTTCAAAAATTGTTTCTATTTCATGTGCGTCAGTAATTGTTATACGTGATTGCAGTGTTATGGTGTAAGCATGTTTCTGTGAGTGTACTGTGGGGACTCTCATGTCCTAGATGAAATGTAACTTCAGAAATAACCAGCTTTTGAAAATTTTGATTTGGGCAGTCGGTGTCGCATGAGAAAAAGGATTTTAAGATATTTTGAAATGATTAGGAAAACTCCTGCTTCCACAAGAGGACTTCCATGAAACTTACATCTAATCTATTTTCGAAAATCGTTTTTCGAATGAAGTGTACTATTCGACTAAGCATTGATTAAGTTTCATGTTGAAATCCGAATTTTTAAAAAAACTTCATCTTGGATGAATGTGATGTGTTAAAACTCTTCTGAGGTAATTATGAGCATGTGTTTCTCGATATGATGTAGACTTGAGCACGAGGTGCATGTCCATCATTGTATTTTGGGTATCCATATAAAACTCAAGTTTTTGGATTGGATATTCGTAAATGGCAAAAATCAATGGTAACAACGTATGCGATTTGAGTGGGTCTACGACCTTGTATGCCTAGCTGAAATTTATGAACTAGCAAATCGTCTTAAACCACATTCGTTGTAGTAGGAATGTTGGGTTGAGTTGGATGTTGACTTGGTGATTTTGACTTGGTGAACTGCTTGGATGAATATCATGTTTCTGTGATTGTAGCAAGTATAAATTGAAATGTTAGTGGAGAATTTTGAGTGAACCGTAGTTATTTGCACGTATGCAATGAAATGATGTTGTTTCCATCGAGTGGATGTCGATCTAGGTACTGCATTTTTGGGTGCGAGCCAGTACATCTTGGTGAGCGATGAGTATGGAGTCTCACTTCGAACTGGGTTCGAGAGTGTTGTTGCGATTCGGACCATATAGGTTAATCGTTTTGAACGATTGTTGTAGTGATGGATCAGGGAGATCTATTGTGATGGTAGAAATATTTGATGTAATTAGATGATTACTGGATAGTTTGATTGTGTACAATGGATGAGACACTAAGAGTCCTATTGTGTAAGTATTTTGTGGATCGAGTAAAATGAAATTGTGCTAGATTCTCGAGTGGAGATGAAACTAGCTAGTGTATGATGAATGTTAAAAGATGCATTTAGATAGATATGGGATAAGGAGTTCCCCATTCGCCGAAGTTCGAGAGTGTTATCGAGATTCTTAACGTATGTTAGGATTGATAGATGGATAGGTGCTAGATACCTATGGTTCTTGACGAATATAGGAAAAAAAATTCCTTAGTTTGAATTACGGTTTAGTTCTCATGGCATTCGAGTTATTAGAGGCTGAGATCTTAATAGTTGGACAGTGATGAGTTAGTTCATGAATTGTTTGAAGTGATATCACGGTTTAGTGGTGTATGCCCTTAGTGACCGACTAAGTAATCTTAATGGATTTGAGAATCGAGTATGATTTTGGTGGAGTATCTTTGTGCCTAAGATCTAGGTGATGATATTAATTTCCGAGGTATGTTTAATTTTCGGCGACGAAAATTCTTATAAGAGGGGGAGGATTGTAACACCCTAAATTTGAGTCTTCAAAATTATAGTATCAGTCCTGGAAGTCTCGCTTGAGAGAGAGTTGTCTGGGCGAGAAATGGCAATTTTGGGCACTCTGTGTTAAGATATATGGCCACCTAAGGGGGGGGGGGGGGGGGGGTGGGGGGGGGGGGGGGGGGGGGGGTGGGGGGTGAATTAGGTGTAGAGACTTAAATTCAAAATTTCTACTTTTATTTTAAAACTTTGCAAGTTTAAAGAGAGTTTTTCTATCAGCGGAAGTAATAAACAAAATAGTTGAGTAAAAGTAGATGATAATGCAAAATGTAAAAAGTTAAGGAAAGAGAAGATCACACCAAGATGTATACTCGTTCACCTTCAATCTGAAGGCTACGTCCAGTCCTTCTTGTTACCAAGAAGATTTTTCCACTATTGCAAGAACCAATGTTACACCTTCGTCGTCTTCTTCCAAGACTACTCACCTATTCCACTAGGCACTAGGCTAACACTGTTCTTCACAATATACTGCACTTCACCACACTTGGCGAAATGTTTACAAGATACTAACTTGTATTCTTAAGATGGTTTTTTACAAGGCTTTTGAATAAATGACTCTCTAATAGTAATTGAAACTTTAAGGATTGAATCACTCACTAAATGATCACTTAACTTAGAATCAAATAACTTGGATAAAGGCTTTTGTTTATGCTTAAGACTTTGAATAATTTCCAGAATTGGAAAGATATGAAAATTGATATCAAAGTCTTAACACTTATGAATGAATGACAAAAATTATGAGAACTTTGTGACTTTGTGAGTATGAAAGTTGTATTCAGAATTGTGTTGAAAAACAAGTCATAGAACACCTATTTATAGTGTTTAATTCGTGCACATGAACCAGTATGAGTTTGTGAAAAGTTAAGAGCTACATCAGTTCATTCAAAACAGAACCAATATACTGTTCTGGTATGTGTAATCGATTACCATATGGTGTAATCGATTACACCAGTTAAAAATTTCAAAAACAAACTCAACGGATTGATGTAATCGATTACCAAACATTGTGTAATCGATTACACTGTGAAAAAATGCATGTATCTGATGCTTTTAATATGTTGTAATCGATTACGAGTATAGTGTAATCGATTACATCATGTAAAAATTTAAAATACAAAACTCAACGGATTTATGTAATCGATTACCAAACATGGTGTAATCGATTACAATGTGTAAAACGTACATATCTGGTACTTTTAATATGTTGTAATCGATTACGGTTATGGTGTAATCGATTACATCATAGAAAATGCACAGGTCTGATGAGTTTATCAACCTGTAATCGATTACCAGAGTAGTGTAATCGATTACATCATGGAAAATGTACAAGACTGATGAGTTTATCAATATGTAATCGATTACCAGAGTAGTGTAATCGATTACACTATTTAAAAACAGAACACCTATGCTTTAGTGCAAATGATCTTGGTTTTATGCATGAGTTTTTCAGAATTTAGCCTTTATCGTATAGTTAAGAGATTTTAAGATGAAGTATCGTTTTACCTAGAAGACTTAGACTACACATATGAGCTTCTTTGATTTTTGATTTGCTAGTCTTCTTTTTGCATTTGATGACATAGTGAGCATCATCAAAACCTTAGCCATAGGTTGGGAAAGATCACCATCTTCACAATCTCCCCCTTTTTGATGATGGCAAACTATGTCTTGACAGTTGATTCATGTTTAGCGGTTCTCCCACTGTCTTTAGATCTTATTGCATATCTTGTGAAAATATTTTATGCCTGAAATAAATTTGAACAAACGAAACATACCCTTTTCTCCCCTTTTTGACATTATCAAAAAGGAGACTAGGAATAGCAGATTAAGCATAATAATGAAAGGATAATATGCAGAAAATCATTCATAATTTAACTTAATTCTTTTTCAGCCAAAATACCAAGCTCTTTCCTAATTTTGAAGAAGGGTTCTTTTCCTAAAGGCTTTGTGAAAATGTCAGCCATTTGTGCATGTATGTCAACAAACTTAAGTTCAACATCCTGCTTAAGAACATGGTCTCTTAGAAAGTGATGTGTAATGTCTATATCTTTTGTTCTAGAGTGCATTATAGGATTCTTAGAGATATTAATGGCACTTGTATTGTCACACAAAATGGGAATGCAGCCTATGTCAATACCATAGTCACACAGTTGTTGTTTTAGCCACAAAACTTGGGCACAACAACTACCGGCATCAATGTATTCTGCCTCAGCGGTACTTAAGGCTACACTAGCTTGTTTCTTACAGGACCAAGCAATTAATGCATTGCCAAAAATGTGACAAGTACCACTAGTACTTTTTCTTTCGGTTTTGCAACCGGCAAAGTCAGAATCAGTATATCCAATTAAATTACATAGACTGCCTTTTGGATACCATAAACCAACATCCAAAGTTCCTTTTAAGTATTTTAAGATTCTTTTTACGGCAGTCAAATGCGACTCTTTTGGACAGGATTGATATCTAGCGCATAGACACACACTAAACATAATATCAGGCCTACTAGCAGTAAGATACAGCAAAGAGCCAATCATGCCTCGATATTTTGTTATATCTATGGGGTTACCTGATAAATCCTGATCTAGATATGTGTTAGTACCCATAGGTGTGGCTATCTCTTTACAACTGTCCATTTCATATTTCTTTAAAAGCTCTTTGCAATATTTAGTTTGACTGATAAAGATTCCACTACTCGTTTGTTTAATTTGCAAACCAAGGAAGAAGTTTAATTTGCCCATCATGGACATTTCAAACTCTCCCTGCATCATGTTTGAAAATTCACTACATAAAGATTCATTTGTGGAACCAAAAATGATATCGTCAACATAAATTTGCACAAACAGAGTATGATCATCAAGTCTTTTGATAAAAAGAGTGGTATCGACTTTTCCTTTTGAAAAGCCTTTGTTACACAAAAAAGTGCTTAAACGATCATACCATGCTCTTGGGGCTTGTTTTAGCCCATAAAGAGCCTTTTTCAACTTATAAACATGAGTGGGATGATGATGGTCTTCAAAACCAGGGGGTTGACTGACATACACTTACTCTTAACATCCATTTGGTAAAATTGGAAGTCTAATGAGCAAGCATAGGCTAAGAGCAATCTAATGGCTTCTAGTCTAGCCACAGGAGCAAAAGTTTCTTCATAATCTATTTCTTCTTCTTGATTATAACCTTGTGCTACCAACCTAGCTTTGTTTCTAACTATTATGCCATTTTCGTCTAATTTATTTCTAAAGATCCATTTGGTTCCTATGATTTGCTTGTTACTAGGTCTAGGGACTAGTTCCCATACTTGGTTTCTTTTAAATTGATTTAACTCTTCATGCATAGCAATCATCCAATGTTCATCATCAATAGCATCTTTTATCTTAGAAGGTTCTATTTGAGAAACAAAAGCCATGTTAAGACATGCATCTCTAAGACTAAGTCGAATAGTTACCCCTTTATTGATGTCACCAATGATGTTGTCAATTGGATGATCTCGGTATGTTCTCCATTCTTGAGGAAGGCCATCGTGTTCTCGAGTAGAGATATGAGGTAGTTTTTCTTCTTTCATCATTTGCTCTAGGTTGAGTTGTTCCATTGACTTTGTGACTTCATTTTGAGAGGTGCTTGGTAAATCACTGTCATGATCATCACAAACAACTTTTTCTTCCATAGAAGGGTTAGATTCATCAAAATAAACATCTATAGATTCTTCGATGGTTAAAGTTCTTTTATTAAAAATTCTATAGGCTTTGCTTGTGAGTGAATAACCAAGGAAGATTCCTTCGTCAGCTTTAGCATCAAATTTACCAAGTTTACTCTTTCCATTGTTAAGAACAAAACATTTACACCCAAAAATATGCAAATGAGAGATATTTGGCTTTCTACCTTTATATACTTCATAAGGGGTCCTTTTCAAAAGAGGTTTTATTAGCACTCTATTGGACACATAGCAAGCAATATTAATAGCATCAGCCCAAAAGTATTTGGGCAGATTGGTTTCATTTATCATGCTTCTTGCTAGTTCTACTAAAAGCTTATTTTTGTGTTCCGCAACACCATTTTGTTGTGGAGTCCTTGGTGCAGAAAAATTGTGTGAAATTCCATGTTCATCACAATATTTTTCAAATAAAGCATTTTGAAATTCCCCACCATGATCACTCCTTATAGAAGTAATTTTCATGGATTTTTCATTTTGAACACGACTGGCATACTTTCTAAAAACATGAAAAGCTTCATTTTTATGAACTAACAAGAATGTCCAAGTATATCTAGAAAAGTTATCAACTAGAACAAAACCATAGTAATTTCCTCCAAAGCTTTTGATGCTAGAGGGGCCAAATAGATCCATATGAATTAATTCTAATGGCCTATTAGTAGAAACTATATGCTTAGGTTTAAAAGAAGTTTTCTTTAATTTACTCTATTGGCATGCAACACATAATTTATTACTAGCATATTTCTTTTTAGGCAAGCCAATGACTAAGTCATGTTTTACTAATTTGTTTAAATGATTCATGTGAATGTGAGCAAATCTCCTATGCCATAACCATGCATCATCATTATTGACAGATAAACACTTGATTTTTAATGATTGGTCACTTAAGGAAATCATAAATATGTTATTTGTTCTTTTTCCGAAAAGTTTAGTCTTATGAGTCTTGCTATCTTGTATAGTACATAAGTCCTTCTTAAAGATGACATTTAAGCCTTTATCACATAGTTGACTTATGCTAAGAAGATTATGTTTTAAGCCATCAACATATAAGACATTTTCTATAGTAACATGTGGAGGTTTACCAATCCTTCCAATTCCTAAAATTTTACCTCTATTGTTATCGCCATATGTGACAAATCCATCTTTTGGTAGAATAAAGCTGAACTTTGATTTGTCACCAGTCATATGCCTTGAGCAGCCACTGTCTAGGTACCATAGATCGTTTTCTGCTCCAAAGCATACCTACAAAATAAATTTATATTTTAGATTTAGGTACCCAAAGTGATTTGGGTCCTTTTATGTTAGTGTCTTTCTCAACCCATACAAATTTACCTTTTTGTACTCCATAATTTTTAACATAACAGTTGTTAGGAGTATGACCATGATGATTACAATAATTACATGTATACTTATAGATCAAGTTATTACTTTTAAAAATTTTGGGGGAAGTGTAGAAATCTGAGTTCTTAAATTTTAGTACAGCCCTTTCATTGACATAAGGAAGTTTACTAACACTTTCCTTTATAAAGACAGTTTTGTTTTGGCCACTATTATTATAACCAATCCCTCTTTTGTTATTTGAAGGGTGTTGATTCAACAAGATTTTGTCCAAGTTTTTAGTGCTCCTATTTAAAGTGTTTATTTCATTTGTTAATACATGTATTTTGGATTCTTTTTCTATACATTTATTACAACTAGTGAGTTTGTTTTGAGAGTTGACTTTACTTTCTAATTCTACAATGGTTTTCTTTTGTTTAGAACATATTTTAGAAAGCTTTAGAAATTCATCACGCAATTCATTAAAAGCTTCTTGTAACTCATCATAACTATGTAATTCAAAAGAGTTACTAACCTCATCAAGTTCATCTTCTGATTGGTGTGAAGCCATTAGTGTTATTTGAGCATTCTCTTCATTGTCGGAGTCTGATGATGAACTTATATCATTGTCATCCCAAGCTATATAAGCCTTCTTTGTTTTATTGTTGTAATTGTTGACTTTGTTGTTGTTGAAGTTCTTGCTATAGCTGTCCATCTTTTTAAGAGTAGGACAATCTGCTTTTATGTGGCCACTTTTGCTGCATTCAAAGCAAGTGATGTTTTGAGAGGAGGAATTTTCATTTTTTCTTGAAAATTTGTTATTCTTGAAGTTTTTGCTTTTCTTCAAGAATTTATTAAATCTTTTGGCTAGAAGAATCATGTCCTCATCGTCATCAATATCACTATTTCTATCTTTAGTGACAGTATTTAGAGCAATTGATTTGTGTTTCTTTTCTATTTCTTCATTTTGCTCTAATCTCCCTAATTCTAATTCATGTTCTTGCAATTTACCAAAGAGGGTTGCAAGAGACATTTTAGACAGACTCTTCTTTTCTGATATGGCAGTAACTTTGGGATGCCAATTTCTATTTAGGGACCTAAGAACTTTTAAGTTTAAGTCATTAGTAGATAGGTCTTTTCCTAAGGCAATGAGATGGTTAGTAAGGTGGGTAAATCTTTTCTGCATGTCTTGTATTTTCTCACCAGGAAGCATTCTAAAGAGTTCATACTCTTGTGACAGAGTATTGAGTCTTGAACGCTTAACTTCATCTGTTCCTTCGTGGGTGGTCTCTAAGGTTTCCCACATCTCTTTTGCAGTTTTGCAATTTGAGATTCTAAAGAATTCATCCATTCCCAAAGCCGAAGTTATAATGTTCTTGGCTTTTAGATCATATTGAACTTTTCTTTTATCTTCATTATCCCAAGCACTTCTTGGTTTTGTTTCTACTATACCACAACTAAGATGACTTGGAATAAAGGGACCGTTTTCAATGGCGTCCCAAATTTCTAAGTCTTGAGACTAAATGAAGATTATCATCCTAATTTTCCAGAAATCGTAATGTTCACCATTAAAGTTAGGTGGACGATTTATATTGGATCCCTCTCCTAGATATTGTTTTGAGGCCATAGTTAGGATCTTAGGAGAAAATTACCTAAACTTAAGCTCTGATGCCAATTGTTAGGATATATGGCCACCTAAGAGGGGGGGGGGGGGGGGGGGTGAATTAGGTGTAGAGACTTAAATTCAAAATTTCTACTTTTATTTTAAAACTTTGCAAGTTTAAAGAGAGTTTTTCTATCAACGGAAGTAATAAACAAAATAGTTGAGTAAAAGTAGATGATAATGCAAAATGTAAAAAGTTAAGGAAAGAGAAGATCACACCAAGATGTATACTGGTTCACCTTCAATCTGAAGGCTACGTCCAGTCCTTCTTGTTACCAAGAAGATTTTTCCACTATTGCAAGAACCAATGTTACACCTTCTTCGTCTTCTTCCAAGACTACTCACCTATTCCACTAGGCACTAGGCTAACACTGTTCTTCACAATATACTGCACTTCACCACACTTGGCGAAATGTTTACAAGATACTAACTTGTATTCTTAAGATGGTTTTTTACAAGGCTTTTGAATAAATGACTCTCTAATAGTAATTGAAACTTTAAGGATTGAATCACTCACTAAATGATCACTTAACTTAGAATCAAATAACTTGGATAAAGGCTTTTGTTTATGCTTAAGACTTTGAATAATTTCCAGAATTGGAAAGATATGAAAATTAATATCAAAGTCTTAACACTTATGAATGAATGACAAAAATTATGAGAACTTTGTGACTTTGTGAGTATGAAAGTTGTATTCAGAATTGTGTTGAAAAACAAGTCATAGAACACCTATTTATAGTGTTTAATTCGTGCACATGAACCAGTATGAGTTTGTGAAAAGTTAAGAGCTACATCAGTTCATTCAAAACAGAACCAATATACTGTTCTGGTATGTGTAATCGATTATCATATGGTGTAATCGATTACACCAGTTAAAAATTTCAAAAACAAACTCAACGGATTGATGTAATCGATTACCAAACATTGTGTAATCGATTACACTGTGAAAAAATGCATGTATCTGATGCTTTTAATATGTTGTAATCGATTACGAGTATAGTGTAATCGATTACATCATGTAAAAATTTAAAATACAAAACTCAACGGATTTATGTAATCGATTACCAAACATGGTGTAATCGATTACAATATGTAAAACGTACATATCTGGTACTTTTAATATGTTGTAATCGATTACGGTTATGGTGTAATCGATTACATCATAGAAAATGCACAGGTCTGATGAGTTTATCAACCTGTAATCGATTACCAGAGTAGTGTAATCGATTACATCATGGAAAATGTACAAGACTGATGAGTTTATCAATATGTAATCGATTACCAGAGTAGTGTAATCGATTACACTATTTAAAAACAGAACACCTATGCTTTAGTGCAAATGATCTTGGTTTTATGCATGAGTTTTTCAGAATTTAGCCTTTATCGTATAGTTAAGAGATTTTAAGATGAAGTATCGTTTTACCTAGAAGACTTAGACTACACATATGAGCTTCTTTGACTTTTGATTTGCTAGTCTTCTTTTCGCATTTGAAGACATAGTGAGCATCATCAAAACCTTAGCCATAGGTTGGGAAAGATCACCATCTTCACACTCTGAAACAGTGTAATCGATTACACAATCCTGGTAATCGATTACATGCTGATATCTGATCAGATATGTGTAATTTTTCGTGATGTAATCGGTTACATGGTACTGGTAATCGATTACATTCTGATATCTGATCAGACATGTGTAATTTTTCATGATGTAATCGATTACATGGTCATGGTAATCGATTACATGCTGATATCTGATCAGACATGTGTAATTTTTCATATTGTAATCGATTACAACATGTTGGTAATCGATTACATTAAGTCGTTTAACTGATGTAATCGATTACACCATATGGTAATCGATTACACTCATCACTGTGACTATAAAAGTGAAAAAAAAGGGATCTAGAAACCCTAATCTTCATTTTCTTTCTACCCCTTTCTCTCCCAACGGTGGCTCCACCCAAATGGATCATTTTTACCTCCACTAAGCCTCAAAACTCATCAAAACCTTCCTCTTGCTTCATGGTGACACATTTGGAAAAGCTTGGAGGTGAAAAAGCAACAATGGAGGTTGGAGGAGATGAAGGGAGATGTGGCTCTTTTGCGGAGCAACGGAGCTTACGCAACCTAAGATGAGGGAGAAGACCATTGTGGTCTTAGAGTATTTCATTAGAGTCATCATCTCCGATTTCCCTCAAGAATCGGAGCATATTAACGGATAGAAACTCTCTTGGGATTTTGTGGTCCATGTGAGAGTCTATATTTTACATGAGGATGTATTAGCCATAAAAGTGGAGATATATGTGTGGAGAAAACCGTTTATTTGAGTAAAACGGTATATGCTCATTTATGGTAATACACCGTCATTAAAGAAAGTTCTAACGTTAATGTGTATATGATGAAGAATATGTTATGCGTGGTTTGTTTATGATAATGGTTATGTTGTGTGATAATGATGGTGTGTGAGATATTTATGGTCATAAGCTAAATGTGTATGTTGTAAGTGGTTGATTGTTATAAACATGTATGGGTGGATTGTACCAATGAATGTGTGATGAGTTGTGAATGTGTCAAAATGAATATGAGTATGTTTATCAAAATGAGTATGTTGTAAGTAGTTGATTGTTATAAACATGTATAAGTGTGTTGTAACAATGAATGTGTGATGAGCTGTGAATGTGTTAAAATGGATAAAGGTATGTTTTTGACAATGAAGGTGTTGTATGTTATTTATGGTGATAAAATAATGAGATGCCTTGTGTTGACTGTGTATGACATGGATGTGAGTGTAATGTGGAAACTCAACCTGCCCGATGTGGTATGGGGATTACTCGACCTGCCCGATGGGGTATGGTGATTATTTGTACGGTGCAGAATTGTTGAATGAGATCAAGGGTAAATTATTATGGAATGTGAAGAATGTGAAAAGTGTATACTCGGAATGAAAATCATATGCATGCCATAGGATATATATTATGGGATGTATATCCTATAGGATGAATATGGATAATACGCGATAAATAAATATGCACACTATAGAACACATATAGTATGGGATGTATGTGTATTATAAGGTGAATATGGATAAAATGCGATGAATAAGTATGCACACTATAGAACACATATAGTATGGGATATATGTGTACTATAGGGTGAATATGGATAATATGTATTGATTGATATATACATATCATGATGATGTTAGATGTGTGTGGTTTTAATACTTTAATGTCATTACTCCATGTAAATCCATGCTACGGTCGCCGTAGTTGGTTCTTACTCCCTCTGTCTTTCCTTGTATGTGTTGTATATTTGGGTTCAGGTTGTGGAGGTAGCGCATTGGACGCTTGCGGAGAAGAGTACATGATAGAGTAGCGGATAATATGTAATTGATATGTTATATGATAAATATTTGTAATATGAAAAACATGTTAAAGTGAATTCATGTATAAACAACTTTCTTGTAAGTGTATAATGAAGTGGATCTAATGTTTGTATTCAAGGTAAATTTTGAGAAAGTGTAATTGTATAAAAGATGTATTTGAACGGAAGTGTAATGACATGCTTTTGAAATGAATGGTGTTTGGAATATTTCCGCCTTGCAAATTTATAAACGTATTCACTCAAGTTTCCAAACTGTTCGAGTAATGTCTTTCAAAAGTAATCACTTCACTTTCACGAATAAGGATTTTAAAAGAGAATTTTCGAGTTATGAAAATCGGGTCCTTACAATGTGCCCCACCGTTATTTGAATTAAGGGTTTAAGTTGATTGTAAGTTTAATTGCAAAAATCATTGTAATTTATTTTGTTCTTTGTTCTATTGATTTCTCTGCTTTTACAATGTCTGTAAATATATATTTTATAATCTTACTAATTGCACTAACTTTAAGAATTAAGGTGAGAACATTATGTTAGTTCTCAAATACATGAATCTAGACCTTGCACTTTAGAAAGGAACAACTCATTATTTTTAAGGAAGTTCTAGTAAGGATACATAGAACTAGGAGGAATGAGAATGTTCAAATATCATGCATGAGTCTTATGTTCATTAAGTATACAATTCCAGGAATATTCATGGGTGCAATGTTTTACGAAAGATGTAATAGATTCCTTATGTGTTGGCTAAGCAAGTCTAACATATATTTGCGCACATGAGGATATTGTGAACTTTGTTAAAATACAGACATTTAAATAATTGAGTGACAAATAATTGGAAGGCAACCAATTAGTGATAAAGTACTTACAAAGAACAAAGAAATTGTGTTCTCACATACATAAAGTGATTTAGTTAGAGATCATTAGGTATTGTTATCTAGTCTTATTCGATGTCAATATAGTTGAAAATCCATGTAAGGCTATATCTGCCTATTATATGGATGATGAGCTATTTCATAAAACACTTATAGGTTCATCTATTATGGTAGTAATTTTCATAGCTTATTATTAGGCATCTAATTATGGGATATGACTATACAATTGTCAACTCAGTGCTGATTTGGATAAATTGAAAGATCATTAAAGTTATACGGTGACAAAAGGTTAGCATTGATATATCTCATTTAAAGAAACATTTTAGAGTGGTCAAATGTCTATAGAGCATATTGACACAAACTCCAAGTTGCAGATCTGCTTACCAAAGGTTTATCATCTAAGATCTTTTAGAAGTATTGAATTACTTGAGGATATTTTGGTTCAATGGTAGTTTGTATTTGGATGTTCTCTATATATAGACATGTCTATGGATATGATATATTTTTTTTTTGCAAGATAAGGTTTATGATTTAGTTTCAGTCTGAAATTTATTTATGGGATCTCACTAAAGTAAAGGAGGACCAGTTGAAAATCGACATATATAGATCACCTTCATGTGATTTTCATGTTGCACATTTCATGATTGATCAATGTCATTTAGTTGTGTCAATATTAGTGATCATTGATTGGTTTAGTTATGATTGATATAACGAAAGCTGCTTTGGTTCTATATATTGATATAATTAATGGACGAGATAAGGATATGTCTAAGGTTTATAATGATATATATTTGAGCTCATAAAGTCTAACACAATTTGTAAAATTACATATGTGGCCATTGGGAGATTGTAAGAAATTTTGGGTCACACATGTAATGTTTAAATGTGTTTAGGGTCATTATTATAAGTAACCAAATTAAAGTGATCTACTTCAAGTAAGGTTTATGTCTATAGACATAATTATCATGAAAATTATTGTATAGATATCAAATATCTTATTTCTATTTTTATGATGGGCAAAATAAGAAATAAGAAATTCAAAAGGCATCACCCTTCATGAAAGGGAATGCATGTCTTATAAATAGGGGTTATGGTCCCCGATTGTGGCCACTACAACACAACAACAAAATTACTATTCTCTTCATCCCATTAGAGGAGAAACGAAGGCTAATGGTGGTCTACAATTGGAAGACCAATAAACCTACATGTTATACTATGAACATGCATTTTCATACAAGGATAAAGGAAGACATTAGGATAAAAGGAGATGAAGTTGATGGATACATGACAAAGAATGGTATAAGGTTCATTCACTATATTCTTTATGAATATACTAAGGTACGATTCCGCTAAAGTTTTAAATTTATACATTTATTCTTGATGATTTGACATAAAAGATCTTAACTATATATGATGATAGTATTGTTCATCATCTTTAAGTATTATGTATCTTTATTATATTTAAAGTCACCTATCATTATAAAGTCTATCTATTAAAGATTTTTTTCTTAAGGATATTAACAAGCTCAACCATTTGGCCATACCATTATTATGTAATTGAAATATACATATGAATTAGTCAATTATTATTGAGGGGTGAAAGTTGAGATGGGATAGAGTTTCATATTTAATTTTAACATATATTCTTTTTTGTTTTTTTAATGTGAGTGAAATATGCCACATCTGTATGGAAACATTCCCCTTCCCGATCTATAGTTGAATGGTTGGACTGTCCATTTCTATCTGGTCCGATCCAAAGAACATAGGTTAGAACTAAGGGCGGAAACAGGTCAGATCGCTTATCAGATGCCTATTACCTAACCTATAACAGGCCAAATCAGACCTTTTTAGTAAACATGTCAGACTTAGACTTCTCCAAAAGCATATTTAACCGAAATAGGTCTGGTTCAAACCTTTTAAAAAGTCTATTAAATTTAACAGACCAACCTATGTAATGTTATTATATATTTATAAACTATTTTTATAACATGTACAAAAAAACTAAATAATAAATTTTTTATGTAAATCCACTAGGACTTAGAGATTAAGCTATTTAATAATTGGATGTTTAATTGTTGAGACTTAAGTTTAAGCACATAACTCAACTCATGTTAAATATTAAAACAACATCATATTTTACTATGATATTAAAAGACATTGTTTTGTATATTCTAACATCAAAGGCACCACAAATCCTTCGAATACATTATGCAACGTTGGATGATGATGGAAATAATTGTGATAACAATGTAAAAAATTTCACACTAATTTCTATAGTTATAATAAATTTTTCTAGTTTGTACATAATGTGTAAATTTTTTTTACCTTAACAGACCTTTAAACAAGCTAATAAGCCAGACCAGACTTTTAAACAAGTCATGCCTAAGCGTTGAATTTTTTTAAATAGGCTAACAGGTCAGACCCAAACTCCTATATGTTATATAAACTCAATCTGTTTAAGGCAAAACCTGATCTAACCTGACTTGTTTCTACACATAGTTAGAACGACAACATGGGAAGAGACTACTACTTATTTTTAGACTAAGTTTTTAGATTAGTTTTTGGATCAGCAGGCCTCATTTCTAGGGCCCAATGATTATTGGGATAACAAAGTACCCATTTTCATACCAAAATATCATCGGTGCTTTTATTTAGCACTTAGCAAATACCTTCGTTGTTGGTTCTCTTCAACCTTTTATCAATGGCAACCACCAACTTCTCTTCTATGCAACTCCTCCCTTTTCATCGTTTAATTTCCTATTTTCCCCAAAATACTCCTTCCCTTTCATTCAATTCACATCCCAAACCCTATCTCAATCTACGCTCAACCTCTCTGAAGCCCTACAATGCAGAGAACCCTCGGCCACCGGTGGTTGTTATGGCCGTTAATAACCTCGGTGAGACGGATCCTGTGGCGGTGTCTCCGGTAAATGAAGGTGCCGCCGGAGAACTGCCGTCGGGTGCCGGAGTTTATGCGGTTTATGACAAAGACAACGAGCTTCAATTCATTGGATTATCGCGTAATATAGCGGCCAGTGTTTCGGTGCACCGGAAATCAGTACCGGAGCTCTGTGGCTCCGTCAAGGTAAGAGGCTCTCGCGGCTTCTTGTTTTCTGTTTGAAAGTGTTAGAAAATGATTATGTGTTATTTGATATTTGTTTAACTTTTAATTGTTTGTTCTAATTGGTTTTATGTAGTCATTTTGATTTAATTTTACGGTCAGTGTAAATTTCTTGTTAAGAAGAGTGAATTATTCATTGTGGCGATTCAACAGCGCGAATTGTGAGTCTTAACCTGTAGGCGAAATTGTGATAAAAGTACGACCAGTACACGAGTCTCCACCTAACAGAAATGTGGCGGGGCTAGATGTAATTAGTCTTAAGGAGAGACTATTTCCGAGATTTAAACATATGACCTTGGTCATTAAGAAGCACCGAGGCTCACCCTCTCACCAATCTACTGTGGTACTGCATTAAAATTGGAATCCTGTTTTAAATTGAGCTATAAGATAATAGCAAGTATTGTTTAATTGTTTACTCGAGGTAAATCTGAGGGGATGAAAAAGAATGGGTTGAACTGAGAAATTAAGGAATTTTGCTTGTTATAAGTGTACAAAAAAATGTTATAGTAGAGAGATGCCTGGAGTTTTCCATGTATGTGGCACAAACACAAAGTGCAATGATTAAAGCCGATTTTGTGATGAAAATCCATCTGTTAAGTGACTCCCCTTATAATGGCCATCAACCACTTTCTTGGCTCAGTAATACTATTGCTAAGACAGAATTTAGAAAACTTTCTTCCTTAAAGTTTTATGATGACAAGAGATGGGTGATAATATTCTCATTACACATCACTGACTGAGGTATCTACATTGCTTTAGAAATGGATTTAATATTGAACATTTGGTGGGCTTCACTAGGAAATGATTTAGTTTATATAGTACAATCATGTAATTTTTGGACTTTTGGGCAGGATGTGGTTAGTTTTTGGTCCAACTTTTATATATGAGGTTTTCTGATGATAATTTTTTCCAGTTTCTCTATCCTTAGTTTGTTTGAAGTTGCATGAACTTTATTCCTTATCACCTTCACCAATATTCTCTCAAATATTGTCCCACAATTTAACTCCATGATTGGGAAACTTTGACAAAGGGTATTTACTCTATAACCTATGTCTTTTTCTGCTTTCTAAAACAATGTAAAACAACAAAGTTGATTTAAAGCACAGATGCAAAGTGCAAACTGGGTATTGGAAGTGGTATAATCACTTGAATTTTTTGTTTAATATATTAGAATAATATACCTTGTTGCAATATACAAGCTATTTTTAATCTGATTTTGATTACCATTCTCAAATTTATAATGAGGATAATTGGTTGATGGTTAAATTTTCATCATGAAATTGTCCACTGTAGGTTGGGGTAGTGAATGAACCTGACAGAGAAGCTTTAACCCAAGCATGGAAGTCCTGGATGGAAGAACACATTAAAGTCACTGGAAAAGTACCACCTGGTAATGAATCAGGAAACGCCACCTGGGTCCGGCAGCAACCTAAGAAGAAGCCCGATCTTCGATTAACACCTGGTCGCCACATGCAATTAACTGTCCCACTTGAGGATCTCATTGACAAGTTGGTAAAAGAGAACAAGGTAGTTACATTCATTAAAGGATCTAGAAATGCTCCACTATGTGGTTTCTCACAGAAGGTGATAGCCATTCTTGAAAATGAAGGAGTAGATTATGAGAGTGTAGATGTCCTTAATGAAGATTATAACTATGGATTGAGGGAGACACTTAAAAAGTACAGCAACTGGCCCACATTCCCTCAAATCTTTGTGAATGGTGAACTAGTCGGAGGTTGTGATATATTGATTTCCATGCATGAGAAAGGTGAACTAGCTAGTTTGTTCAAAAGATAATTGTCCAATCTACTCTGCATTTCTGCATTCTTTTGAAAATGGGGAAAGTGGGATTGGGGCTTGGAACATTAAAGGAGCAGCTCATGCTGTTGATGCCATGCTTTGTTGTATTGATCATAGTTGGAAAAAAAGAAAATGACTTATGTATATTTGACTTTAATGAGTAAGTTTATGTTTTAAATTGTGGGTATGGTCGCGATTGCGGGTACTGTGATTGTGGCCGTTGTGATGCGCATTGCGACCATTGCGTTGTTAATTATTCTATTTTTTGAATTTGATGCAGCCTGATATCGTAAGATATGGTTGCGTTGTAGTCCGATGCGGTCGTATCATTGTGATTAACCGTAATATTGTGGTCGTATCACGTGAACCTGCAATTTGAATCACTAATATATATGCTCCATATTTGATTTTTATTTACTGCCTCTGCAAAATATTGTGGGAACCCTAAACTTCTTTAAAGGGTGAGGATAAGAGTAATGATAAGGTTAATGCCAGGCAACTTAGATGACATAACTTAGATGACATGAGTTTACATCTAGATTAATTTCTTTGGAGAAGGACATTTATCTTTCAGAGACGTGACATTCGTGACCTATTCTTTATTAGGTTTATTATTAATTGAATGAGTTGGATTTAAGTGTGTTTAATTGAATATTTTAATTAAGTGCTTATTCCACAAATGATTTTGTAATAATTAAAAAAGCTTATTTTCATCTAATTCTTAAGATCCTTATCAAAATAAGTTAAAAAACTTCATAGGAAAGTCATAAATCGTTTTGATAATTATTCTTGTAAGCTGAAACTTCAATGTATCTCTAGACTTCTTCAATGATATATCTCGCATTTATTTATTTATAATATGGAAGAAACTTAAAAAAAATCAATATTAACTAATAATATAGCCTTTTACCAAAGTTATTAATTTTATATAAAATAATATTAGTATATTAGTAAAGTAAGTTAATATTATGATTTTATAATTATAATTAGGCTTAAAAATCCTTTAAATTTAATTTATCTCAATTTTTTTTGTTTGCAGTTACATATTAGTTCTTGTCTTTAAAGAAATGACACTTTACAAGTCGGATTAAAACAAAATACACTAGTAAACATAATTTTATGATTATGTTCTGATAGGGTATGATTCTAAATGTGAATTTTGATGGAATTTTAATACCTATGTAATAACAATATATACGTTTATATACAGATAATACATTATCACCATGTATTACTTCTATTTAAAAGTAAAGATTATAAATATCTTACATTTTCATGTTTTTCTCATATTAATTTAGATAGATGAATATAATAACTAATTGATATCATTATATTCAAAATGCATGTGTATATCAACAAGGCTTTGGTTCATTTGTGTAAGTCCTCACTAAATTCATAGAAATTATAATGGCTAAAGGTCAAAGATTCGATTCATGTGTACGACACTTTTTGAGGAGGCCATCAGAATCTCCAAAAGGGATTAGTTCTTAACTTATAGGATGATGTGATATTAGAGAGGGCAATATGGACATTGTCCGTGCACCGACCTGTGTTGCCCGCAAAAAAATGCAGACATTTCAAGTGGGCTAAATGGACGACCCGCGAGCATAAACTGTCCCAATTTTCTGAAGGCCGGGAGTCCCAGACCTAGACTACTTCCTTCACTTAATCACGTGACATGCTCACACACTTCACTTCTCTATTTCTTTGTCATTTTTATTCAGAAGATAGTTTGGTAGGAGTGAGATCAGCTGTCCCAAAATAAATATATCTCAATGTATCTAGCCAATCAGCTTTCTCCAAATAATATAAAATTAGTACTTTACAATTTTTATTTTTGATGAATTGTTACTTTTTCATTGGACGGATATAGGAAATTGAGACAGGTGTTGCTCTTTTTGACGGTCACCTAACATTCTAACCTCATATTCTCGGACAGTTCTTCAAACAGATCCAAACTCACGTACCTCCTCCTTGTTTTCTTCAAAGTTCAAACACTCCTTCTCCTACTTCAACTCTCATTCTCCAACTATCCTTCTCCACCTCTCCTTCTACTTCAGTTCACTCCTTCTTTCATTCGTCCTTCATGTTTTCTTCCATTCTTCTTCACGTGATCATGTGTTCGTCCACCAAGCCACCATGACAACCAGACCTTAAGGCCACAACGAGGATAAATTGCTAACTATGCATGACGATAACGACTACTGTCTCCTCGTCCGAAGGAGACAACGGTCACAATCACCATGACAACTAGTTCCATGTTTGATTTTCCCTAATTCAATTTTGCCTAATTCAATTTTCCCCAATTCAGTTTTTCCTCAATTTAATTTAATTTAATTTTTCCCTAAATTAATATGTATTTTCCTTTTCATATTGTAATAAATTATTGAACATGTATGTTGTAAGAACCGAAATTCTACCCTTGAAATTTTTTTCTCAAATTAGTTCAATTACATGCAATCTCTCATATCTCACACTATCAGTTTAATACCTTTACTTAAAATTCTTATTTCCCTCTTCGCAATCTACTCATTATTAACATACACAATCGTTCGACAGAAAAACATAATTCTCATTAAATAAATATGGTAACCACAACATATAACTAGCTATGGGTTTCCAAAATACCCATAGCTATACATATCCAGAGTTACAACACCATGTAGGTTAATATATATATATTCGCAGTTACAAAATGTTTAAACTGTCAAATATGCACTCATGTACAAAATAGTGCAAATAAATGAATCCAAAATATAAATCTCCTAAATCTTCCAAAAATGAGTCTCCCTCATATCACCTGTTTATCTGCAATGAGATTATCAATGACAAAAACACAAAACACACAAATGAGTAAGTCATTAATTCAATAAACATAACAAGGGGCTAGTAAACCATCTTTGAAATTCATTTTGTTTTGCTACACAACTTGAGCCAAAGTTGCTACACCTCTTAGGGTTAGCTAAAAGCATATTCTCATTTTCTTAAAACAAATCATGCTTATCTACTCAAGCCAGAGTTTTGCTTATATACTCAAGTCAGAGTTTTGCTTATATACTCAAGCCAGAGTTTTGCTTATATACTCAAGCCAGAGTTTTGCTTATATACTCAAGCCAGAGTTTTGCTTATATACTCAAGCCAGAGTCGCTAACCATTTATGGTCGGCTAAAAATACATTTCCTTTTTATTAACTTCACCTTAAAACATTTCCGATAAATCCACAACCAAATTAGTATAAACACACCCATATATGTTTATACTAATTACGTGATTCACCACTCAATCATCACACAACCAGAAGTACACATACTTTCCATTCCGTAAACCTACGCCTACTTTAATATAAACACACCCATATATGTTTATACTAAATGCGTACTTTACCACTCAATCATTGCATAATCAGAGAATACACATTTTCGAGTTCAAATGTACGATTAAAGACTTATCCTTACCTCGGTGAGTGTTGGGTTTGGTTCTTGGCAACTTCTCAAGTTCCACCGACACCGCCTCCAACCTTAGGATCTTTCCTCATCCCACCACATAACACAATGTTAGTCATTTATTCCAAATATCACATAAACAACTTATATTGCACCATTTAAAACATGCATAACATCTTATATTCCAATATTTGGAGGTAAACTCATCTTCTACCTCTAGCATTTTACTCATTCTCTCCTTTTACCATGTTTTCACTTTTAGGGTTTTTGGGGTTTTCATGAATCAACCCACAACCCTTTCCATTCTTGAGATACATCTCTAAACCAAGAGTTTACAAGGTAAGAGTGACATAAAATGAACCACCACTCAAAAGGATAAGGTTCCATGGTTTTCTTCATTTTTGAGAAGAGATCCAACATACCCGAAGTGAGTTTAAGAGAGAAAAAGAGAGTTAGAATATATAGATTTACCTCTTCTCAAGCTCTTAGATGAGTATCCAAGCTTTTTGCCATTGAAAAGCTCTCTTCTCTCACTCTTCTTCTTTTCTAAACCCTAGATTGTGTTTAGGTGTTTCTCATTAAATGCTGTCTCGTCGGGTTCTCGCTCAAGCGAGAAAATTCCGCCCATTTTAAAAACTCAAATCTGACCCTGAGCGAGAATCTCACAGTGGCAACAGCCCCAAAATGACATTTCTCGCCCAGGCGAGACAACTCTCGCTCAGGCGAGAATCCTCCAATATAGCCCAGGATTTCACCCTCCCAGATGAACCTCTCTCGCTCAAGCGAGAGTCCGAGGGCTGATACTATGATTTTCAAGACTTAAAATTTGGGGTGTTACATATGTTTTTTAATGTAAATAACTCAAATTGAGTATATGACCTATTTTTAGTATAGTGTGTCTATTTTTAACTGCAAATAACTCAAATTACCTATTATCATTTCACAAGTCTGTTTTTAGTGTAAATAGCAAAATGCATGTGGGTCGCATGTTTTAAAACAGACAAGACATGTGATTTAGTCTGTTAAGCATTTACAACATGTTTGTTCCCACTTAAGTTTTGTGGGCATGGGAAAAACGGGTCGGGCAACCCATTTTCTTATCTCTAAGGCTTTATTTGGTTGTGGATAGAAAATAAGAAGAGAGAAGGAGAAGAGAAAGAGAGTGGGGAGAAAGAGAAAGAAGAGAAATGAAGTGAATTTTTATAATGTTTGGTATAAGAGAAGGAGAAAATAAAGAGAATAGAAAGTGAGAAGAGAGATGATTTTATACTTCAAATGACAAGTATACCTATAGATGAAGAAAAAAGAGGAAAAATTGTTGTTTTATTATTAACTAAAAATAAAAGTTATAATTTTAAATTATAAATTTTATTATAATTTTAATTGATTTTTTAATTCATATTTTGTTTATCCAAAAGATATTTATTATATATTAAAAAATGTTGTTTTATATTATTAGTATTTAAAAACAATAATTAGAGAAAAAAATAATTGAAGAATATTTGTGGTATATATATATCTATATATCTATATTAATTGAAAGGGCTGGTGAAAAGCCTAAAATAGAGCTCTCCTAAGCTTGACACGTGTCCTTTTTAAGGGTATAGTTGTCTTTTGATTTTGCTTTTGAATTAAAAAAACCGAAAATGTATAAATATGTTGTCTAAAAGACCATTGCCTTTAAGTTTGTTCCTTTTACTCGGTTAGGGTTATTTCTGTACTTTTAAATTTTTTGAATCATTGCAATTATTGTTCACATTTATGGTTGCAGGGTGAATATTACCAGAAACCCTGTCCCATTTATTACTTTTTCGTTAAAAGGTTCAGGGTTAATTTGGTAATTTCAATTCTCTATTCTAGAAAAGTCTGACTTTTTTCTCTCACTCTTCATTTTCCGATTTCTCTCTTGCTACAATCACTCTCTCTTCGATCTTCATCTTCTCTCTTTACCTATTCACTCTCTCTTTCTTCTTCATCTTCTCTCTTCACTGATTCACTCTCTCCTTCATCTTCATCTTCTCTCTTCACCGATTCACTCTCATCGTCCCTTTCATCTTTAACTTCCTCTTTTTTGTGTATTTATTCATTCTATTTAGATCTATTTATTTTTCTTCTCGTCTTTTTTGTCCTTCTTTTCTTTTCGGAAAGGTAAAGAATTTTTATTTTTCGTTTCTATTTTTGTTTTTTATTATACATTTTGTATTCATTATTTTTGTTATAGGTATTAATCATTTTTTAGATCTTCTTTTCGAAGGTAAATATATTTCTCACTTTTGAGCTTTAGATCTTATAGTTGCATTCTTTGATGTTGTACTCTGTACTTTTTTTCTCTAAAATACTTTGCATGCTTACTGTGTACTTTCTTTTCTGCGCCAATTCAGTCTCATACTCTGTTTTATCTTTATTTTCGTCATTTCTGTGTAAGGATTCATTGAACTTCATATATAAATCTATTTATTTTTCTTCTTCTTTTTCGTTCATCTTTTCTCTTCAGTAAGGTAAAGTATTCATCTATTGTTTCAATTTATGTTATATGTATTTTTAACTGTAGATCTTACTGAAATGTGTTGTTTAACATACTTATCATTCCTTTTTTTCTTCTGATGATGAGTTTTTATTTATTTATCAGTATCATGTCATTATCTCGGCCGTTCGACTTCATCAAGGATGTAAATGACTCGAAGCATCTCTGGAAGGTTGTTGTTAGGATTACACAACTTTGGTATGTTCAAGTACCCCCAAAACCTTGTCATCTTGAGATGATCTTGATGGATTCCAAGGTAACCCCTATTTCATTTATATTGTTAATCTTTTTCAAGTTCTTTACTTATTAAACATTGTATTTCTATTTTTAAGGGGCACAAAATACAGGTGTCAGTTAAAAAAAATGAATTTAATCAGCGGAGTCAATCTTTGTTGGAGAATAAGACCTACATTATGCATAATTTCAATGTCCTGAGAAATGACTTACAGTTTAAAGCATGTGATCATGTTTATAGAATGCAGTTTACTGCCGGTACCACCATTAAACAAAGAGAATTTCCTGACATTCCCGAATTAGAATACGATTTCAAGAAATTCAGTGACATAATATCTGGGAACTTTCGTTGAGATTTGCTAATAGGTTAAATCAATTTCCTTATGTTCCACATATTTTAAATTTTATTTGGTCATATTGTTTTTATAACAGATTTTTGTTGTCCTGTTCTGCTAGATGTGATTGGAGTTTTTGATAAGCTTATCTTCTCCCAAGCACAATCCAATTTAAAGAAGGTTATTTTCAGTATGAAGGATTTTTGGTATTTGCTGACTTTTTACTAATTTCAATTTTTTAATCTTCTCCTGCAATTTATATAGTTCTTATTTAGTTGTTCTTTCGACTGATTTTGTTGTTGCTTTATTTGTATCAGTGATGATGTTATTTCATGCACTCTATGGGAGGCGCATGCAATGAAGTTTCTCAACTTCTACAATAACCAACCCAGTCTTCAACCTTTGGTTATTCTGTTAACCCAATTTTCAACCTTTGGTTATTCTGTTAACCCAGTCTTCAATTACTTATTTTACTTTGTTGTACAGTTTTCATCTCTTTCTCTATCATGTAACACATTGTCTCAGTCCAACACTCAATTGTCACAATATTCTTCTTTATCGGATGATAATCGTTTTTTGTATAAGGCAGCTGTGAAGAGTATCAATGAAATTCCGTCCCATACATCATCTAAGGTATATTGTTCATTTATATCATTTTTATTTTCAATTATTGTCACTTATTTTTCTAACCATATTTATTATCTTATCTATAGGATATCACATGTGTAACTGTTGGCACAACAACAATGTTTGTTGTTGGGAGGCAAGGTTGGTACTATGATGGTTGTGCCAAGTGCACAAAGAAGGCTGATGTTAAAGATGGTCCTTTCACGTGCAAGTGTGGCCATTTTAATCAGATCTCTATTCCAAGGTAATAAAGTGTTATAGATGCTGTATTTTTACATTTTTATAATCTCTATTGTAATTATTTATTGTTTCATTTGTATGATAGGTACAAACTAGAAATTAAGGTTAATCATGATCATAGCTGTGGAAGGTTTGTATTTTGGGATCGTCAATGTGCTGATTTAATTGGCATTTCTGTTTCTGAACTTAAAAATCAGATGTTGGCAGTAAGTGAAATTATTTTTCATTCATTTACAATTCACATATTAGATTTTGAATAAATAATTGCTTGGAACAAAATATACATTAAATAAATCATAACGTATGTATTATGTGTTCTTTATATGTATATGAAGGTGAAGATGATCCAAAAGCATTTCCGTTATGCAAGGACTATGGTTCTACGTGTTAAAGTTCAACCATCCTACAATCAATGTTCTGTTATAAGGTTATCTGAGGATCCAAATTTGATAAAAAAGATAGTGGATCAACTTGGAGTTTTGCAGGTAATCTTTTAAAACCTTCTTTTTATGACAGAGTTAAACATAAGTGCTAGTGTTGTAAGGATCCAAATTCTACCCTTGAAAATTTTTCATTTATTTTAATCATTTCTTACATACAGTCGTCACCTTCATTGAAAACTCTCAAGTATCATTTTCGAAAATACTCTTTACCCTATTTTCTTATCATACAAATTTATGTTGCGGAAAAACATAATTCATTCAAATAACATTTACCACATACAACCAGTTATGGGTCTCCCAAGGTTATAAAGCCCATAACTACACATATCCGTATTGATCTAAACGGATTTACAGTCATCCCATAATACTATTAAATCAACTACAACGTCACTTAGCAATACAGACAAGCGAGTAATTAAACACAAAAGCTTCCTAATTGAGCTTCATCCTCAAAGTCCTTCATTTACCTACAATGGGATTATCATAAACGACACACAAAACAAAAGGGAGTAAGTCATTAGTTTAAAAACTAACATCACATGATAATCCACATTTCAAATACGATTAAACTTTAATATAAATTATAAACGCAATTACGTAAATGCAAACATTCATCTCTTCTTTCGTTCATTTCTACGTTATCCATATTCATCCTATAGAATACATATCCCATAATATATATTCTATAGCATGCATATTATGTTCATTCGAAGCATCGTTCTTCTCATTATTCATATCCACACTATAGTATATATATCCCATACTATATATCTTATAGCATGTATATTACTTTTATCCTTAACGTCTTCATTTCCAACATTCATATTCACCCTATAGTATATATATCCCATAATATATATCCTATAGCATGCATATGACTTTCGCTCTTAACGTCCTTGTTTCTCATATGTTGTATTCATCATTAATCGTATTCACCGAGTTCTTTCACACTATAATCTCCTACCACCTCGGGTAGATCCAATTACATCTCCATACCACATCGGGTAGGTCTAGTTCACCATCCATACCACATCAGGCAGGTCTAGTTCATCATCCATACCACATCGGGCAGGTCTAGTTCATCATCCATACCACATCGGGCAGGTCTAGTTCATCATCCATACCACATCGGGCAGGTCTAGTTCATCATCCATACCACATCGGGCGGGTCTACTGTTATATTCCATACCACATCGGGTAGGTCTAGTTATACTCCATACCACATCGGGCAGGTCTAGTATTATATTCCATACCACATCGGGTAGGTCTAGTGTTATGCTCCATACCACATCGGGTAGGTCTAGTGTTATGCTCCATACCACATCGGGTAGGTCTAGTGTTATACTCCATACCACATCGGGTAGGTCTAGTTATACTCCATACCACATCGGGCAGGTCTAGTTATACTCCATACCACATCGGGCAGGTCTAGTATTATATTCCATACCACATCGGGTAGGTCTAGTGTTATGCTCCATACCACATCGGGTAGGTCTAGTTATACTCCATACCACATCGGGCAGGTCTAGTTATACTCCATACCACATCGGGCAGGTCTAGTTATACTCCATACCACATCGGGTAGGTCTAGTATTATATTCCATACCACATCGGGTAGGTCTAGTGTTATGCTCCATACCACATCGGGTAGGTCTAGTGTTATGCTCCATACCACATCGGGTAGGTCTAGTGTTATACTCCATACCACATCGGGTAGGTCTAGTTCACAATTCTTCACTACCATTCCCGGTAGGATAACAATAACAGTCCACTACCACTCCGGGTAGGACACAACAACAGTCCGCTACCACTCCAGGTAGGACACGATAACAGTCCGCTACCATTTAAGGTAGGACACAATAACAGTCTACTACCACTCCGGGTAGGACACAACAAACAGTTCACTACCACTCCGGGTAGGACACAATAACAGTCAACCACTACCTCTTCGAGTAGGGTAACAACAATAAACCACTCCCTATTCGGGTAGGGTAACAACAATCAAACTTACAACACATTATCTCTTTCACATACCTCGTTCACATCAGTGAGTATGAATTAGAGCCACTTATCCCTTACCTCGGTGAGCGTTGGAGATCAATTCCGAGTAACTTTAAAAGTCTACTCCGCGATTTCCTCCAACCTTAGGATCTTTCCTCATTTCCACAATAACAACAATGTTAGTCATTTATTCCAAATATCACATAAACAACTTATTTTGCATCATTTAATCATACAAAATATTCATCATCAATATTCAACCATCTAAAACATGCATAACATCTCATATTTCAATATTTCCAAAACTACTTCAATACAAGTTTCTAAATATCAAAGCATACATGTTCATCTCATATAACAATATTAAAGCACTACTCATTATCCACATCTAACATTTCATCTCTTTCTCTTTATACTCATATTCTCATTTTGGGGTGTTTTTCATGAATAACCCATAAAACTTTCCATTCATCAAATACCAACTCTAAACCAATAGTTTACAAGATAAAAACAACATAAAACGAACCATAACTCTAAAGGATGAGTTTCCATGGTTTCTCATGTTTTGAAAATGAATCCAACATACCCAAAACAAGTTAGAGAGGAAGAAGAAGAGTTAGTAACAAGAGGTTTACCTCTTCTCAAGCTCCAAGATGAGTCCTAAGGCTCCTTGCTCTTGAAAAGCTCTCCTCTCTCTCTTCTCTTCGAAGTTCTAACCCTAAAATGTGTTTAGGTTTCTGTTTTAAAGAGGTGTCGTCGGGTTGTAATCGATTACCAACATTGTGTAATCGATTACAACGTGAAAAATGCGCATATCTGATGCTTTTAATACGATGTAATCGATTACCACGAGTGTGTAATCGATTACCAGCAGAGTGTAATCGATTACCAGCAGAGTGTAATCAATTACCAGCAGAGTGTAATCGATTACCAGAAGAGTGTAATCGATTACCAGCAGAGTGTAATCGATTACCAGCAGAGTGTAATCGATTACCAGCAGAGTGTAATCGATTACCAGCAGTGTGTAATCGATTACCAGAATTGTGTAATCGATTACACTGTGTCAGATGCACATATCTGATGCTTTTAATACGATGTAATCGATTACCAGCAGTGTGTAATCGATTACACTGTGTCAACAGCCCAAAATTGCCATTTCTCGCCCAGGCGAGACAACTCTCGCTCAAGCGAGGCTTCCAGGACTGTTACTATAATTTTAAAGATTAAAATTTGGGGTGTTACAAGTGTGTATTATCTGATATGGTTATTTTCTATAGAATCAGCCCCAAACTTCTGCTGATTTAAAGGGGAAATTCGTTTGCAGTGATTTCGTTGCATTAGAGTCTGTGAGTGGAATATGTAATTTTTTAATTACGAAATTTAAAATGACCAATCTTATTGTACTAATGTGTGTAAATAATTCTCACATATTTTTACTATAAATAATTACTTATTTTTTCTATTATAGGGGGACAAAATCCAATGTTCTATTCTAAAGGCATAATTTAATGTTTGGTGGCATTATTTAGTCGAAGATAGGTTAAGCCTAATTCTTTAAAAAAATTTACTGCAATTAGTTTAAGTTAGTTCTATACAATCAAGATATGTATACATAAAACCATTTATTTTATTTTGTTTATTGTAGAAATTATCGGTTTAGTTCAAGTGAATTCCATCTTTTCGCAAATGTCGACCAGATTGGAAAAACTCACATTTGATGTAACGACCCGAATTATACCCTAAATATTTCGAACTTTATTTACGAAAGCAAAATGATTACTTTTGAAAGACATTACTCGAACGATTTAGAAAACTTGATTGAATATATATATAAGTTCAAATCATCTTTCAGGTGCGGAAATAATCAATCGTTCACTTCATTAACACATGTCAATATCACTTCCTTTTAATTACATAAGATATACAATTATCCTTTCTCAAATAATACTTTTATTACAATCATTAATCAATCTCATATTACATACATAAATCATATACCATATTGAATACATAAAGCAACTACTCTAATTTGTACTCTTCTCCGCAAGCATCCGATGCGCTACCGCCACGACCTGAACTCAAATACATAACACATACAAGAAGAGACAAGAGGGAGTAAGAACCAACTACGGTGACCATAGCGTTGAATTACATGGAGTAATGACATTGAAGTATTGAACCTATACAATGTCTAACATCCATCATATTAAACATATAAAAATGAACACATTATACCACATAATGTTCATATATCCAATTATCATACTCATCATATCTCACTTAGACGATTCATTCGAATCCGTGCAACATACTATTTACTCAAGTCGATCTTCATCAAGATCACCACACAATAATCTCTTCAATAAACAACCGCAATGCTATACTCAAGCTATATCATACTTATATAGCATTAAAACACTTTTCCAAGCAACGCCATACTTCCAAAACAATACTATACACAAGGAACTAATCATCCATTGCTCCAAGAGCCAATACCACAGGGCAAGTCAACACCACGAAGGGTGATCCAATACCACACCCAAAAGGGCAACTCATACATGGCTACGATTAGCCATTACCAAAAGATAACTCATACATAGCTACAAATAGCTGTTACAAACAGGTAACTCATACATTGCCACATAATCCGTGCCAGGGTGTCGCTACATAACCGGAGCCCACGGCATCGCATCCTTAACCCGAGCCAGGGTGTCGCTATATAACTGGAGCCCACAGTATCGCATCCTTAACTCGAGCTAGGGTGTCGCTACATAACTGGAGCCCACAATATCGCCTCCTATCAAGGCCAATATCAATGCCACATATCACATACATTTTGTACATTCCTCATATCATTGTCACGATCAATCTATACCATACTCATATTCCTATAACAACATCATAACACGCAATACTGCATCTAGGGCAGGTCTAATTCATTCTCCATACTGTCCATATTCACCCTATAGTACCTATATATCCCATAATATATATGTTCTATAGTGTGCATATTTATTCATCACATATTATCCATATTCACCCTATAGTATACATACATCCCATAATATATCTGTTCTATAGTGTGCATATTTATTCATCACATATTATCCATATTCACCCTATAGTACACATACATCCCATAATATATATGTTCTATAGTGTGCATATTTATCCATCACATATTATCCATATTCACCCTATAGTACACATATATCCCATAATATATATGTTCTATAGTGTGCATATTTATTCATCACATATTATCCATATTCACCCTATAGTACACATATATCCCATAATATATATGTTCTACAGTGTGCATATTTATTCTTCTCAACTTTATCCACATTCCATCCGTGTACACCACACAGATAATCCGATACCACATAGGGTAAGTCTACATCACAAAAGTGATCCATTGCCTCAACCAGCAGTCCTACACCTCAAGGGTGATCCATTACCACTACGGGCAGCACTACACCACAAAGGTGATCCATTACCTCTACGGACAACACTACACCACAAAGGTGTTCCATTACCACTACGGGCAACACTTCGCCACAAAGGTGTTCCATTACCACTACAGGCAACACTTCACCACAAAGGTGTTCCATTACCACTACGGGCAACACTTCACCACAAAGGTATTCTTTAACACCCCAAATTTTAAGTCTTTAAAATTATAGTAACAGTCCTGGAAGCCTCGCTTGAGCGAGAGTTGTCTCGCCTGGGCGAGAAATGGCAATTTTGGGCTGTTGACACAGTGTAATCGATTACACACTCATGGTAATCGATTACATGAAGATAAACTAATCAGGCCTGTGCATCACACAGTGTAATCGATTACACACTCCTGGTAATCGATTACACACTCCTGGTAATCGATTACACACTCCTGGTAATCGATTACACACTCCTGGTAATCCATTACATCGTATTAAAAGCATCAGATATGTGCATCTGACACCGTGTAATCGATTACACACTCCTGGTAATCGATTACACACTCCTGGTAATCGATTACATCGTATTAAAAGCATCAGATATGCGCATTTTTCACGTTGTAATCAATTACACCATGTTGGTAATCGATTATAACCCGACGACACCTCTTTAAAACAGAAACCCAAACACATTTTAGGGTGAGAACTTCGAAGAGAAGAGAGAGAGGAGAGCTTTTCAAGAGCAAGGAGCCTTAGGACTCATCTTAGAGCTTGAGAAGAGGTAAACCTCTTGTTCCTAACTCTTCTTCTTCCTCTCTAACTTGTTTTGGGTATGTTGGATTTATTTTCAAAACATGAGAAACCATGGAAACTCATCCTTTAGAGTTATGGTTCGTTTTATGTTGTTTTTATCTTGTAAACTCTTGGTTTAGAGATAGTATCTTAAGAATGGAAAGGGTTGTGGGTTGATTCATGAAAACCCCAAAAAAACCTAAAAGTGAAAATGTGGTAAAAGGAGAGAATGAATAAAATGTTAGAGGTAGAAGATGAGTCTACCCCAAATATTGAAATATGAGATGTTATGCATGTTTTAAATGGTTGAATATTGATGATGAATATTTTGTATGATTAAATGATGCAAAATAAGTTGTTTATGTAATATTTGGAATAAATAACTAACATTGTGTTATGTGGTGGGATGAGAAGAGAGATCCTAAGGTTGGAGGTGGTGTCGGTAGAATTTGAGAAGTTGCCAAGAACCGAACCCCAATACTCACCAAGGTAAGGATAAGTCTTTAATTGTGCATTTGGAATAGAAAATGTAAGTATTTTCTGGTTATGCAATGATTGAGTTGTGAATTACGCATTTAGTATAAACATATATGGGTGTGTTTATACTAAAGTAGGCGTAGATTTACGGAAGATGGAAAACGTGTGTATTTCTGATCATGCAATAATTATATTGTGAATCACGTGTTTAGTATAAACATATATGGGTGTGTTTATACTAAAGATGGCGTGGATTTACAGGAAATGGTTGATAGTGAAATCAATGAAAAGGAAACGTATTTTTAGCCGACCATAAATGGTTAGTGACTTTGGCTCAAGTTATGTAGCAACACTTTGGCTCAAGTTATGAAGCAACACTTTGGCTCAAGTTATGAAGCAATACTTTGGCTCAAGTTATGAAGCAATACTTTGGCTCAAGTTATGTAGCAACACTTTGGCTCAAGTTATGTAGCAATGCTTTGGCTCAAGCTATGTAGCAACACTTTGGCTCAAGTTATGTAGCAACACTTTGGCTCAAGTTATGAAGCAATACTTTGGCTCAAGTTATGAAGCAATACTTTGGCTCAAGTTATGAAGCAATACTTTGGCTCAAGTTATGAAGCAATACTTTGGCTCAAGTTATGAAGCAATACTTTGGCTCAAGTTATGAAGCAATACTTTGGCTCAAGTTATGTAGCAATGCTTTGGCTCAAGCTATGTAGCAACACTTTGGCTCAAGTTATGTAGCAACACTTTGGCTCAAGTTATGAAGCAATACTTTGGCTCAAGTTATGAAGCAATACTTTGGCTCAAGTTATGAAGCAATACTTTGGCTCAAGTTATGAAGCAATACTTTGGCTCAAGTTATGAAGCAATACTTTGGCTCAAGTTATGTAGCAACACTTTGGCTCAAGTTATGAAGCAATACTTTGGCTCAAGTTATGAAGCAATGCTTTGGCTCAAGTTATGAAGCAATACTTTGGCTCAAGTTATGAAGCAATACTTTGGCTCAAGTTATGTAGCAATGCTTTGGCTCAAGCTATGTAGCAACACTTTGGCTCAAGTTATGTAGCAACACTTTGGCTCAAGTTATGAAGCAATACTTTGGCTCAAGTTATATAGCAATGCTTTGGCTCAAGCTATGTAGAAACACTTTGGCTCAAGTTATGAAGCAATACTTTGGTTCAAGTTATGAAGCAATGCTTTGGCTCAAGCTATGTAGCAATACTTTGGCTCAAGTTATGTAGCAATGCTTTGGCTCAAGCTATGTAGCAATACTTTGGCTCAAGTTATGTAGCAATGCTTTGGCTCAAGCTATGTAGCAAAACTTTGGCTCAAGTTATGTAGCAATGCTTTGGCTCAAGCTATGTAGCAAAACTTTGGCTCAAGTTATGTAGCAATACTTTGGCTCAAGTTATGTAGCAACGCTTTGGCTCAAGCTATGTAGCAAAACTTTGGCTCAAGTAATGTAGCACAAAATGAATTTATAAAACAAATGGTTTAGTAACTCCTTTTTCTAATGTGGATTATCTTATAATGACGTTTATTGAATTAATGACTTACTCATTTGTGTGTTTTGTACTTTTGTCATTGATAATCCCATTGCAGGTAAATAGACGAATGAAGTATGCCAGGTCGGGAGCTTTAGGAGCTTTAGACTTTGGATTCACTATTTATGTTTTTTGTATTCTAAATGATTACTTGCGGATTTAAATGATTGTAATCATGACTAACTATTATTTGGATATTTGTAACCATGCGTAATGTTATTTTGGAGGATCAGAACCTTTGAGGTCTTAGTACTCATAGGGAATGATATGAATGAATTATGTTTTTCTACAAGATTAATTGTATGATAATATAATAGGTTATAAGATTAGTTCCAGGAATGATTCATGAGAAGTTCTAGGTAAAATGATTATGTATGTGGTTATTGATTCATGGATTGAGTGTGAGGAGGGGAAATAAGATTTTGAAGTAAGGATATTAAAATGGTAATGTGAGTTATGAGTGATTGAATGGAATTGAATTAAAATGAGAAAAATTTTCAAGGGTATAATTTGGGTGCTTACATGTTCCATTACCACTACGGGCAATACTTCACCACAAAGGTGTTCCATTACCACTACGGGTAACACTTCACCACAAAGGTGTTCCATTACCACTACGGGTAACAATTCACCACAAAGGTGTTCCATTTTACATTATATCACAACCACGTCCATTTACACACATAATATAGTTGCATCATCTTAAATATAACGAAAATACTCATCCCTTACTACGTATAAATAACTCACAACTCAATCATTATCATACAACATAATCATATTTATTTGTTGACGTTAAACAACTTACCACACCATCATTGCTACAAACATACCCATATATGTTTATAATAATAAACACCCATCACTTATAACACATCAACACTCATAACACACCATTATCATAAACAAACCACACACACAATATATTTTTTATCATATAACACATTAACGTTAGCATCATCTTTCATGACGGCGTATTACCATAAGTGAGCATATTGTGTTTTATCTAAATAAACGGTTTTCCAACTCATATATCTCCACTTTTATGGCTAATACATCCTCATGTAAAATAAAGACTCTCACATGGACCACAAACACTCAAAAGAGTTTCTATCCGTTAATATGCTCCGATTCTTGAGGGAAATTGGAGATGATGACTCTAATGAAATACTCTAAGACCACAATGGTCTTCTCCCTCACCTTAGGTTGCGTAAGCTTCGTTGCTCCGCAAAAGAGCCACATCTCCCTTCATCTCCTCCAACCTCCATTGTTGCTCTTTCACCTCCAAGCTATTCCAAATGTGTCACCATGAAGCAAGAGGAAGGTTTTAATGAGTTTTAAGGCTTAGTGGAGGGAAAAATGCTCCATTTGGGTGGAGCCACCATTGGGAGAGAAAGGGGAAGAAAGAAAATGAAGATTAGGGTTTCTAGATCCCCCTTTTCACTTTTATAGCTCTGACACTCTCGCCCGGGCGAGAACGGTTCGCTTGGGCGAGAATTTCGCGACTTTTTCACATTTCACACTGGAAAGCTCTCGCCTGGGCGCGGATTTCTCGCTCGGGCGAGAATCGGGCAGTATGCTAAGGCCCCCCTCTAGCCTAGGAGAAAATCATAGCTCGAGCTAGAATTTGACAGCTTTTCCAGATTTCACTTTCACTCAAACGACCACTTCTTCGCTTGGGCGAGGTTCCTATACTTCTCAAACTTAAAACGTTGAGTCCCTCGCTTAGGCGAGACCCTCTCGTCCAAGAGAGAATGAGGTGTTACAATCAATCCGAAAACAAAAATTGAGGTGTTACAATCCTTCCCTCCTAACAAGAAATTTCGTCCCCGAAATTTTGTTAGGTTACTCCCGGGAAGATACTATCATTGCCTACCCTTTAGGCATAATATATACTCGACCACACTTGGATCTAACCGTCCAAACAATTAAGATCACTTAGATGACAAATAAGGGTGCATACCACGTAATAGTGATACTTCATAGCCAAATCATGGGCCACCCTTTCTGAGCCCAAACACCCAAGCCAGACATCAGGTCAACTAATAGGAAATTATCACAACTGAAATGAAGATTCTCTAGTATTCATCCATAACAATAGATCTCCCTGATCTATCACCAAAACAATCGTCCCAAACGATCAACACATACAGGATATTCACAATCATACCTTCGAATTCAAAAGAAAGTGAGACTCAATACCCATCATTTATCAAGATGCACTAGATCGCATCCAACATGAAATATCTAGATCGACATCCACTCAATGGAAACAGCGTCATTTCATTTTACACATGAAAAATAGCCACGATTAACTCAAAATTTCTCAATAGCATTTCAAACTCGTACTCGCTACAACACAGAAACAAAGTATTCATTCAACGAGTAACATTTAGACAAACAATATTTCTGGAGTTTTTCAGAGCACCAATTAAAATTACCAAGTAACTATCCAATCCAATCAAACATTCATACAACAAACGGGTTTGGTTTTCATAGCCTCAACTAGGTCTACAAGAACATAGGCCCACTCAAATCACATGTTTTGTTACCAATGATCATGGCAAATTTACATACATTCAGTCCAATAACATAAGGGTTATATGAATAGTCAAACTACCATGGAATGCATGCATCTCACACCCAAGTCTACATCATGTCTATAAGCTTCTAACAACATCATAATTATCAAAGATATAGTTGTTAAAATTTTGGATTCTCCAACATGATTCTAAATTAATGTTTAGCCACATGCTACACTTCACCCAAAATGGTTTTCAAAGATATATTAGATATACGATTCATGACAATCATTTTGTGAAAGCAAGATTTACATAATCATTTCAACCTAACTCAAAAACCTAATTCAAAAGAAAGTCCAAATCACAAATTTCTAAAGACTAGTTAGCTATGTAATTACATTCCCTTCAGGACCTTATAGTCCTCATATTTCATTTACAGAAACACACTTACGCAACACAACATCCATGTTCATCATCAAAGTTCAGATTTATGCATATATAAGAAATCACTAGCACAATGAAAAGTTATCACCATAACATTTGTGTGCTTATTCTTTTTCATACTGACTCGTTTTGATCACCCACCATGAGTCACTTCAAAATAACAACATATCCAAATGTTCACGTTTATTCAAATGCATTCATCACAATGGTATTTAAATACTTCACCCACTTCAATCATTACTTTGAACTATATGTTCTTACCTCTTAGCATAGTATGCAAACTAATGCAAACAAAAGAGGTTAACTTTTAATAACTCATAAAAACTAGGATGTCCAACTTAGTCTCTTCAAAACACAAATAAGTACCACCCTTTATATTCCCATTGTTAACATAATATCTCAAGAATTCACGCATCAAGGAACCATTTACCAAGCAGTAGCAATTAATCTCAAGAGATATTTCATCATTGTCATAAAGAACATGTCGCACACAAATTCCTCATTTCATTCAACTTTCTAAACTTTCATGCATTGCAAGCAAACTTGTATGCAAGAATAAGTCAAGATGTACATGTTCATTTCCAAGCAAAACAGACAAATACATGTTAGTGGACTTTTACAAAGTAAACGACTTGGTTACATGCCATGAAATAAAATGTAGATATTTAGCCACCAAGTCTAATAACCGATTAATCACTACATCATGCGTATTTATTTTAATCCTGAGGAATGGCAATATAATTAACAACATACATTAACTAGGAATATGTAGGAAATCACATAACATAACATACAAGTTTTCGTGTTATAGATTGTTCTGTCTTTAGCTAAAGCTAACATTCTTCTCTTTTCAAAAATCATTCTTCAATCAAGAGTCCAATTTTCAGAATATAGAATATAGTTCTTTCCGAGGCATACACTCTCATAATGCAAACAAGATCTTTAATTCTCGTTCATATGTCACAGCAGACGACTGTTACCTTAATCTTATTCAACTAGAGTCATAGAGACATATAAGCAAACGTCCAAGAAAGCCAATTTAATCATTCCTTTTCAATTATCTTAATCTTAGTGCTAAAAGAAAATTCACATCAAGAGGTTGACCAAAGCTCAAACAAGAGATCCACCACTAGGAACTCTCAACGAATAAATCTCACACCACGAAATCCAACCGGAAAATGACAATCACAAACTCCCCATAAACAATTCCAACAAGATATTCACAACCAGAAACTTTCAGCAAGAGTTTCACTAGAGAATCCCCAACTAGGGTCTCACACAATAAATTCAACAACAAGTCCATACCAGGGAATTCAACAAGAGTTTTACAACAAGAAATCCTCTACGAAATTCACGACAAGGAATTTTCAACAAGCACTTCATCAATAACTCACAACAAGACATCCAACGATAAGTTCAAAAACAGACGCTTACCGCAAAGAATTTAACAATCATCTTTCACATCAACAGTTATCACATAGTTAACAAACTATCAGCCTAAATCAAGTAGTTAACTCACACAAATTTCAAAAAGAAGCACGTAAGGCCATACCCTAGGCCGCAGAGTTGACATATGCTCTGACACCATATTGTAATGACCCGAATTATACCCTAAATTTTTCGAACTTTATTTATGAAAGCAAAATGATTACTTTTGAAAGACATTACTCGAACGATTTAGAAAACCTGATTGAATATATATATAAGTTCAAATCATCTTTCAGGTGCGGAAATAATCAATCGTTCACTTCATTAAAACATGTCATTATCACTTCCTTTTAATTACATAAGATATACAATTATCCTTTCTCAAATAATACTTTTATTACAATCACTAATCAATCTCATATTACATACATAAATCATATACCATATTGAATACATAAAGCAACTACTCTAATTTGTACTCTTCTCCGCAAGCATCCGATGCGCTACCGCCACGACCTGAACTCAAATACATAACACATACAAGAAGAGACAAGAGGGAGTAAGAACCAACTACGGTGACCATAGCGTGGAATTACATGGAGTAATGACATTAAAGTATTCAACCTATACAATGTCTAACATCCATCATATTAAATATATACAAATCAACACATTATACCACATAATGTTCATATATCCAATTATCATACTCATCATATCTCACTTAGACGATTCATTCGAATCCGTGCAACATACCATTTACTCAAGTCGATATTCATCAAGATCACCAAACAATAATCTCTTCAATAAACAACCGCAATGCTATACTCAAGCTATATCATACTTATATAGCATTAAAACACTTTTCCAAGCAACACCATACTTCCAAAACAATACTACACACAAGGAACTAATCATCCATTGCTCCAAGAGCCAATACCACATAGGGCAAGTCAACACCACGAAGGGTGATCCAATACCACACCCAACAGGGCAACTCATACATGGCTACGATTAGCCGTTACCAAAAGATAACTCATACATAGCAACAAATAGCTGTTACAAACAGGTAACTCATACATTGCCACATAATCCGTGCCAGGGTGTCGCTACATAACCGGAGCCCACGACATCGCATCCTTAACCCGAGCCAGGGTGTCGCTACATAACTGGAGCCCAATGAAGTCCTTCCAATGTCCTTCAATGGTGAACATGACCCAAACAACAATGAAGTCCAAAGTTCATCCAAGAGATTGCGCCCTGAGTTTGATTTGGACAACAATCAAATTCCTGATTATGCAGCTTCTGAATTGTCTTCTTCCAATGTGCGGAAGCATTTTAAGACTGGATGACTTTTTGCATCTCAGCATGATGTTTATGACTATAGGGTCATTTTATCAAGTCATTCATTATGTTTTTGAAGTTATGTTTCTGAAACTGTTTTCCTTTTGCTTGAACATATGCTACAATATTTTGGATTAACAAATTTATCTATATAAATATTTAGTTATGGGTTAATATTTTACTTATTCTGTGTTCCCCTTTTTAATATTTTATTTATTCTGTTTTCCCTTCTTTTACTTATTTTGTTTTCCCTTTTTCCATATTATATATATATAGAGAGATATATAACTCATACTATTTAGGATTACTTTAATACATTTCTTAAATATTCGTTAAAGTAATTTAATAGATATATATCTCTTTCTTAGCTAAAATTTATTTTATGTTTGTTAAATATAAAATTTAGTTGATATCTTTTATATAGGTCTTTTTAATACTGTTATTTAAACACTCATAAGGATTTTGAATATTTACATATTATGATGTTATTCTTTAATTAAATTCGTGCAATATCCATCAACACCCGTGCGTAGGCACGGTTAACCTACTAGTTTGATATCAAATCATACTCCCCTTCCACTTTCTCACCAACTTAGAGGAGAAATGAATTGATATGAGTCTCACACATATTTTACTCTCTCTTCTCTTTCTTTCTTCACAACCAAATGAGATAAAACCTCTATTTCTCTTCATTCCCTCTCTTACTCTTTTCTCTTCACTCTAACTCTATGCTATCAAATGAAATCTAAGTGATACTCTTGGTTATACCATTAACAATTATTGCATGTATATCAATATTTGGTCTATATTCATATATATTAGACCGGGACCTGTCTTGGACCTTCATTGATACCTCTGAGTCCTTATGTATTTAAAATTTTAGAAAATAATAAAATAATTGTGAGTGAACTATGCAATTGTGTCACGTTTTACTATAAAAAAATATATGCTATTTTAGACGTCAAAACTATACAAAATTACAAGATATTATTTAAACACATTTAACTTGTCGACTAAACGCAATTCATTTTATTCAAACAAACACAAAAAATAAAGTAATTACTTTAACATTCTGATGAAAATTTATTTTGTAAGAACTGTCTAATTATACCACAATTATAAATTAAAAATATAACATCACAATTATGATGAAAAATTTATTTAGCATGAACTCTTTAATCAATATAATTATATTACAATTATAGGTTAACAACATAGAATTAATATTTAACAATACAACAACATATTTATGATTATAGTTATGTAACTCCATATATATAAAGGAATTGATGAATTTTGAGTTTGAATACCTCATTAGTGAGACTGGTTAAATAGCGGGATTCAAAATCTTCAATCCAAATTATTTGTAGGTCTAAAAATATTAACTCGGACCCAACCTATTGATGTCAACCAGCTCAGGTCAACCCTTGATCCAAAGGTCAAGCAAGACCAAGAGGGTCCCATGACTCAAACCAGAGCCAAGTCAGGTCTAAACAAGCTCACCAATGACTCCATTGACCCTGAAATTCGTGGGTTAAAAGGGCATTTATGTCCAAAGCATTCATAAAGGTTCCAAGCAAGAAACGATCCAAACAATTCTCTCAAAAAGGAGAATTGTCCAAAAAGGCAATCACCCCCTGGGATTATCATCACCTATGTAAGTATTGGCCATAGGTACCCATGGATTTGGGTACCCATGTCCATAGTGAGGTGATTTAAACATTATAGTATCCAACCATGTGTTGCTAGTCACATGTCTAGATGAATCTGGATAATGCATACCTAGACCTACCTCGTTAATTTGTTTATGAGATGGACTCGTCCCTGTGTATCCAGAAAATATTAAATATAGTTGTGAAGAAATTATGCAATCGTGCATTAATTTGTTTCCAATAACTTTATGTTATTTAAATAGATTTACTTTTTCCACTAAACACAATTCATTTTACTCAAACAAACATACAAAATAAAGTCATTACTTTAACGTTATGATAAAAATTTATTTACTAAGAACTGTTTAATCAATATAACATTACATTACAAATATGAATTAACAATATAATATTACAGTTATGATGAAAAAATTATTTAGCAAATTTTTTTTAGTTAATATAATACTATATCACAGTTATAGGTTAATAATATAACATAATTGCTTAATAATGCAACATCATACTTGTAGCATGATATTTCAATTATGTTATTACATCAATATATTGAGATTAAGGAATTGTGGTTCAGGATAGCTATGGTATGGGTATCTCATTACCACTCAGATATGTTCAACATGTTTGAAAATCTCTTGTCTTGATTATCGTGGGTCCACAAACATAAACCTGGATCCAAACTATTGTGAGTGTTACCTACATATCTCCGTGGACCTGGGTACCGATTACCCTTATTTTGTATTCCATCTTGCACATGTCAGTATGTTACGTCCAGCATTGTCTGACATGCCTATTCCTCGTTAAATTATTGTGCAAACACTTTCAAATGCCTTCCTTTCTTTTTATTTCTATTGTTTTGTTTTTATTCTGTTTTTACTGTTTTTAAGTTAAAAGTTAGTGATGATAGTAAATATATGGTCATGGTAGTTCTTTTTGGTTTCCTTTTTCATGTTGTTTATAATAATTATAATAATATGTATAATATAATAGGATAAAATAATTTTTTAAGTAATTATATATTTAAAATAATGCTTTAAATGTATAATATTGGAGAGGTTCAAAATATGGTAGTGATTGAAGTTGGCAGTGACAAATAGAAGAAGCTATTGGATATGCGATTGAATTTGTTTCTTAAGTTTTTATAAAACAATTATTTAATTAAATTTCACAAACAATAATATATTAACCGCAAGATTAAAAGTGATTTGAAGGATTAACTGTGTTCAATTCGACACTATAGTATATTCAAAATGAGTAAATAGATAAAGGATGGAGAAACACATAATGTTTTATCATTGTCCACTTCAAGAGCTATATCTAGTCTCTTCATCCATAAGTATTTCCTACTATTTTTCTAATAATTCAAGTATCGAATAAATATTCAGACAAAAGGAGGATCCACTTACTCCAAAATTAAGTTTTTTTAAACTTACTCCAAGAGTAAGTTTTTTAAACTTACTCCACATCTTAGCCATCAATTCTATGAAATCTAATGGTTTAGATCTACTCACTAATTCAAACCATTAGATTTTCCAAGAATTGATGGTCATAATATGGATTAAGTGTTTTAAACTTACTCTTCGAATAAGTGGATTCCGTCCCTTAACACAAATATTCTTTATCTAGCCATCAAGCCTCTTTAGGCTCTACCGCTCTTTAAGTATTTTATCAATTAACAAGCATCTCGAAGTTTTAAACTTAACTAAATTTTCTTTTAATATCAAGCCTCCACATGTTCTAATTCTCAAACAAAGATTTATGGTGGTCATTTATAACTCACGGTGGGTGAGTATATGAAGGCTTGAATCTAAAACTTATTTATAAAAATTATCCTCAGATTTACAACATAAACTCTCAGTTTTTTTCCTTTTCTATTTGCTTAGATGACTTCCATACAAGATATATAAAATTTTACACAACTTTTTGTCTTCAAAATTGTACAAGATGGATCTCTCAAGATCGATAGTTCCAAACTTCAAAAGCACTCTTCATTTACAGGTGATCTTCCATGTCTTCACAAGCACCAATGATCTTCAACTTAGCACTCGTTTTGGAATAACATTTATTACAGTATGTTCCCTTCTGTCTAGTATTGAGAAGCATATAATGTAAGGATAATTACATCATATGTGAAGGGATGTGTTCTTAAGCAGTTCAAAGTTGCTTTTTGATTATTATGTTGTTTGTGTGATTTCTGTTGGTGCAGCAAAAGCGATCGTTGCGCATCATTGGTCACAAAACAATCAAATAATGCATAGAATAAATAGAAGAGAAGAAACGAATAATTTAGTAACAGGGTTCGGCCAATTGTGCCTACGTCCTCGGGAGCGTTGAGCGACTACCAAGATATTATTAGAGAATAAGGATTACAAACCCTATCACACCCATGGGTCCAATTGTCCATGGGGTATTTCTATTTGATGCTTATATCTGATGCACATTACAACAAGGGACATAAGTCCAATATATAACATTGGTTACTCAACTCTATTCCAATACAAGGTGATGTGAGACTAATCTAATAACATATTTCAAGCATCCCAACAATTTCATCTCCTTTGTCTATAAAGAGGTTAGAGTACAAGGTTATGTATTTCCAAGAGTATCAAATTTCTCTTAATAAATATAACTCATAACAAAAGATAAATTATTTACTTCAACCACTGAAATCATGATATATGTCCTATTTTTTTAGTTTTTAGAAATACTTTTTTAAAAAATTGGTTAAATATAACATTAGTCATGACTTTAGTTGTTGAATAATATAACTTATCTCGTGATAAAATGAGATATTTTATTCTCTTTAAATAAGATTAATAATTGAAACAACAAACATTAGAATGTGTATATAAGTTATTTAAAATAATTTCAAATAATTGGTAGAGTAGAGATCATATATACTTCATATAATAAATCAATTAAAATCATTAGACGCGATTGCTCATTAGATGCAATTGTCACTTATTTGCACTTGTGATTAGATGCATGTGTTACTAGTGCAATACTCAGTGGTTAAAATTAATAAGAAATAAATAATGATTAATTAATAATAAATCACTAATAATTAATAAAATGGTAAAATTTATAAAAAAACATGGTAAGTTTATGTGTTTTTCAAAGTTACCATGTGAACTATTTTTTGTTGTTGTTAATTACTCTTAAATTATACATGTTTGTGAACTTGGTTCCCTAGTAGGATAATGTTAAATTGCTAATAGGCTAACAAAAAATGCTACTAATGAACTCATAAACACTACCATGTAGGTTAGTTAGTGTTTATTACGATAGAGGAAATCACCGTCAAAATACAAATATATTGAGAAGATGATAGATAAATTTAAAATTTAAAGGATGACAATACAACAATATTGATATAAAAATTAAAATTAAACAATAATAATCTACAATTAGGAGTGAACAGAACTCGACCCTACCCACTCATCCAGTTTGGTCTGATCATGATCGAACTCAAATATGATGAGGTTTCATAGGGTTTAGGGTTGAGTTCAGATTAAAAAATTAGATGCAATAAATATTTAGGTTGGGTAAAGGATAATCATGACCCGACCTGACTATGGTCACTCATTCATCATGTTTGTATGTGTGTCTATTCAATTATGTACATGGTAATAATATCTCTTTGGTCGAAAATATCATTGATTCTTTATTTTTTTTCATCATATACATACATATATCTTTTGGTATGTCAAATTACATATTCATACTAATAAGTAATATTGAAAATGTTTTATCTAAAAGGGATATATATTATATTTAATCGAATCTACGGTCACGTTCGGGTTCAAAGACTGGTATGATCGACATTTGGAGTCGGGTTAGGGCTGGGTAAAGTCATGCTCACCCTATATACAATCGAGATTTAAACAAAATGCGTCAATAAGAATTTTTCAGTGTTAGTAATTTAATATTTTTTTTTGCAGGACCAATTTTACTAATAAATTTAAAATTTCAAGAGTAATAAGCAAAGGCAGTTAATAGTGACTAATTATAAAATAGTTTAATCAGTTTTTACGGACTTTTTTTATTAATAAAAATATTTTTATAATGAAATAATGAATAATCCACCACAATCAAATAAATAACAAATATTTGTTGTAACTAATTATGTTAAGTCATTGAGACTAATACACCAAAATAAATACAAAATCTTTCAACAATAACTTACCTTAAGGGTAAAAGGACAACAATATCATATCTTCTTCACCTCTTTGAATTGAGACGCAGTTTCAATCATTAATAATGCTTCTTCCATATGTCAAAGATTTTTTATGTGTTTTATCTACAAAAATATAGTGATTTTAATTTTTGAAACATGGTAAAAACATATATCTCTTATTTTGATATACACCAAAAATTAGGGTTGCAACAACACTTGATGTTGGAATTATGTTTAAGTAAAATAGATTATAATCATATCATGTTACAAGAAGAGTATATGCTAGAATTTGTTATATTGGATTTTGGGTTGAGGAGCGTGAGTATGAGTATCTATGTAGACAAATATTGAATTCGTTACCAAGAAAGATGAAACAAATATGGATACCGTTTTTAAATGCAAGTATAAGGTTATGTACTGTATTACACCACCATTTTTCTCCAATAACAAGTAAGGGTTTAAATACTCTCCTTGAACTTTCCAATAATAGATTAATAGATTTGATGACTAAAATAATTATAAGTCACATATTATCATAATAATATATAGATCTGGCCTATCTAGAATTGAAAAAAAATGAGTTGAACACGTTTTGATTATATATACATGTTATTCTCGTATATACATTTCCAATAATAGATTAATAGATTTGATGACTAAAATAATTATATGTCACATATTATCATAATAATATATAGAACTGGCCTATCTAGAATTGAAAAAAAATGAGTTGAACACGTTTTGATTATATATACATGTTATTCTCGTATATACATTCAAAATAAGAATAACACGTAGATAAAAACAAATATAAATTATATAACTTAAAAATATAATATATATTATATAATGTGTCACACTGTCACTCTTAGAATCAGTAAAAAAAAAATTGTATTAATTCTACTTGATACAGTTAAATAAGTTAATGGGGCAATTTGTATTTGACAAACCTGTTAACTTATGAAAATAACTGAAATAGGAGACCAAAAAAAAAACTGAAATAATTATAATAAATATTTTATTAAAAATGAGTATAACATCTATCTGCTACTATAATAATTTTTACAATATCTCATGCACTTATTTATATTACTTATATTTAAAAGTCAATGTTAATTAAATATAAATAGTAGATGATATAATAATATAAAATATTCATAACGAAAAATATGTATGCACTAATAGTATAAGAGTTTTTACATTGTCGGTGAATTATCTATCATTCATTTTTAATAATTATCAACTCTTAAATAAAACTAATACATACATGTGAAAATATCTGTAAATAATCAGTAATAATAACCTCTTATGGATACTCACATATTTTCAATAATAACCGTAAATATTGTGGGTTTGGGAATGGGAAAAAATTACCGACAACCGTCCCGACCTCTTGGCATCCCTTAAATAAGAAACAAACATAAATTGTTACATCATTTATAATAATAATCTCCTGGAAATAAAGTGTTACGCTTAACCCAAAATGAATCTCATTTCAGAAAAATATTCTATATCCATTTTAAAATAAACATAAGATAAGAAAACATATTAAAGAAATTCAATTAAACAATAAATTTGGCTAAAATTTGTAAGAAGTAACAACCTGTTTCCTATTTTATCAATTAAAGTTAATTCTTATTATTTACTCTCCTTAAAAGCATGGTTGAAAATAATAATTTAATACTCTCTTGAAATTACTTTTTCAACTAAGAATGTAATATCTAAGCACTATAAATAAAATATTTATATGGAATCAGTACATCCTCCATAATTTATTTATATTAATATAGACCAAATATGAATGATGAATGATAAATAATAAAATGACAATATAAAAAACTATAATCATATATCTTTTCTCATATTTGAAAATAAATTTTTATTATGTAGGTTATCAACAAGGTACTGTCTATTTGGGTAAGGGCCCCACTAGATTTTAAGATTAACTAAAATGTGAAAGTCAATTCTTCTTAGGAGTTATACTTATTAATAGGAGCAATCATATACCTCAAAAAGATTAATCATTTACCAATAAGACGAGAAATACCATTGATTATTATAATTTTTTTTTGACTTAAAGCAGTACAATGGAAAAAGCAGAGTTTGTAGAGGCTTTTTCCACATAAATAAAAATAAGAATAAAATAAATTACATAAATCCCCATGAGTTTAAAGGAAATATATATAATATTCCTCTATTTTTTAAATACCTCCCTTTGATATTACATTATTAACTTAAAAGTTAAAATGAAAGAGTAAAATACTAAAATATATTATAATTCAACCAACACATCTATTATTCTTTCCATAATTTCTTCCTACATACCTTTTGCATAAGGAATCTGGCAAGAGCAGGCTTCAAATATCTTGCTTATAGAGAATGTAAGGTTCTATGTGAACAATGCATTTAGGACTGTCCATAGAGCTCATGCATCAACCAATTTCTCAACTTCCTTCCCAATAGAGTCACATTTTCTATCTTAGACATAAAGAGATGAAAGAATTATGTGAAATTAGAGAAAAGGTAATTTTGTCATAATATTTCATTAAATGACATGTGATATGCACAAGATACTATCCTTTAACGGTTTACTAACGCCAGAGAGGTAGTGAGTATAAAATCAAGGGTAGTTTACATGTTACTCATAAGAATGTATGTATAGTACATACATTCGTGGTTAAATATTCCAACACATACCTCCTTCTATATGCATAATAACCATTAAGAAGAAGAATAATGATGTCGATGAAGGTCTTTGTTCTCGTAGTATCGGTTTTAGTCCCTTTTGGTGATGCTTTGAGTAGAGATGATTTTCCACCTCACTTCTTGTTTGGTGCATCAACATCAGCTTATCAGGTTCTCCTCCACTTCTATATCTCTAGCTTTATATATGAACAACATAATAATAATTTCATCCATGTATTACTATATACTTATCATTTTTTGTGTAACTAAGGATATCCTTAAGGAATTAATTTGTTTCGGTTGCGTTGTTGTTCCTCAATAAGTGTCATTCTCAGTAACCTTTGACATTTTTGTTAATGTAGGTATATTTTTATTCTTTTACTAATACTATTAAACCATGTAATTGGAATTATGTGAAAGGTTGAAGGAGCAGCAAATGAGGATGGCAGGAAGCCAAGCATATGGGATACCTTCGCACATGCTGGCAATGGTGCTTTTTCTAAAATTTACTTAGTCTCATTATATACTTTATTTCTTTGTGATATTTTTAGTTTTTGGTCTTCTTAATCTCAACTTAACTTAAGGTTAATGATTAAATATTTTGTCTCCATTTATCAATTGCCAATCTGATTTTTTATTTATTAAATGTTCATTTCTATTTATTAAATGTTCATTTCTATTTTCTTAATTTGTTTCCTTTGAGTTTCATTCTATTTGCGAGATAAGTTTTGAAAAAAAATGAAGAAAGATAAAAAAATAGTCATCAAATATATGACTCTCAAACTTTTATTTTTCACCATTACACTTTAAAAACTAACTTGCAGACAAATCCTAAATATTTGTGAGACAACAAGTCATACTATTTGTCTATATATATATTATGTAGCTTATACTAGATCACGTTAAGCGATACCTTTTTAATAAAGTGTTTCTAATACTTAAAGCCTATTTTGCTAAAAACTCCATAGTTTAAGTCATAGTTTAATAAATTCCTCTAGGTTAGTTACAAAATAAAATGAGACATGTTGAAAATTTCTCTTAATTACAATCACTAATGAATTTCCTCATTTCAATTAAATTTTGCAGCAAACCTGTACCCGGGTAATGCAGACACTGGAATCGATCAATATCACAAGTACAAGGTAAATAGATGTGGTATGTTTTGTTGAAAAGTAGATGTGGAATATGCATGCACAAGAAGAATCTTTATATATGCATGTACTACGGAGTGAGACTAAAAGAAGTTGGATGAAAAAACAAATAAAGCATAAAATGAAATAACATTTGTATCTATGATAATTATATTGAGATTACACTTTTACTCTTAACATCCAATGGAAAAAAGAACTTCCCTCTCTATTACTTGAGAGGAGCCATACTCTGTACTGTAACCCTGTGAATAGCAACCGTCTCATATTTGACATATTTCAAAGACTGATTTTATTGATCTTTCAACAACAAAATGAGTTTAATTGATCTTCATATTCAGAGACCGGGTTTATTTGATCTTCTTTACTTAAAAACCTTTCTAACATAAAGGTTTTTCTTGTATTTATTTGTATATTATTATATAACTATGCAAATACATTCATTTTATGTAGGAAGATATCCAACTCATGGCCAAAATGGGATTAGATGCATACAGATTTTCCATATCATGGTCAAGACTCATTCTAGGTACAATCACATAAATGTTACAAATGACAGATTCTTTTATGTGAGCAAGGACATATAGAGAAAAAATTATTCTAGAATTAGAATCAGTGTTAAATTGCGGACCGCATCAACTGATGCGGCCACAATATTGTGATTGTGGTGACTGCCGTAACCGCATCAAACCGTAATTACGGTGTGACTCCGAATCACAATGATTGAGCCACATCGGGTAGCAACACAACCACATCGGACAACATTTGGACCGCATCAGGCCACATCTGATTCAAAAATATTGTTTTAATAACAAAATAATTCACACTGCAACGGATGCAATCCGCATCGGAATGGCTACAGTTACCGCAATCACAGTAGCCGCAATAGTTACCGCAATCAAGACTGCAACCACAATTTAAAACACTGATTAGAACTAGCGTCTAAAATAATGTCACCATACACTTTGTTTGATTTTGGTGCATTGCATATAAGCATATAAAACTTTAGTTTCATGCATCAAACAGTTATATTATTTTGTAGCTTGACTTTGATATTAATGTGTTCGCAGATGGTAAAGGGCCGATCAATCCTAAGGGATTACAATATTATAACAACCTTATCAATGAGCTAATAAGCCAAGGTTCTTTTGCAAGCTACATTTAACTTTTAAAGTTTAATTAACACCTAAGAAATTTTTTTCAAAGTTTCATGCTAATGCCTATTTATTCTTGTCTGTTTTTCCTGCATCTTGTAGGAATCCAAGCTCATGTTACATTAGTACACTTTGATCTACCACAAGCACTTGAAGATGAATATGAAGGATGGGTTAGCCGAAGAATTGTGTATGGTTCCTAAACTTCAAGTATCCGATTGCATCACCTTATTATGCTAGATATGAGTTAAAACATTCTTTTTGTGATTAACATATTAAATATTACAGAAAAGACTTCACATCATATGCTGATGTATGCTTCAGAGAGTTTGGTGATAGAGTTAAATATTGGACCACAGTGAACGAAGGAAATGTGTTTGCAGTTGGGGGCTATGATTCTGGATTAATACCACCTCAAAGGTGTTCTCCTTCCTCTGCACAATCCTTAATATCTAACTGCTCGAGGGGCAATTCCTCAACTGAGCCATATTTGGTAGCCCATCATATGTTGTTAGCACATGCAACAACAGCAAATTTGTATAGAAAAAAGTACCAGGTAACACCATTCTTATTTGTTTACAATGGTGATTTACAAATGATGTATCCAATGTTTAAATTGCGGGCCACATCACCTAATGCGGCCGCAATATTGTGGTTGCGGTGTCCGACACAACTGCATCACACTGCAATTGCGGTATGACTCCAAATCACAATAATGTGGCCACATCGGGCCGCAACGCAACCGCATCGGACCGCATTTGCACCGTATCAGGCCGCATCGGACCGCATTTGCACCGTATCAGGCCCATCGGACCGCATCAGATTCAAAAATATTGTTTTAATCACAAAATAATTTACACCGCAACGGCCACAATGACCGCAATCGCAGTAACCGCAACCATTATCGCAATCGTGATCGCAATCGCAGTAACCGCAACCATTACCGCAATCGTGACCGTAACCACAATTTAAAACACTAGATGCACCAATCAACACATATGAACCCAATAATTTCCATCCACAAAAATTGATACTACTAGTTGGGATTGCAGTCCACAATGGGACAATAAGAGATTTACACATAAGCATCCAATAAGTAGACCTGACACAACATCTTGACCCAAAATCTTAACTCATTAGGTTTATGGGGAGTTAGGATCTTCTCCATTAATGGAGAGACAAGTGCTTCAAAAACCAAAGGAAAATGCAACCTTCAATATATCCTTTTGATTACAATGAAATTGAACTTTTGTCATTAAAAACAAAGAGAAATATGCACTTGTTGCTCCTTTAATGGAGATGATCATAATTCGTTTATTGTCCTATCTACTTATAAGGTCTTAAATTATCCATTCTTAATCAACCACCCTTCAACAAATTCACACTTTCAATCCAAAACTAACAAATGTATCAAACACCAATAACATAATAAGGGAGGATATTATATAATGTGATAATTATAATATGATAATTAAGAGGATAATAACCATTACATTATTTTGTTTTGAAAACAATCTCTGGTACATGCAGGACAAGCAGCAGGGAGCTATTGGGTTTAATCTCCTTAGTTTTGGTATTTTTCCTCTAACAAATACTAGTGAAGATATAAATGCTGCTAAAAGGGCTCAAGACTTCTATCTTGGATGGTAAGTGAGATTTTAGTAGTGATATATGTCTAATATATTTGTTATCATTATCCTAGTGAAGGATACCTACAAATCCAATACTATATTTTTCTTAATAAACTAAAAACCACATCTTTTTATACCTAGGCATTAATTTCTAGACCTGATTTTATCTATGCTTTGTTGTTGCAGGTATCTGAATCCATTTACTTTTGGAGAATACCCTCATACAATGAGAAAGATTGTTGGCTCAAGGCTTCCTTTATTCAGCAAAAGTGAATCCAATCTGGTTAAGGGCTCAATTGACTTCTTGGGAGTAAATTATTACTTGTCATTTTATGTTAAGAACAACCCTAGCAGCCTACAGATAAAGGATAGAGATTACACGCTAGATACGGGTGTGGAAATTCAACGTATGTATATGTTCTAAGCCAACCAGTTTTTACCACATAATAAATTCTATATTGAGGTTTAACAAGTAACTTATATGTTAGTATCTCTTTATTCCATGAGATCTCATCCTTTACATGGTGAGCCCAATTGCGGCATAACCATAATTTTGAGATTACATGTCAATAGTTGTGATTTTTATTTTCTGTAATTTCCTATAAGTTTGCGATTTTTCTAATGCTACTACCTGTTAATTTAATAGTTCTAATTCTTAGATAATCTCTAGTAATCCATGGACTCACTCACCCGGATGGAAATTTATTTTACATGCAAATATGTCATATCTCATACACAGTCCCTACCCTAGTATTCATATAATGCAATATGCTCCTAATGTTCAAATCCAAGATTGAGTTTCTTAAATGAGACAACCATTTTCATTTTCTTTCATACCTCTATCATATTACACCAGTCTTTCCTAACATAATCAGTAGCACTATTTGTTGATAACTCAAGTCTATACTTCTATGTTTACTCTTATATACAATTGTTTTATGTTTTGTGGAACTGAGACAACTATTTATGTTGTTTCCGTTTGTAGCTATCCTTGGAATTGAACCCTGGGCATTGCATGGCTTGCTTGACTCATTGAAGAACACTTATGGAAATATTCCAATATACATTCATGAAAATGGTATGCATCTCTATCCCTTGTTTCTATGTAATTTTAATTTTTGTATATCCTTGTGTCCTGCATCAACATTGCAAAATTCCCTATTATAAAAAGAAACGTCCAAGTGGTATGATAAATCCTTTAACTTCACAGGTCAACCAACAGATTGGGATTCATCATTGGAAGATTGGTCAAGGGTGAAGTGCTTGCATGATTACATTGGGAGCATACCTGATATACTGAGGTACTTTTGTCTTTCACTTCTAAGTAGAGATGTTACGAAGGTATAATGATTTAAATTACGGTAACGATCGCGATTAAGTTGCATTTACTGCAATTGCAAAAATATGTTGTTAATGTGGCTGCAATTTCAGTCACAATGTTATTTTAGAGGACTCCTAAGCCACAATATTGTATCTATAATTGCAATTGTGGAGTGAAATTTAAAACACTGTTATTATTAAATGAGGGTGACACCTTAGATAGGAAACTATGAGTTTCTAATCATTGAAGAGAAAATATTTTTAAAATTTTATTAGATACATGTATTTCATAACAGAATATACATGTGTCATAATTAGGGGAGGAGCCAAGGTGGTCAATGCAATCATACTCTTTACATTGAAATATTAGAAATAATTGAGAACTAAGGTCACTTTACTGGCTCAACCACTTGAATGATGATCAGCTGTCCTCAAATTGTGTCCTCAACTCTGTCCCATCCAATCATATTGTTTATTAGAAAAATTGAATAGTAATGACCAAAATTTAAACTGTATGTTATTTTATATTGTATCAAAATTTAATTAGATGAGACAGAGTTGAGGATACAATTTGGGAACAGGTCATCTTCCTTGATCTTCATCCCTTCATAATACTCTAATCACTCAAATTTCTCATCAATAGTTGTGATCATGCACTTTACATAAAAAGCGTACTCTCATTTTATAGAAGCCATATACAACAACTTAACAAGATCTTCGTTTCAGTATTTCCTTATGTATATTTTCTTTGCTGACCATCTTTTCCATTATTCTTGTCACAATGAAAGGAATGGAGCAAATGTAAGAGGTTATTTTGTATGGTCATTCTTGGATGTGTTCGAGATACTAGGAGGATTTGAAATAAGTTTTGGTCTACATTACATAGATATGAATGATCCAACCTTGAGGAGACAACCTAAGTTATCTGCTTTGTGGTACTCAAATTTTCTGAATGGAAGGACTATGGACCCATTGATCACTATGGAAATTCAAAAGAAGAACCCATCTATGGTTCTTTCAACTTCTGTTTCCAATAATCCCATACTGCAGAAGGTGCAACTTAAAGCAATTAGTTCTAGTTAAAATTGAAGTTTCTCTCATTGTCTTCTATGGTCACCATTTGCTACTTTTATGTGCCCATATTGTTGTTTTCCATAGTTCATTCTTATATGATTGATAAAACATGTACGAGAAGATGTGTTGAATGAAATCTGAAGGAAGTTGATTTAGAGTCTCAATATTGCTCATTTTGCATCACTTATTAAGATATCAAATTCGAATAAAGATTGAGTTTGTCCTCATATAACTAGTATATACATTTGATAGGACATTAATCCTTTGATACATATTGTCAATCCTACCAAATGAAAAAAAAGGATGGGTATTGTTGTAGTACTATTATATATATTGAAATATCGAAACTGCAACTGAAATAAGCTCAAGTAACAATATTCTACTCCATTTAAAGAAGAAAACAAAATTAGTATTCTGCAATTATCTGTATCTTGGATCTGGATGAGATGTGTGTTGCTTTGACCAAAACAAAGAGAAAATCTCCAAATATTGCTTCATGTTATGATTATTTTAATCACAGAAATTGTAAAAGCATTACACATTTAGTAAAACTTCAGGAAATTATCATATTAATCATTCAAATGCTAAGTATTAGTAACATTAGTCCATGATGACAACGTGAAAGGACTTTAAAAGGGCACAAGACTTTCATCTAGTGAGATTTTGGGGAATGAGCCTTGTTTCACACAAGCATATAATGATGTTGTTTACAAGATTTGAATATATGACCTCATATTCCACCACAACAATTGTTTTAGTCAAATTAATAATACAATTTGAGGACCGATGTTAATAACCTAAAAACATGGACTAATACAACATACACTTAAACTTCACCAATTGAAATATGGTTTAAACAATAGGAATATAATTCATATTTAAAAATGACAGAATATAATCTTATCTTTGACTTAGGTGAGCATAACCAAAGAGTGGTTCATTTGTCAAGAAGACAAAAAGCACAAGATGTTAGGTTATTTTACCAATAAAATGGTTCATGTATTTGGGAGTTACTAATCTGAATTCAAGTGCCTAAATGTTATGGTGATTGACAATTAATGGACAATTTAGTAGAAGTTAATACGCCAAAAACGTCTTTAAAAGCGGTTCTTCAACGACACATCCTAGAAAAATGCTGTTAAATATAAGGCGAAGGAAAATTAGACAGCATGTCTTTAAGAAATCGCTGTTAAAATTGATAAGTGGATATAACATCAACAACACAACAGTGAATATTGTAACACCCCAAACTTTAAGTCTTTAAAATTATAGTATCAGTCCTCGGATCCTCGCTTGAGCGAGAGGTACTCGCTTGAGCGAGAAAGGTTCACCTGGGAGGGTGAAATCCTGAGCTATACTTGGCAATTTTGGGTAATGTAATCGATTACACTGTCCTGGTAATCGATTACATGATGATTAAAAGCATCAGATATGTACATCTGACACAATGTAATCGATTACACCATGTTGGTAATCGATTACATCGCGACGATGCCTCTATAATTAACACTGTGTAATCGATTACACACTTCTGGTAATCGATTACATCGTATTAATGTAATCGATTACACCATGTTGGTAATCGATTACATCGCGACGATTCCTCTGTAATTTACACAGTTTAATCGATTACACTATACTTGTAATTGATTACACTTATCGCAGTGTCTATAAAATAGAAACCCAAAACACATTTTAGGGTTAGAACTTTGAAGAGAATAGAGAGAAGAGAGCTTTTCAAGAGCAAAGAGCCTTAGGACTCATCTTAGAGCTTGAGAAGAGGTAAACCTCTTGTTCCTAACTCTTCTTCTTCCTCTCTAACTTGTTTTGGGTATGTTGGATTCATTTTCAAAACATGAGAAACCATGGAAACTCATCCTTTAGAGTTATGGTTCGTTTTATGTTGTTTTTATCTTGTAAACTATTGGTTTAGAGTTGGTATTTGATGAATGGAAAGTTTTATGGGTTATTCATGAAAAACCCCCAAAAACCCCCAAAATGAGAACATGAGTATAAAGAGAAAGAGATGAAATGTTAGATGTGGATAATGAGTAGTGCTTTGATGTTGTTATATGAGATGAACATGTATGCTTTGATATTTAGAAACTTGTATTGAAGTAGTTTTGGAAATATTGAAATATGAGATGTTATGCATGTTTTAGATGGTTGAATATTGATGATGAATATTTTGTATGATTAAATGATGCAAAATAAGTTGTTTATGTGATATTTGGAATAAATGACTAACATTGTTGTTATTGGTGGAAATGAGAAGAGATCCTAAGGTTGGAGGAAATCGCGGAGGAGACTTTTAAAGTTACTCGGAACCGATCCCCAACACTCACCAAGGTAAGGGATAAGTGGCTCTAAATCATACTTACTGATATGAATGAGGTATGTGAAAGAGGTAATGGTTTAAAATGATGCGTCTGTAATTTATGCATTATGTTGGAAAATGCGTGACTTTTCTGTTATAAAAATGAAAGTAACATTGTTGGGGGAGGCCCAATGAAAAGATGACTCTGATGAAAGTAACATTGTTGGGGGAGGCCCAATGAAAAGATAACTCCGATGAAAGTAACATTGTTGGGGGAGGCCCAATGAAAAGATGACTCCGATGAAAGTAACATTGTTGGGGGAGGCCCAATGAAAAGATGACTCAAATGAAAGTAACATTGTTGGGGGAGGCCCAATGAAAAGATGACTCCGATGAAAGTAACATTGTTGGGGGAGGCCCAACGAAAAGATGACTCCGATGAAAGTAACATTGTTGGGGGAGACCCAATGAAAAGATGACTCAGATGAAAATAACATTGTTGGGGGAGGCCCAATGAAAAGATGACTCCGATTAAAGTAGCATTGTTGGGGGAGGCCCAATGAAAAGATGACTCAAATGAAAGTAACATTGTTGGGGAGGCCCAATGAAAAGATGACTCCGATGAAAGTAACATTGTTGGGGGAGGCCCAATGAAAAGATGACTCAATTGAAAGTAACATTGTTGGGGGAGGCCCAATGAAAAGATGACTCGGAGTAATGAAAGTCATATGCATGTTATAGGATATATAGTATGGGATATATATTCTATAAGGTGAATATGAAGGATGAGAACTGAATGTCACAATGAAAGTCATATGCATGTTATAGGATATATAGTATGGGATATATATTCTATAAGGTGAATATGAAGGATGAGAACTGAATATCACAATGAATGTCGTATGCATGCTATAGAGTATATAGTATGGGATATATATTCTATAGGGTGGATATGAATGATGAGAAGTAGGAGGTTTCGAAAGAACGTAGTAGGCGTGCTATAGAATATATATTATGGGATATATATACTATAGGACGAATATGAATAACGTGGAAATGAAAGAAAGAATATATGAACGTTTACATTTACTTATTTGTGGTTATGATTTATATCAATGCTTAATTGTATTTGAATGTGGATTATCATGTGATGTTAGTTTTGAACTAATGACTTACTCCCTTTTGTTTTGTGTGTTGTTTATGATAATCCCATTGTAGGTAAAGGAAGGATTTTGAGAAGAAGCTCACTTAGGAAGCTTTTGTGTTTATAAACCTATTTGTCTTTATTTGCTACTTGACGTTGTAGTTAATTTGATAACATTATGGGATGACTGTAAATCCGTTTAGATTAATATTGATATGTGTAGTTATGGGCTTTATAACTTTGGGAGACCCATAACTGGTTGTATGTGGTAAATGCTATTTGAATGAATTACGCTGTTGATGAGAACTCTTCTACAACGCATTTTTAGATATGTGTTGTGGATTTGATATATTATACAGCACGTTCTAAAACATGCGTTGTTTATTAGATAAGTTTTAAAAAATTACAATTTATGAACAACATTATCTCATGTATTAAATTGTTTTCGAACCCCCAGAATTCGTTTTGCTTCGTGATATGGGTTTCTCACGTGAAGCAATAAAGATATCAGTTTCCATAAATCTTTGAGTCTATATAGTTAGCATGTTAGTTATACTTAATGATTTCATTCTAACTACATCATTGAAAGAAAATGAAGTTCATGAGAGATATTGATCTATCATGTAAGAATGCATCATGGATGCTTAAATTGGAACTTAAAACTATTTTTCCTCGGATTGAAAGATGTGGGGATCCTTCCGTTTTGTTGATTTTCGTTGATCGTGAGGTGTTTTAGTGATTTATTTAATTTTTTTTCATTTATGATTTATGATTTTCATTTGATCCATCATATTATATGTTTATGTAACATGAGGATAAAATTGAGGTTGTTGTGAAGGAGAATTATATTCCACAATTGTCAAATAAACTTAGAGAGGGTTTTGACTATATTGTTGAAAACTTTAATGTTGTGCTCAATGATGGGTATATATGTATTTTCAAAAAATCATTAGAAGCTAATATTTCAAGATGAATCAATGTTGAAGAGGTGATTCATTTTTTCTGTTTGTAATTATTGAATTTGTAACTATGTTTAAAAGCCATTATTCATTAAATCTTATGAATATTATTACATGGAATTATACACAATTGTAGGGGGTGCTGACACAAAGTATATTGATTTTCTTAATTCTATTTTGGACAATGAAGAAGATCAATAATATCCCTGATTGAACAATGTTGATGCATGCATGTTAATTTCTTTTCTTTCTTCTGTTTTATTGTCTTTTTTTTTGTTATTTTCTATTTTGGACATTAATTACTATTTTGGGTGAAAGTGTGCATGTCAAGAGGAACACTTTGGAAAGCTCTCCTTATATGACTTGGTTTTGATGAGGACAACTTGTGATAACATGAGCTTGAAGATCACCAACAAATCAACATGCTTAAGCCTTCCGATTGGTATCTTGCTTAGACTAGATTAGTTTAGGTTGAGTCCAAGGCTTAAGTCACCTAATACATATCTCAATTGCATAAATCTTTTAAATCTTTTTCATCTTGAGATATGTCATTCATAATATGTTCATGCATCATATAAATACATGTACATGTGCATTCTAGGCATAATCTAAGTATTAAACATGTATGAATTTAAGTGCATAACATATTTGAAGTTTTTACACATGAAAGTGTGCTGTTAATCGATTACCACTTGGCTTAATCGATTAATCTAACTGTTTGCACAGTGTAATCGATTACAACAAATGTCAATCGATTAATCTAACATTTTTGTGAAGCTTAATCGATTAAAGCTGTCGTTAATCGATTAACTGGGCTTTTATTTCAATTCTTTATAAACTGCATTTTCAGAATTGATCTCATAAGTTGCATGTTAATTTTTTAGAGAGTTAGAGCATATTTTCGTGTTAATTGTTGCTTCTAGTTGTAAATGCATTTGTGAGCTTAGAAAAGAGAGAATTCTATGCTTTAGGATTGAGTGCTTTTCATGATACATTTCTCATCTTTTCTTGTCACATGTTCTTGCATTTTTACATGATTCTTGATTAGATGTTTACACATTATGCATTCTGTTTTTCACTAATACATCTTTCATACTGCATGAGCTTGTATTAGGTGATTAGAGTAAAGCCTTATCTTGTTAGATATAAGTCTTGTTATAGCTTAAGTTTACTCTGTATTGTTTTGTTTGAAAAAGTGTTGTAATTGTGGGAATCTCAAGGTGTCATATCACTAAGAGATTGAGTGTGTCTTCACTGAGTGTTAGACTTAGGGATAAGTAAAGAACAAGGTTCTTGGCTGGGGCTACGCCGAAAGAAAGGTTTTCTTTGTCGGTAGGAAGGGAGTCAAACCATAGAATAGGTTTCTTTTTATCTTGTAAGTGTCTAATTGTTGTAATTGGATAGTGTGTATGTAATTAACATTCATTAAATTATAGTGAAGAAAAATCTCCCAAATCAGCCGGGAGGTCTGGATGTAGTTTGCGGTGGACAAGCAAACGAACCAGGATAAAATTCTTGTTGCAGGACTTTTTCTATCTCTATCTCTTTATTGCATTTGATTGATTAATTTGTTAAGTAGATTTAATTGATAATCTGTGTCTATACTGTTTTACTTATACTCTGATAATATTCTGTAAGCCTGGTATAATCGTTTCATTATCAATTAATTGTCGAGCAAGAAACTGTACTTGCGTTTGCTTACTGTCTTCGTTTAATCGATTAAGTGTGGTGTGTTAATCGATTACTTCAATCTGTTAATCGATTAAGTGGACTGTGTTGAAAGTGTTAATCGATTACCCTGTTTCGTTAATCGATTAATCAAGGTGTTTTTCAGCATTAAGTGTTGTTTTCGAAAAGCGGACATTCTAACCGCTACACCTATTCAACCCCCCCCCCCCCCTTCTAGGTGTATTGTAATCACTGATACCTAACAAGTGGTATCAGAGCTAGTGCGAAGTGCTAGCTCAACCGCGTATTCGTGATCCTTAGGGAAAAACGAATGGGTTCGTCAAACCCATTTGGTGGTGATGGTTCATCCATTAATCGACCACCTATATTCAGTGGTGAAGGGTATGCCTACTGGAAAGTCCGCATGCAAATTTTTATTGAAGCCATAGACTCGGATATTTGGGAATCCGTAGTCAACGGCCCTTTCGTTCCACAACATCTTGTGGACAATGAACCTAAAGACAAGCCTAAAAGTCTATGGACCGATGATGAGCGCAAAAAGGTGCAGCATAATCTACGCGCCAAAAATATCATCACATCGGCCCTATCCTATGATGAGTTCTTTAGAGTATCACAGTGCCAAAATGCAAAAGAAATGTGGGACACTTTACAAGTGACTCATGAAGGCACTAGCGAAGTCAAGCGCGCTAGATTAAATGCGCTTACCCATGAGTATGAGTTATTTCGCATGTTACCTAGTGAATCAATCTGTGATATGCAAAAGCGATTTACTCATATTGTTAATCATTTAGTTGCTCTAGATAAATCTTTTGCCAGAGGTGAACTAACTAATAAAGTTTTACGTTGTCTTGACAGGAAATGGCAACCAAAAGTAACTGCAATTGTTGAATCCAAAGATTTGGACTCTATGCCTTTAGCTACTTGATTTGGAAAACTTCAAGAGCACGAAATGGAATTGGGGCGCTTGACTATGCACGAAGATTCAGATCGGAAAAAGAAAAACATCACATTAAAGGCCACGACCTCCAAATCAAAAGAAGATAAAGATGATGATGAATCTGACTCCGATCTAGATGATGAAACTATGAATCTCCTTGTTCGCAAATTTAGCAAATTCATCAAAAGAAAAGGAGGATTCAAGAAGTTTCAGAAGAAAGAAGCGAAAGAGTCAACCAACAAAGGCAAGAACAACAAAGATCGCTTCACTTGCCATGAGTGTGGAAAAGCCGGACATATGAGATTTCAATGTCCTACCTATCTGAAAAAGGTTGATTCAGAGAAGAGCACTCCCAGGGAATTCAAATCCAAGAAAGCTTACATTGTATGGGATGTACCTGAGGAGGAAACAACATCAAGCACTTCTAGTGAGGAGGAGTCAGCGAAGTTGTGTCTGATGGTCAGATCTGACAACAATGGCAACTCAGACTCACACGAGGATAATGATGAGGTATATTCCGACACCTCATCCACTTCGGATGACTTACCCTCTTATGAAGTTTTATATAATGCTTATGTTGAGTTACATGAGGAATTAAAGAAATTGGCTAGAATAAATGTTGATAAGAAAAGGGAAATCCTTAGAAATGAAAAGAAACTAAGCCAATTACAAAAAGAATTAGATGAATTAAAATTAGAAAATGAAACTTTAGATCTCATCTATTCTTGTAACACATGTGACTGCTCTGCTGATAATTTATGTCAAAAGCCTGTATGTGAGACTTGCGAGATTTTTCAAGAAGACAATCTTAAACTAAAAGAAAAACTCGAACGTCTCACAAACAGTAAACAGCAATTAGACACTCTGCTCAGTCAAACAAGAAATGTTGGTGATCGTACTGGTCTAGGTTATACTCGCTCTGCTAAAAACAAGAGACCATATAGAAAACCTGTAGTTAATACTAAGGATAAAAATCGTAGGCGCTCTCCTACTTGCTTTTATTGTAATACGTATGGTCATACTTCTTACTCTTGTTACATTAGAAAATATGGTATACCTAGCGGGGCTTATGTATGGATAAAGAAGGGAGATAATTCCCTAATCACTAACAGAAAAGGACCCAACATAATTTGGGTACCTGAGAAAAGCAGGTGATCTATTTTGCAGGTATGTCTTCGAACACAAGGACAAAAATGGTACTTAGACAGTGGATGTTCGAGACATATGACAGGTGACAGATCAAATTTCCTGGATCTATCACTTAAAGGAAAAGGATACGTCACGTATGGAGACAACAATAAGGGAAAGATACTTGGCACCGGAACAGTTGGTAACTCATCTCATACTCAAATTGAAAATGTTCTGTATGTTGAAGGACTAGAACATAATCTTCTAAGTATAAGTCAACTCTGTGACAAAGGTAATCGAGTATCTTTTGATTCTGACTGTTGCATCATTCGTGACATTTTATCTAATAATGTTAAATTTGTTGGTCATCGTATAAATAATATTTACATGGTTAACTTGGAAGATGTCACCACATTATTTTCAAAATGTTTCATTTCTAAAGAAGATGACATCTGGCTCTAGCACAGACGCGTTGCACACATCCATATAAAACATCTAGATAAATTGTCATCAAACCAACTAGTTGAAGGGCTACCAAAACTAAATTTCAAAACTAAAGAGATTTGTGACACTTGTCAAAAGTGTAAACAAACCAAAAATTCTTTTAAAAACAAAAATGTGATATCCACTTCAAGACCTTTGGAGTTACTCCATATGGACTTGTTTGGACCATCACAAATCATGAGTTTTGGTGGTAGCTACTATGCTTTAGTTATTGTTGATGATTTCTCTCGTTTTACATGGACATTATTTTTAATCTGCTAAAAGCGACGCTTTCAACTCTTTTAAAAATCTTGCCAAGCAAATCCAAAACCAATTTAACCTGAAAATAGTATATATACGAAGTGATCACGGGGGAGAATTTGAGAACTTTCAGTTCGACAAATTCTGTGATAAGCATGGCATTATGCATCAGTTCTCTGCTCCTCGCACTCCACAACAAAATGGAGTTGTTGAAAGGAAAAATCGTGTGTTAGAAGAATTAGCGAGAACCATGCTTAATGAAAGTAATACCCCTAAATATTTCTGGGCAGATGCAGTTCATACTGCATGCTATGTTATAAATCGAGTATTGTTATGGCCTAATTTGAATAAAACTCCTTATGAACTATTAAAAGGCCGTAAACCAAACATATCCCATCTTCACGCTTTCGGTTGCAAATGTTTTATATTAAATAATGGAAAGCGGGCTTTAGGAAAATTTGATTCAAAAGCCGATGAGGGAATATTTTTGGGATACTCGATTCATAGCAAAGCGTTCAGAATCTTTAATAAGTATTCTATGCAAGTTGAAGAGTCTATCCATGTACAGTTTGATGAATCTTCTCCAAAAGAGAAGAGAAAGGTTGTTTCTGATGATGTTGCAGGTGCTTTGGAAGAAGCATACTCAAAGAACATGGATAATGTAGAAGCAGCCGATGAAGAATGTCAAAACAAATCTCAGGAGCATTCAGATATGCCAGTTGTGTGGAAAACCAAGAAAGCTCACCCGATCGATAAAGTAATAGGTGACATATCTACGGGAGTGGTAACCCGTAGTTCCTTACGAAACTTCTGTAACTTCGTAGCTTTTGTTTCTCAAATTGAGCCTAAGACCATTGATGAGGCCATTGAGGATGTGCACTGGGGTATAGCTATGCAAGAAGAGCTAAACCAGTTCGAACGTAATAATGTTTGGGACTTGGTCCCTAAACCTAAAGATCATCCTGTGATTGGTACTCGATGGGTCTTCAAAAACAAGCTTGATGAATCAGGCTTGATCATTCGAAATAAAGCACGCTTGGTAGCCCAAGGCTACAACCAGGAGGAAGGTATCGATTATGACGAAACCTATGCTCCTGTAGCCAGATTAGAGACCATCAGGATGCTACTTTCCTTTGCATCGATTATGAACTTCAAATTATTTCAGATGGACGTAAAAAGCGCCTTCTTGAATGGCTATATTCAAGAAGAAGTGTATGTTAACCAACCGCCTGGTTTTGAAAATTTTAAATATCCGAACCATGTTTATAAACTTAAAAAGGCACTCTATGGTCTCAAACAAGCTCCTAGAGCTTGGTATGATAGACTTAGTACCTTTCTTTTAGAAAAAGGGTTCGAAAGAGGCTTGGTTGACACAACGCTTTTTATTCGTAAATCAGAAAACTCTGTATTACTTGTGCAAATCTATGTAGATGACATAATTTTTGGATCTACTAATGATATTTTGTGTAAGGATTTTTCTGAGATGATGCAGGGGGAGTTCGAAATGTCTATGATGGGAGAACTTATGTTCTTTCTAGGACTTCAGATAAAGCAACTAGAAAGTGGTATTTTCATCCATCAGACAAAATATTGCAAAGAGCTGCTCAAGAAATTTGAGATGAACAATTGTAAGGAAGCTTCCACTCCTATGGCATCTGCTTGCTACCTAGATAAGGACGAAAAAGGAAAAACTATAGAGGTAACAAAGTATCGAGGAATTATTGGGTCTTTACTTTACTTAACTGCAAGTAGGCCTGATATCATGTTTAGTGTATGCATGTGTGCTAGATTTCAGTCATCTCCTAAAGAATCACATCTTACAACTGTTAAAAGAATCATGAGATACTTAAAAGGAACAACTAACATGGGATTATGGTATCCTCGGGATGCCTCATTATCCTTGGTAGGTTATTCCGATTCCGATTTCGCCGGATGTAAATTGGATCGGAAAAGCACTAGTGGTACTTGTCACTTGTTGGGGAGTTCATTAGTAGCATGGCACAGCAAAAAGCAAGCTTGTGTTGCTTTGTCCACCGCCGAAGCGGAATACATTGCCGCTGGTGTGTGTTGCGCTCAAATCCTCTGGATGAAGCAGCAACTCAAGGACTATGGTCTTAATATTGAAAAGATCCCCATTAAATGCGATAACACAAGTGCCATAAACCTTTCCAAGAATCCCGTCTTGCATTCTAGAACTAAGCATATAGAAATTAGACATCATTTTCTGCGTGATCATGTACAAAAAGGTGATTGCGTTCTTGAATTTGTTGAAACTTCTAAACAATTAGCTGATATTTTCACCAAGCCCCTTCCCAGGGATACTTTCTTTGTTCTAAGGAGAGAACTTGGAATTCTTGATGAACAATATCTTGATTAAAATTGTTTAGGTGTTTACATTATCGTCTAGTTTCTCTATGTCTTTGTTTCTTTAGTTGTTCGATTTTTGCTTTATTGCCAAGGTATATCTCTTGATTATTTTTTTTGTGATTCTGAATGTTTAAATAAATCTGTCACATTGCATGCCAAAGCCTTAAGAAGTTGAAACCATTTTACTGCCTGAATTTTTTTTTTACTATGCATAATCGATTAAATATTCAATTAATCGATTACCTGGGCATCAGTTGCTTGAAAATTCGAAATTCTACTATAAGTAATCGATTACATTTTCACTTAATGGATTACCTGGGCATCAGTTCTTTCAAAAATTCGAAATTTCACACTGATTAATCGATTAACCCTGCCCGTTAATCGATTAAAACCAGTTTTATAAAGACAAACAGTAGCTCGGTTTCACACTTTTTCTGGCTTTCTCTCTTTCTCTTTTCTGCTTTGAGATCCTAAATCTATAACACAACTAATCCAAAGTGCATCAAAAGTAGAAACACCTATTCCTAACCCTCTTAAAACCATCAAGGAATCATCTCTTTTCATCCTCATTATATCACATCCCCAAGGTTCCACTAAACATAACCTAGGTTAGGTTTGCCTACACCCATATTTGACCTCTCACTGCCATTTCGGTTTCTGCCACATTATGGAGCAAAGTCGTCCTAAAAGGGTCAAAACATCAGCCACTCGTGTACGAAGACGAGAGGTCGGTTCGCCTTCCGCTCGGGACCGTGGTGACCCCTACTATTCACTCATTCTGCAAGAAACCCGTATGGCGAAATTCCAAGGTCGGAAACCTACATATATACGGTATGTTGACTTAACTTGGTTAGCGGAACAGAACTTTAGCTTCCCGCATGACATGGAAGCTCAGGGAACTATTCAGTTCATGGAATTAAAGGGACAAGTCTACCCTGCTCTCGTTAGGGAATTCTATGCTAATTTTAGATATAAGGATGGAAAATATTGGTCAATGATTTCTGGAAATTTGTTTGAACTCAACGATGAAATTTTCATGAATGTTGGTGGTTTATCTTCTTCTGGATATAGTATAGGAGATTGTTCCTGGGTAAAGGAAAATTTTGATCCTACTGAAGTCTATAAGTCTTTTCTACGAGGCCCTCATTTATACATTCAGGGTCAACTGACCAAAGCTGGGTCACTTTCTGTTGAGAACAGGCTGCTACACTACATTATTGCTTACATCTTAGTACAGAGGAACACAAATCACGCACAGCCTACTGTGAATGATTTACGTTTCATGTATGCAGTGAAGAATAATGTGATGATTAATTGGCCTAAGGAGATCTTGAAAATTATGAACAGTGTATCTTTATCTCAGTCGAAGCTGCTTCCCTACAGTATCTTCATCTCACGCATCGTTGACTATTTGCGCATTGACGTTTCCGATACTATCATTGTTGAATATACCGACAAGGATCATCTGGTTGGTGAAAGCCTCATACATAAGATGGGTATATACAAGTATGGTAGTACTTGGCAATACCAAGAGGACTACACCACTTTTGGTCTGGATTTATCTGATGATGATAATCAGGATGGCACAGATAATCAGCATGCTACAGCTCAGGGGGAGCCTTCTGGATCAGCACCTCAGAACTCTGCTTTTGGATTCGATCAGTTGGAAGCTATGGAGCAACGGCTTAACAACCGTATGGATCTTCACTTCCAAGGACTAAAAGACTCATACTTTGCTGGTATGGAACAGTATGAGGAGCGGCAAACTGCGTATTCGGATAACCAATTTCGGGAGTTGAGGAATCTGATTCAATCTACCGCTGAAGCTCAGAATGCCTTATTTTGTTCAGAATTTCAGAAGCTTTCTGTGCTTATCAGGGGAGATCAGAACATTGTCACTTCTGCTGATCACACTGACGATCCTCATCCTCCACCTCAACCTTAGTTTAGAAGACCTTAGACCTAGGATATCTTACCTTAGGTTTATTTCTTCTTTTTGGCACTCTTTGGATTTAGATACTGTTATGGATTCTAGTATTTCTGTTGCGTGCCTCTTTTATGTTGTTAATTGACGTTTTCTGGTTTATCTGGCTGCTAAATATTGTTACTCTTTATGCTATTTTATAATTATGTCGAATAGCCTACTATGTTTATGTGTATGGTTCTTGATCGCATGAGATTTTCTGCCTTGATATGGTTCATCTCGTATGCCGTTCACTTTACTTGTTTGGCTATTTCTGTTGTATAAACTTGCGCACTTGTTTAATCCTCTTTAATGTAAAACAGGTTAATTGTTATATCCCAATATTAACTCATTAACTGTGTTTTATGCATTACTCATATCTCTGCCTCTTCTTTGACCTGGGTTATCTTTTTGATAATGTCAAAAGGGGGAGAAAGGTTGTTTTGTTGTCTTTTGATTGTGCAGGTTGATCGTAATAACAGCTTCCGATATTTGCGCATCATATCAACCTTGCCAACACAATCTTCAAGCTATTTACATTTGATGTGGAGTTTGTCATCATCAAAAAGGGGGAGATTGAAAGTGTGCATGTCAAGAGGAACACTTTGGAAAGCTCTCCTTATATGACTTGGTTTTGATGAGGACAACTTGTGATAACATGAGCTTGAAGATCACCAACAAATCAACATGCTTAAGCCTTCCGATTGGTATCTTGCTTAGACTAGATTAGTTTAGGTTGAGTCCAAGGCTTAAGTCACCTAATACATATCTCAATTGCATAAATCTTTTAAATCTTTTTCATCTTGAGATATGTCATTCATAATATGTTCATGCATCATATAAATACATGTACATGTGCATTCTAGGCATAATCTAAGTATTAAACATGTATGAATTTAAGTGCATAACATATTTGAAGTTTTTACACATGAAAGTGTGCTGTTAATCGATTACCACTTGGCTTAATCGATTAATCTAACTGTTTGCACAGTGTAATCGATTACAACAAATGTCAATCGATTAATCTAACATTTTTGTGAAGCTTAATCGATTAAAGCTGTCGTTAATCGATTAACTGGGCTTTTATTTCAATTCTTTATAAACTGCATTTTCAGAATTGATCTCATAAGTTGCATGTTAATTTTTTAGAGAGTTAGAGCATATTTTCGTGTTAATTGTTGCATCTAGTTGTAAATGCATTTGTGAGCTTAGAAAAGAGAGAATTCTATGCTTTAGGATTGAGTGCTTTTCATGATACATTTCTCATCTTTTCTTGTCACATGTTCTTGCATTTTTACATGATTCTTGATTAGATGTTTACACATTATGCATTCTATTTTTCACTAATACATCTTTCATACTGCATGAGCTTGTATTAGGTGATTAGAGTAAAGCCTTATCTTGTTAGATATAAGTCTTGTTATAGCTTAAGTTTACTCTGTATTGTTTTGTTTGAAAAAGTGTTGTAATTGTGGGAATCTCAAGGTGTCATATCACCAAGAGATTGAGTGTGTCTTCACTGAGTGTTAGACTTAGGGATAAGTAAAGAACAAGGTTCTTGGCTGGGGCTACGCCGAAAGAAAGGTTTTCTTTGTCGGTAGGAAGGGAGTCAAACCATAGAATAGGTTTCTTTTTATCTTGTAAGTGTCTAATTGTTGTAATTGGATAGTGTGTATGTAATTAACATTCATTCAATTATAGTGAAGAAAAATCTCCCAAATCAGCCGGGAGGCCTGGATGTAGTTTGCGGTGGACAAGCAAACGAACCAGGATAAAATTCTTGTTGCAGGACTTTTTCTATCTCTATCTCTTTATTGCATTTGATTGATTAATTTGTTAAGTAGATTTAATTGATAATCTGTGTCTATACTGTTTTACTTATACTCTGATAATATTCTGTAAGCCTGGTATAATCGTTTCATTATCAATTAATTGTCGAGCAAGAAACTGTACTTGCGTTTGCTTACTGTCTTGGTTTAATCGATTAAGTGTGGTGTGTTAATCGATTACTTCAATCTGTTAATCGATTAAGTGGACTGTGTTGAAAGTGTTAATCGATTACCCTGTTTCGTTAATCGATTAATCAAGGTGTTTTTCAGCATTAAGTGTTGTTTTCGAAAAGCGGACATTCTAACCGCTACACCTATTCAACCCCCCCCTTCTAGGTGTATTGTAATCACTGATACCTAACATTGGGGTGGATCTTGCTTCATTCATAACACTCTCCTAAACCATGTATTTGTTGTCATGAATGATCACTATGCAAAGAATCAAAGAAACTATTGTTCTGGTTTCATCATTATCATTGACCCAATATGTTATTTAATTATCTGATATATATAATTAAGGCAAATAAATGTAATATATTTGTGTGTGTTTGTGTCTTTATATATGCGCGTATCTTCATAACTGACAACAACCTCCTTGAGGGGGTTGGTGTAATTGCGATCGTTTTGCTTGAAAATCTAACAATTGGTGCGAAATTGACTTAGAATAGGGGTGTCTTGGTTTTGCGTGTATGTTTTGGGTGATTTTTGGGTGTTTTTGGTTGGCTTTGGATTATGGTTGTGTATGGCTTAGTTTATGGCCGAGGGGATGACTTTTTGGACTGGTGCTTGGCTAGGAAATTCTGACCGAGGCTTTATTGTCATGGGTAGCTTTTCTGACCGAGAGTAGGTGTAGGTGATGGTTTGGGTTTGTTTGGCCGAGAGGGTAATTGTTGGGGAAGGTTGGCTTTGGGTTGCGGTTTGAGTTTAGGCTTAGGTAATTAGGTTCTGTTTTTGATGGATGAATGTGTTTGGCTGAATGTGAGTTGAGGGTACTTTTATGTTGTTTTGTATTTGGTTTTTTTTTGTTGTGGTTTATCATGGTCTTGTAGATGGATAAAAGAATGTGGAAGAGGTTGAAGGGGGAAGGCACCACAAGCTTTAACTTGATAAGCCGAATGATATCCGCCACAAAAAGGATGTTAATGAGGATTAAGAGAGGCACCACACTAATGAAGGTGATAAGCCAAGGAACACCACAAGACAAGTCTTGATAAGTTCAAGAGTGTTAGGAGCAAAGCTCATCTAAACAACACCAAATCTGATTTCAAATTCCAAGTTATTTCATATCATAAAACAAAGGCATACATATAGAATGGCCAGCCAAGAGGCTGCCTAGAGTTTGGACGAAATCTTCAATGTGCTAGTCTAGTTTTTAGCATGGTAATGAAAGGGAACATGCACATGTGCGTGTTGGCCTTAGGCTGGACCAGCCAGCCAGGTATTATGACCAATATTTGGTCTTGATTCACTTAAGGCAGCTTCATTATATATTAATTCCTATTAAGCAAGAATTTAAGCCTAAGTTCCTAAAAAGGCAATAGGCCACACGTCTCATTGATGGGATTCAATGCTAAATTCAAATGGCTTCTCCAAATAAGGCAACAAATAACTCCCTCTTGAATGTGGTCCCACGTTTTGGTGGCTGAATGAGGTAATAGCAACCAGCATTGAACATAAATGGAAGGTTTAATGCTGAATTCAAATGGCTTCTCCAAATAAGGCAACAAATAACTCCCTCTTGAATGTGGCCCCACGTTTTTGTGGCTGCTCCATATAAAGAAACTAATCCATGAGGTCAGCCTTGCTTTTAGCCCCATGTGCAAATGGCTTTTAAATTTCTTGTGCCTGGTCAGCATGGCTTCACGTGCATAATGAAAATTGATGGATAAATTGATTTGCTTGGTCCCAATATTGCAAGTTGATGATTTCTCAATCCATATCTGATTGCCACGGCTCCAACTCTCCAAGCATTTGAATTTTGGCATGTGCACTCCAAAAATTTCCACATGGCTCAAGTTTGAAAGGGAAAGTAGTAACACTTTACTTACATGGCTGGTTTCTCACTAAGAAAAGTATTATGTAATAAAAACAACCCATGCTCCCCGTAATTGACCCTTATTACATTCCTTCTCTATAAGAGGAAATCCATAAAAGTTTAATGTTTAAAACTAATAAAAATTACATAACTAAATAAATGTGGAACATAGGACCCCCACAAGCACACGAAAATGCCTTTAAATCTTAGAGATATTGTCCTCATTGGGTGGTTCTCCAAGTAGGATGGTAAGCTTGATGGGCTTATTGGTCTTTTTAGACTTGGGCCCAGTTAGGTTGCTATCAATAACTAAGGCTATATATGTGTCCTTGGCCCAGCACAAGCAAGCATTGCCAGACCATGCAGGTCAGGGGAGGCCATGCCAGGCCAGACAGCCACGACCAAGAGAGCCACGGAAGGCCAGCCCAGCCCAGCCCATGCCAAGAAGGCCAGGCAGCCCAGCCCAACCCAGAACAGGGAAGGCTAGGCCAGGCAGCCACGGTCAAGCCAGGCCAGCCCATCACAGGCAGGCTAGGGGAGGCCAGCATAGGCAGGACATGGGAGGCCAAGACAGGCAGCCATAACCAGCCCATGCCTGGTAGGTAAGGGCAGACAGGCCAAGACAAGCAGCCAATGTCAGGCATGCCCAGAACTAAATGTATGAGTAGAAGAACCTAATGTACACACTTCCACATCAATGGCCGTGATATAGAACAATATTCCTGCATGTACACAAATTCAGATTCACTTATCCTCTATATATGCAATCACCAATGGTCACTAATTAAACAGTATACACATTGAAACCCATCGTTTAAGTAATTCCATTGTGCTAAAAAACTTCGACAACATATCAGTAGTGATGCATGCAAAAGGCATGATGTATATTATAAAAATAATGAAAAGTCAAAGCTACTACAATTATAACTTCATATAAAAAATTGTTATTTCAGTAACTATCGTGGTGAAGCTCAGTGGTATCATTCTTAGTAAAAATTAGCTTTGCAGTTGTGCCTCATTATGGGACAGACTATTATATCGTACACATGAAAGGTAGAAGGTGTAGAACACAGTATAGCCCTAGATGTAAATAACATTTGCACATATTTCTTATAATCGTAATTGTTTTAGACAATAAAAAGAAGAAGAAAAATAGTAATAATTAAAGTATAAATATATAACTTTAAAATTCTTAGATATAATTTTTTTAGTCACAAAATAATAATTTAATATAAGATGATAAAACATATCAAATGTCTAAGATAACTCGATCAACATAACATTACATTATCACAATTATTGATTAATAAACATCACTATTTAATAACATAACATTATATTATAATGTAAAATATGTTTAATTACGTTAACACTAAATGTATATATTTAGGAATTAAATGTCTAAGTAAGTTATTATGAAACTGTTGTATCAGTAGCCCGCAACAATGACACGAGATAATCTTTACTGGCTGAGTCACGACCAGGTCGCTCTCTTTAAGACGTTTTGTGGTACTGCCTCTAGGTGCAAGCAGACTATCAACCACGCCGTCCCCAAGATAAAACAGCCCAACTCTCTGTTATACGATATCTTACTACACTGTAAGAATCGCTCTCGAATACACCCAAAATATGGCTTCCAGTGCCAATTCCAAAATACCCACAATATTGGATTCCTGTTTCAACTCTAGTGCCACGGAAAGAAAGGGAGAGAAAGTTGGCCGGAATTGCGTCGGCAGAATTTATGGAGGGAGAAAGAAAGAAGCTTGTATAATCATACAAGCTTCTGGTGCAAAAAATAATGAAGGGGGAGGCCTCTATTTATAGAATGAGATTTTGTCACTACTCTTGCATCCTCAAATGTGGGACTTGTGAGATTTTTTCAAAATCTTTCAATGTGGGACTTGTGAGATTTTTTCAAAATCTTTCAATGTGGGACTTGTGAGGTTTTTACAAAAAACTTCCAATGTGGGACTTGTGAGTTTTTCAATTTCACATCCTAAGGTCCACACTAATGGCATCAAACTACACAAGTTCCAACAATCCCCCACTTGAAAATAAAAAACGATTTCCGGGAATTTCTGTGGTCTCATTAAGATTGTGCATAAACAAAGGTGTTGTTCGACTTGAACCTTTGCATAGTGATTAAGATCCAAATTTTACTAGAGTGACTCGTAGTCTTGAACTCTATCTCCGGCATCAAACCACACACAACCTTTTCAAAGGTGTATTCAATAAAGCTCGTGCGTTAAAGGCCATGCACGTCTATCCCAGTTTAGTGAACGCTCTAGAAATTTATGCCCCTTAAATTTCATAGAAAGCGGCCCCCACTTTCACATTCACATAGGTGAGTCTATCAAGAGTACTCCTGTAGTCTAGGTACTCCACTCCAATTGGAGTATAGATCTCATTAAGAGTTTAACTCATCCTTACATATATTGCAGGAATCATGCTTCTCATAGTTTTATAGCATGTTCATTCTCATATGACTTCACAACTTGTTATTACCCATTGAACCTACTTCTTGGGATCTCCAGTCAGTTAGGTCGGGTTACCATCGTGAGTGATCTTCGTTCTAAAGGAAATAGTCCCATAAGCTTAGAAGTATTATGGACTTTCTCTCTAACTAGTCCTTTCGTCAAAGGATCTGCTAAGTTATTCTCAGTGCGTACGTGATCCACTCTAACAGCTCCTGTAGAGAGAAACTCTCTAATGGTGTTGTGCTTACGACGTATTTGTCGTTTCTTACCGTTATAAAAACGGTTCTCAATATTTGCAATAGCTGCGGTACTATCACGGATCAACACAATTGGTATCAGTCTTTCCCATAGTGGAATCTCAGCTAGCTAGCTTCTAAGCCAACTTGCTTCTTCACTAGCTGTTGCTAGTGCTATCATCTCAGCTTTCATAGTGGATTGAGCCAAAATAGTCTGTTTCTTTGACTTCCAAGAAACAGCTCCACCATCTATGCTAAATATATAGCAACTGGTTGCTTTGGAATCATCTGAAAGAGTGTTCCAATCAGCATCGCTGTATCCTTCTAGGACAGCTGGAAACCTTTGGTAATGTAAACCAAAGTTTATAGTTTTCTTAAGGTATCTCATTACCCTTTCAATAGCATGTCAATGCTCTATACTAGGTCTACTAGTAAACTTGCACAATAGTCCAACAACATAGGCAATGTCGAGTCTAGTGCAATCAGTGGCATACCGAAGGCTGCTAATGATGCTAGCATACTCTGTTTGTCTTACACCTTCACCAATGTTCTTAAAAAGTTTTACACTTGGGTCATATGGTGTGCTAGCAGGTTTACAGTCAAAGTATTTATATTTCTTTAGGATCTTTTCTACATAATGTGATTGATCCAGAGAAATTCTTTCCTTTGACCTAGTAATCTTTATACTAAGGATTACATTTGCCTCTCCAAGGTCTTTCATATCAAAGTTGTTATACAACATTGATTTCACATTATTCACAACATGAATGTTGGAACCAAATATGAGTAGGTCGTCTACATAAAGACATATGATAGTATAAATGTCATTTTCTGATTTATAATAAATGCATTTATCACTTTCATTCACCTCAAACCCATTCGATATGATTAAGTTATCAAACTTTTCATGCCACTGTTTAGGTGCTTGTTTAAGACTATACAATGACTTATCTAACTTGCAGACTTTATTTTCTTGCTCATGGATTACAAAACCTTCAGGTTGTTCCATGTAGATTTCTTCTTCCAAATCACCATTTAAAAAAGCGGTTTTAACATCCATTTGATGTACTACTAAATCATGTATCGCAGCGAGCGATATTAGTACTCTAATGGATGTTATTCTAGTAATAGGTGAAAATGTATCGAAGAAATCTGCATTCTCTCTTTGTTTGAAACCTTTGGCTACAAGGCGAGCCTTGTATTTATCCACTGTGGCATCAGGTTTCAGTTTCTTTTTCAAAACCCACTTACAACTAATCGGTTTGCAACCAGGTGGCAAGTCAGTCAAATGTCAAGTCTTGTTAGACTCTAGAGAATATATCTCATCATTTATGGCTTCTTGCCATAAATCAGCATCCAAGGAAGTCAAAGCTTCTTGGATAGTTGATGGATCATCTTCCAATGTATAGACCATATAATCAGGTCCATACTCTCTAGCAGTTCTTGTTCTCTTACTTCTTCTAGGTTCTACTTCTAACCCATCATCACTATCTCTAATCACAGGTGTGTGACTAGATGATGTGCCCCCACTATTCCTCAATTTAAAAGGGAATTTCTTTTCATCAAAGTCAGCATCATTTGACTCAATGATTACTTTAGCGTTAAGTTCATAAAACTTGTACGCCTTTCTGTTTATAGCATACCCAATGAATACACATTCATAGGCTCTACTAGCGAGTTTAACTCTCTTGGGGTCTTGTATCCGGACATAAGCCAGACAACCCCAAGTTCTGAAATAAGACAAATTAGGTTGTCTATTATTAAAGAGTTCATATGGGGATATTTTGTTCTTAGTCTTGGAGACTCTATTTAGCACATAACAAACAGTTAATAAGATTTCACCCCACCAAGAGGGTGCTGCACCAGAACTTAACATGATAGCTACTACTAATTCAGTTAATGTTCTATTCTTTCTTTCAGCTTTACCATTCATTTCAGGTGAATATGGTGTAGTTGTTTCATGAATAATGCCTTTTAATTTATAAAAATCATTAAACATGCTAGAATCATACTCAGTGCCTCTATCGCTCCTGAGTTTCTTTATTTTCTAATTGAGTTGATTTTCAATTTCAGTTACATAGACTTTAAACATATCAAGTGCATCACTTTTATTTTTCATAAGATAAACATAAGTGAAATCAAAGCAGTCATCTATACAAGTTATAAAATATCGTTTACCATTTTTGGTTAACGTTCCATCTAATTCACATATATCAGAGTGTATCAAATCTAAAGGTTCAGATTCTCGCACTACTGATTTATGTGATTTTTTAGTTTTAGATAGCTTAGGAATAAATCCTAAGTTGCTTAAATTTGAAATAGCACGTTTATTTATATGACAAAATCTAGAATGCCAAATAGAAAAATCGCACAACATGTAAATGGAATCAGAAATTTTATTAATAGAAACTTCGACATTTAATTTAAACATGCCATCAGTGGCGTACCCCTTCCCTACAAATAACCTATTCTTATTAAGAGTATACAAGTATGCTACTATAGTATAGGTAAAACCAGCCTTATTACGAAGAATACCTGGAACAAAATTATTCCTCATCTCTGGAGTATGCATCACATCTTTGAGAATCAGAGTCCTCCCAGATGTAAACTTCAGCTCCACATCATCAGTTCCAGCAACAGTAGTGGTGTGAGAGTCTCCCAGTAGCACTTTCTTATTATCAGCATTCATGTATATTTTGAACATAGCACGATCACATCAGACATGGCGAGATGCACCAGTATCTACCCACCACCCATCACTTCCTGTAATCATTGTGACCTCAGTTAACACGGCCACAAGTGGATCCTCAACCATGTTAGCTTGTGGAGGATGATCAACTGGTTGGTTCCTTCACTTTCGTGCCATATGACCTGACTTCCCACACTTGAAGCAGATAAATAGGTTGCCAGAGTCATTCTTAGCGGGTGGTTTAGCATATTGGACCTTTTTAGGGTTCCAATTCTTGTTGCGGCCGATGATCTTAGCCTTATTCCCATTGCGGTTCTGATTCTTAAAGTTGCTGCCCGAAGGCTTCAGAACCGCACCTGAGAATTTCTTTCTAGTGTTATTGCTTGATAAAGCCAACACTTCTTCATTCTGGTCTTGCTTACGAGCCTCTTCCTCAATGCAAAGACGAGTGATCAGAGATTCCAAAGAAAATTCTTTGGTCTTATGTCTTAGGACATTTTTAAAGTCCTTCCAGCTAGGTGGCAGTTTGTCAATAATGACAATTACCTGAAATTGCTCATCTAAGAGCATACCCTCAGTGATGATCTCATGAGCAATTTTCTGAATCTCGTGGGACTGAGACTCTACTGATTTATCATCAGTCATCTGATACTTGAGGTAGCAGCTAACAACATATTTCTTAGTCCCAGCTTCCTCAGTATCATATTTCTTTTTTAGTGCTTCCAAACTAATTTGGCAGATTTATATGGGATGTAATAATCATATAGATCATCAGACAACCCACCAAGAATGAAATGCTTACATAAGTAGTCATTTTCATTCCACAGAGCAATATCAATAGGTAGTTTTTCCTTTTCCTCTTTCTCAGCTTCTTCAGGGACCACTGGGACATCATCCTTCAAAACATGGGCAACCTTTTTAACCATTAGGAAAAATTCCATCTTGGTTTGCCAACGTTTGAAGTTAGTTCCGTCAAACCTGAATGGTTTGCTTAGGTCGAAGCTGTTCGGACCAGTAATATTATCTACGAGTGCCATTGCAGTAGAAACGTCTTAAAATTGTTGTATCGGTAGCCCGCAACAATGACAAGAGATAATCTTTACTGGCTGAGTCACAACTAGGTCGCTCTCTTTAAGACGTTTTGTGGTACTGCCTCTAGGTGCAAGCACTGTAAGAATCGCTCTCGAATACACCCAAAATATGGCTTCCAGTGCCAATTCCAAAATACCCACAATATTGGATTCCTGTTCCAACTCTAGTGCCACGGAAAGAAAGGGAGAGAAAGTAGGTCGGAATTGCGTCGGCAGAATTTATGGAGGGATAAAGAAAGAAACTTGTATAATCATACAAGCTTCTGGTGCAAAAAATAATGAAGGGGGAGACCTCTATTTATAGAATGAGATTTTGTCACTACTCTTGCATCCTCCAATGTGGGACTTGTGAGATTTTTTCAAAATCTTTCAATGTGGGACTTGTGAGGTTTTTACAAAAAACTTCCAATGTGGGACTTGTGTGTTTTTCAATTTCACATCCTAAGGTCCACACTAATGGCATCAAACTACACAAGTTCCAACAGAAACTCATTGCAGATATTAGTGGCACATTTTCCTTTTGTATGCATGGCTCTATAGATAGTCAACTTAAGAAACTAGTAAATCTCATTAATATTGTACCATTAATAAAATTTAGCATATTAATTAAATGTTAGTCCATTAATCTATTGCATAAGTATAAAATTATATATTGTTTTGTTAATGTTGCATAAACCTTGCTAGTAAATTGATGGCAACCATTATAACCCTCGCTTAAAGCAATGCGTGTATATATATATTTTTGTATTGTGAAAATTGGTTCGTGTCGGTCGCTTCAACTGGTAAAATAGTAAATCGATCTCAATATAAGTACGATAAAATAATTATACTGGTTATACAATCATATTGGTTAAAACTGGCCAAAACTTTCATACTGGCCGATTTTCAATTGAATCGTACCGGTCATACTGACCAATTTTTTTATATCTAAAATTGATTTTTAATGAAAATAAAACAAACTATTGCTTTTTATTGTTTTTTCAATATTAATGTTAATATATTATATATATCTAACTTTATCGATATGTAGTTTAAGTAAACACATGTTGAACCACTATATTAATATACTAATATCATGATAAGTAGTACATTATTAATAACACTATTATATACAAAATGATTCAAATACAAAAAATAGGGATGAAAACCGGTCAGGTCAGGCCAGACTTTGCCTTAAACAGGGTGAACCTATATAGCATATAGGAGCTTGGGCATGGACTGTTAGTCTGGTTAAAAAAAATTTCAAAGCCTAGGTCTGACCTGTTTAAAAGTCTGGTCTGACCTGTTAGTCTGTTTAAAGGTCTGCTAAGGTAAAAAAATTAAAATATTACGTACAAACTAGAAAATTATTATAATTATAGCACTTACTGTGAATTTTTTTACATTGTTATCATAATTGTTTTCATCACCTTCCAATGTTGCGTAATGTATTCGAAGAATTTGTGGTGTCTTTGAGGTTAGAATATACAAAACAATGTATTTTAATATCATAGTAAAATATGATATTATTCTAATATTTAACATGAGTTGAGTTATGTACTTAAGCCCAAGTCTCAACAATTAAATATCCAATTATTAAATAGAATAATCTCTAAATCCTAGTAGATTATTTACATAAATTTTTTATTTAGTTTTTTTTGTACATGTTATAAAAATAATTTATAAATATATAATAAAATTACATAGGCCGGTCTGTTAGACTTAATAGATTTTTTAAAATGTCTGGGTCTGGCCTATTTCGGTTAAATAGACTTTTGGAGAAACCTAAACCTGATCTGTTTACTAAAAATGCCTAACCTAACCTGACCTATTATAAGCTAGGTAATAAGTCCCTGATAGGCAGTCTGACATGTTTCCATCAGGTAATATTTTAGGACCATTAGCATTTCTTGTCAAATAGTCAACCTATCCACATAAAATATTTCAGCGGTAAATATATCCATTTCAATGTATTTCTTTATATAGTCTTAGGATGATTTTATGATACTGTAATGAAATACAAGTTACCAAAACTAATAGGAAGTATATTAATAGCAATTGCAAATTTATTTATGACATATAATAAAGTGAAATAAAATACTTGTTAGTATAAACATTATTTTCCAATGACATAATTCTCCAGTTTTAGAATAACTTCATAAAATTATATTAAAATGCAAATTATTGAAGTTAATAGCAATTATATTAATGACAATTTTGAATTTATTTATATAGACATACATGATAAATAAAAACTTTGTTAGTGTGCCAACAAAGATTGGATCAATGGGTGAGAGTTGGACAAAGTTGTGACTTTAAAGTTGTGAAGATTTATTAGTGAATAATATATAAGAATCAACTATTTGTGGACCTCCTTTAAAGTAAACATTACACTTTAAAGGATAAAGTGTATGAGTTTATTCTAAATTCTAATATATATTCCTTTTGTTAATTCATGATGATCTCAATTATTCACAATAGTCAATGATTTGTATTAATACACATTCTTCTCTAATATGTATATTATTTAAAACTAACAAATATATATATATATATATATATTCGCATTCAAATATAATTTTGATATCTTTAATACTAACAAGTTATTTAAAACTAAATAATTATTTTATTGGTAAATAATATTATACTAGTTTTATTTATAGTCAATTATAAGTATTAAATCTTATTAATAATGTATTATTAAATTAATTTATTTTATTAACATTGTGCCATTAATATAATTTAGCATGTTAGTTAAATTTTTGTCCATTAATACTATTGCATCAATAGAAAATTATATATAGATATATAATTTAATTGATATTGCAATAAACCTTGCAAGTAAATCGATGACAAACATTATATATGGGCTAAAACTATCTGACGTATACATGAAATAATTCAAATAATAATATAGTACTTTCGGACGAATAGTCTGAATTGTCAAATTCTCAACATATGGAGATAAAATGTTGCCATTGTAAAAATATTCATTTCAATATATTTATTTATACAAATATGGAATAATTGTATCGTATTGTAATACAAAACAAATCATAAAAATTAAAATAAAATGTAGTATTGGTCATTGCAAGTTTAGTTAGATAGACATATAATAAAGTAAAATATAAGCGGTGTTAGTACCAATATTATTTACCTATAAGATAACTATTTAGTTTTAGAGTGATTTCGTGGTATTCTAATAACATAAACATCATCATAGTCAGTAACAATTATATTATTGGGAATTGTGAATTGATTAATATTGATATATCGTAAAATAAATAAAAGTTTGTTAGTATAAAAATTATTTATAATTATATTTATATAGTCATATATATAAAAAATAAAAAACTTAGTGTGATAACAAAGGTTAGTACAATTGATAAGGAAAGCCTTTGAGATATGCAGGCCTTATGTGTGGATAAATTGTAATGTATAATTATGAATTATGATGATTTCAATCATTCATTACAATCAACGATTAAATCAAGATACATATTATCTAAATTTCATCACACCTGAAATACTTAATACCACAAACAAAATATATCAAATAATATTAATAATGTATATAAACACATCCCGTTATCTACTTTTAATGTCTACCTTCTGCAATTTTCTGGGTAGCTATCATTCTATGGTCAACTTCAATTTAGTATATTAACATTGTATAATTAAATTAATTTAGTGTTTTAATAGTTCATTAATATTTTACAATTAATATAGTTTAAATATTAATTAAATTTTAGTCCATTAGTGTTATAAATCATTACAAAATTATATATACTTTTATTAATATTGGCCTAAAACTATCTACAATATATACAAAATGATTCAAATATAATAAAATATAGTATTTTAGGGCCAATTATAATAAAATGTCAAATGCTTAAACTTTCAAAATAAATGTTGTCCTCTTAAAAATATCCTTTCAATATATTTCTTTATATGTTTTCAGAATTATTTTATAGTAAATAAAATAAAAATCATTAAATTAAAATAAATAATATTAATGGTAATTGAAAATTTACTTATATATAAATATAATAAAGTGTAATAACACCTTAGTATAAACATTATTTACCAATAAAATAATTATACAGTTTTGGAATAACCTGAGGGTATTCTAGTAAAATAAAATCGATAAAGTCAAGAACAATCATATTAATGACAATTGCAAATTTATTGATATACACATTGAACAATAAAAACAATTTAAATGATTATTAAATGTAGATCCAAATATTTCTTTTGATACCTTTAATATTTTGGGATATATCCCGTGTAGCCTATCACTCTCGAGTCAATCACCATAATTAATATCTTATTAATATCGTGGTATAAATATCACTTAGTTATTAAAGAGATTAATGAATTTTACTGGCTAAAAAATAAGTCTAAAAATAATTCTAATAAAAGTAACATGAAGTATGCATGAGGATAAAGTGGTACATGTCACCTTCGTATGATTAGAAGAATTTTTAGATGCATATAATATTTTCCTTATGAAATTTTTAGTCCATTAGTACTGTTGGATCTATAAAAAAATCTATATATACATAAAATTAATCTTGGTCTATTTTATGTTAAGAAATTTCTTAAATAACTAAATGTATTTTAAAGACATAAGGTAAAACAAAAATTGATTAAAAATAAGAAGTGTGTCTCATTTGCTAACGTGCCTCAAATCAATTACCTACTTTTGAACACAAATTGAGTTTCCAAAATCACAATTGGCATTATTATAGAAAGTTTTCTAAATATTCCCAGTCTAAAAATGAAAAAAATGGTATGTTTAATTACAAAGAACCATTTCATATTAAAGGAATTGAATTCATGCATTGTAATTAGATATTTAAAAGGTTTGGAATTATTTAATGAAAGAATGAAAATTTGCAGAAAATATAATGACTTAGTTTACTACGAATATGGATCATCTTCATTAATGAAGATGAAATTAATATTTCTACACTTAATTTTAAGGATAAAAATGTTATTATAAGTGTAAATAGAATTATAGAATTGTATTTTCATTTTCTATTTCGTCTTGTTTTACTCATAATTTTCCTCCCATTAACGGAGACAATAGATATTCTTTAACCACGTGGGTGAGTTAACCATGATGTTGCTCCTATCTCCACATGGAACATGGGTTGCCATTTGTCGAATAATATCCACCTTGACTTCAGAGCTGGTGTTTGGTATTAAATAAAAATGGTAAAGTTAAGTTTCTTACGAATGGTTTGACTATAAAGTCATGTCACTTGATTTAAACCCTAATTTCATATTGTATTTGAATTGGGGATGTGGGTATTTTTTTCTTTGCCACTCCCAATTTCTTTTCCATTTGATTCTAAAGAGCTAGTGAAGTAAGGTCAGAAGACAGATTGAGTGGCTTGCATGACTATGCTTTATTGCATATCATGGGTTTTTTTAGAACAAAACGTGTTGTTCAAACTTGTGTCTTGTCTAAGAGATGGGAGCACCTTTGGAAGAAACTTACAAGTTTCAAGTTGGACTCCTCAAACTTCCTAAATGTTGAACAATTTAGAGAGTTTTTGTCTTTGTTTTTGTCTAATCGAGATGGCTCCATGTCCTTGGAAAATGTTGCTTAGACACCCATGTTATATTGGTGATGAAATCCTAAATAACTTAATTGAATATGTTGTGTCACATGGTATCCAACAATTGACACTTGATACCAAGTTTGAAAAGCTTCCCTCTTGCATCTTTTCGTGTCAGTCTTTGACATTTCTTAAGATTTCCACTCCCTCCACTACGTTCAGGAAGGCAATACTTCCAAAATCTCTAGGCTTTCCTGCATTAAAAATCTTGCATCTTGCATCTTGCATCTTGCATGTGTCATTTTTAGGACTAGTGGCCGTGACTATCCTGAACCCTTTTCAACATGTAAAATGTTGAATACTTTGGTGGTCGAAGATTGTTTTGTAACAGGTCTCTACATATGTAACTCTATGCTTACCAGTCTGACCATAGTCTCTGTTAACTCACATGACAATGCAGCTTACTACCATAAGATTGTGCTTTGTACTCCAAGACTTAGTTCTCTCAATACTAAAGGGTTTCTTGTGCACGAAATATCCTCTAACTGCAAGCTTCTTTATCTTGAAGAAGTAAATTTTGATGTTACTTGTTCTTTTAGAGATTTTTCAAGGAAAGGTTTAGTCCTAGTTAGCTGGATGAAAGTGCTCGCTAATGTAACAACAATGACACTCTCTTCTTATACCATTGAGATACTAAATGTAAGTTACTTTCGTAAATTCACTTCTCTTCTATTCTTCATTTTCCTCATGACTTACATGCATCTTTATGTCAATACTATTTCATGTTTCTCATGACTTGTATGCATCTTTATGTCACACCTTTTGTCAATGATCAATCTTGCCTTTTCAGAATATTCATTAAAATGTGCCTCTAACACACTCTAATGGTGTAGGTTCTCTTATTCCATCATTCAACAAGGACTAATCTTCCTTGCTTTGCTAGATTGAATTTACTGAAAGTGAATTTGGGTCCACTTTCAAGGATAACATCTAATAAGAATGTATTCAGGATTGTTGGACACCTACATCAATACTCTCCGCCGACTAGAATTGATATCATTAGACATGCCTAACTTTGTAGCTAGGTATATATTTTGTTATACTATATATGTTTTGCTATACTTCTAAAGACCCTTTGATTTGTATATTTTGTTTGTGTTGGGTATGTTGGTGGAACCATGGTGCTAATAATTTTGACAACTATTCAACTTTACCGTAGATTTGGAGAATTTCCCATATCAATGTTGTAAATACATTTTTGTTGTTGATTTTGAATATACTTCTAGGGACCTTTTGATAGTCGGGATAGAATAAAGACATGATATGATAAAGAACAGATAGGAAATGGATATGATAAGATCTTATCTTGTCTAGTATCTAGTGTCTAGTGTACACTAAATAATGGTATTGATGCGATGATGACAATGATGGCGCAATGTCGTGATATTCATGTGTGAGGATATAACGAGTAAAACAAAACTATCTTATTGTTATGTTCATTTTTAACCCAACTTTCTCAGAGAAAATGCGCTAGGCTAACATGATAATCACATCTTATTCTATTTACTAACTATCTTATTATGTTTATTTTATCATGACTAAGATAAGAACTCATAATATATATAGTATTATGTTGAATCACTTATGTAAGATTCTCCAATAAATTCTCCAAGATTTATATAACCTTTTTGTATTTTATGGGTTTTATTGAAAGTATAAATGATACTAAAAGTAGGATTTACTAGTAACTATAAAGTTGATATTATTTCATAGAAGATGGAGCTGATGTATTTTCTAAGTCAGTGCAAAGCATTGAATCATTTGGGTGATGACTGATCAGACAAGAAACGAAAGAGTGGTGCACAATATGCTCTATAAATGCAATAATTTATCTAAGAATCATGTGGCAGTGATTACTAGTACTTAGTATCTAACAATGTCAATTAGGAGAATAAGTAGTACTCTCATCCACATATTTAGACATTACAACCAAGAAGACAATTAGAGCTTGTTAAGAAAATTAATAATACAGACATTTTATGTTCTAGTATTTAGGAGCGTCAATAATGTTTGTTTCCGTTGCATTTCCGTTTTATTACAATTATGTTTCATAGTTAATAGGTTTTATTTGCACGTTACATAGTGATTATTGTCATGATGATTTCGGTTATGTATTCGCCTATTTATAGGCTGTCTTGTTTTATCAATGAATAAGTAAGAAAACATATATCATTTGCTTCCTTCTATTGTTAACAGTGGTATCAGAGCTGAGTTGAGTTCCAAGGAGAGAAAAAAAAAAGTGAAACTAATGGCTTACAAAAGTTTTGTACAGCCAGCCATTCCACGCTTTGATGGTCACTATGACCATTGGAGCATGCTCATGGAGAACTTCCTGAGGTCCAAAGAATATTGGACAGTTGTTTTTCTGGAGTAGCAGAACCAGCAGCAGGTGATATGATGACAGATGCACAAAAGACAGAACTTGAAGGACTGAAGTTAAAGGATCTTAAAGCAAAAAATTATCTCTTTCAAGCTATTGATCGCTCAATCTTGGAAACCATTCTTTGCAAAGATACATCCAAGCATATTTGGGATTCCGTGAAGAAGAAGTACTAAGGTACAACAAGGGCTAAGAGGCAGCAGCTTCAAGCACTTCGTTCGGAGTTCGAAATACTTCGAATGAAGTTAGGAGAATCAGTTAGAGACTATTTTTCAAGAACGATGGCAATTGTTAACAAGATGCGGATCTATGGCGACAAGACAGATGATGTTCTCATTGTTGAGAAGATTCTTCGATCATTGACACCAAAATTTAATTTTGTTGCTTGTGTTATAGAAGAAGCTAATGATGTTGGTTTATTGTCAATTGATGAGTTACAAAGTTCTTTGTTGGTTCATGAAAAAAAAGTTAACCAACATGAAAAGTAAGAACAAACATTGAAGACCTTATCAGAAAATCACTTCACATCTAGTAGATATGATAAAGGACGAGGAAGAGGTAGAGGTCAACATAGAGGAGTCAGAAACAAAAATGGTCGTGGGAACCAACAATGAAATCATCATCAAGAGAGTCAATTTCAAGGAAGTGGCAGAGGACATGGAGGTCACCACTCAACAACCTATAGATCAAAGTCAGTAGACAAGTCAAATGTTGAATGTTTCAAATGTCATAGGTATGGTCATTATAAATCAGAATGTCAAACTGATTTTAATAAACAAAGTGGAGAGCAAAGTAACTTTGTAGAAAAGGAAGAAGAATTGTCTCTTTTGATGGTGTGTCACATGAAGGAAGAAACTCAACAAAATATGTGTTATTTAGACACTGGCTGCAACAACCACATTTGTGGAGAAAAGAATGCATTTTCTGACTTGAATGAACGCTGGAAAATGTATTGAAATATCTAAGTATCGAGGTATGATCGGATCCCTTCTTTATCTTACTTCTAGTAGACCAGATATTTAGTTTAGTGTATGCTTATGTGCGCAATATCAATCTAAATCCAAAGAGTCACATCTAGTTGTCGTTAAGAGAATCATGAAGTATCTCAAAGGCACAACCGATGTTGGACTATGGTATCCAAAGGGAAGCGTATGCGAATTGGTTGGCTTCTCGGATTCAGATTTTGCAAGATGCAAGTATGAGAGAAAAAGTACAAGTGGTACTTGCCACATTCTAGGGAATGCTTTGGTTTCTTGGTCTTGCAAGAAACATGCTTGTGTTACCTTAAGCACTGCCGAAGCGAAATACATAGCAGCCGATAGTTGTTGTGCACAAGTGTTGTGGCTTAAACAACAATTACGTGATTATGGCTTAAACTTAGGCTGCACACCCTTGAAGTGTGACAATACTAGTACTATTAATCTGACCAAGAATCCGATTATGCACTCAAGAACCAAGCATATTGATATAAGGCATCACTTCCTTAGGGACCATGTCCAAAAGAAGGATGTGTTGGTAGAGTTCATTGATACTCATAACCAACTAGCGGACATATTCACTAAACCGTTAGCAAAAGAACCTTTTTACAAAATTAGACGAGAATTAGGCATTCTCGATGAAGCTTACTTGTCTTAACATGTTAATATGATAATATGTATGCTTCATTGTGTGTATCCAATGCCTACTTGATCTTAAACTATGCTTGTTATGCTTTAAATTTCAAGTTTTTAGAGTCAAAAACCATTTTTAGCATTAGTGGGGAGACAAAAGGTTAGAGTAATCGATTATTGTAAACCAAGTAATTGATTACTATGTGCTACTGTTTTAAAATTGTGAATTTTTGAAAGTGAGTAATCGATTACTCACTTAGTGTAATCGATTACTCTGTCCAATTTATATATGAACTGCTGCACTTTTTCAGTAAACACTTCACTTTCTCTCTCCTGTAACTCATGCTCTCTCACTCTACCCTCTCTCAAATTCTAAAAACTCATTTTTGCACCGTTTTGATTGATTTTTGTTGCAAATCACATCACATTCTTGATTTTAAACACTTCAACATCTTCATTTTCGTGATTTGTGGCCTCAATAAAAAACCCCAATTTCCAAAACCAAACCCTAAACCTTCAAAACCAACAATGACTTCTTCTTCAAAGAGACCACAAACTTCCAAGTCTAAGCAAGGTGAATCATCTTCAAAGTCCAATCCGTTGAACTTGACAAGGCTTCTTGCAAGCGACGCACAAAGGAAGGTCTTCGAAGAAAATTTCCATGGACGCACCATTTTCACTCCAAAATACGGTAACATAGGAAATTTTGAATTTGAAGATGTTCTATTTCCTTACTTATGGCGGCAACAAAAACTTTTCGATTTTTGCTGCGAAGCGAACGATATCTATCCTGATCTTGTTCGTGTATTTTACTACAATATGAACTTTAGGAAAAATCTCATGACTTCCCATGTTAAGGGAAAGGATATAGTTTTGGATATCAAAACCTTTAGTTCTACATGCTGTGATATACCGATGACGACATCACTGGTTTCGGCCTAGTATGTGATTGGGACGATTACGATCGCAAGAGATTCTATCTCTCTATTTTTGTATAATCCCAAAGGAGGAAATAGAAAGGTGAAAGCAACAAAGCCTTGGTGAGACTGTTAAGAACAAGGATATCCTCTCTGCTGGATATCTGACGCTGGAAGATCGTTTGGTTCATTATTTCTTACTTATTTCATTTTGCCGAAATTTTCAAATCATTCGCAAATTAGTGACATAGAGCTCCAATTGATGTATGCTATTAAGTATAACATCAAGATAAATTGGGCTAAGATGATAATGCAACAAATGTCGCATGTTCGCGACTCCCAAAGTCCGTTGCCTTATGCCATATTCATTACAAAAATCCTTGAGCATTCGGCGTATCTTTAGATGGTGAGACAAAAGTGGCCCTCACTCTTTGTGAAAGCAAGGTTGATGTAGAGGTTTTCCACAAGATGAGGTTTGTTATAGATCCTGTCACTCGTCGAACCTATAAACATTGCACTGACCGTCATACTTCTTCTACCGATCAACTAGAACCTTCTACACCAAACCAACCTGAGGTTCAAGCTCCTTCTTACTCCTTTGCTTCCATTCCCTCTAATCAGATAATTATGGATGAATTGATTTCCTTCGAGGCTACATCACCACAAGGATGGATGCTTACGACTCTCAGAACCAACAAATCCATTATGAACTTCATCGTCTTTCGTCAAGACTAAGCTGTATGGATATTGATGAAGACAGTTCCGAGCTTGAACCTTAGATTCTCTTGTCTAGCTTTCTGTTTGTAATGGTTGTGGCTGGGATTTTTCCATTAGTATTTGAACATTGTTTGGTATGTTTATTTTTATTTCTTGCTGTTTTGGATATTTCTGTATGAACATCATGTTATTGCGGTTGTTATGCAATGTTTTCGATTTGTGTTTCATACATGGTTTAAATTATTCTGCTTATATTATTGAAACTTCATATACTATGAAAATATTGTATGCTATGCTCTACAATGTCTATTGTTCTAGACTCTTGGCTTTTCTTCTTTTTGATGAAGTCAAAAGGGGGAGAAAAGTTGGGAGTAGTGTATTTTCTGTAATATTCTTTCAGACACATAACTTGTTGGGGATGCTTGAAATATGTTATTAGATTAGTCCCACATCACCTAGTATTGGAATAGAGTAGAGTAACCAATGTTATATATTGGACTCAGGTCCCTTGTTGTAATGACACTAGATATAAGCACCAAATAGAAACACCCCATGGGCAGTTGGGCCCATGGGTGTGATAGGGTTTGTAATTCTTATTCTCTAATAATATCTTGGTAGACGCTCAACGCTTCAGGGGACATAAGCACAATTGGCCGAACCCCGTTACCAAATTCTTTTTTTCTTCTCTTCTATTTATTCTATGCACTTTATTTGATTGCTTTGTGACCAACGCAGTGCAACGATCGCTTCCGCTGCACCAACAATTGGTATCAGAGCCAATTGGTAGATGACTCTTAAACTAGATGCCAGATAATTGCAAAAGAGGGTGAAGGCATGTTGGTTAGACAAGTTGCGTCAAAGGTACTATGCAAGAATAAATGAGATGAGTTGAAGGAGATGAAAATATGGCGGAACTATGGTGGGGGCGATATATGTGTTGATCCATAATCCTAGAAGTCCATTATTGGATTAGGATCAAGGTGGAGATAAGGACTCATGTGTTGAGTTTGACCCTGAGACAGGTGCTGGCTGACTTTGATGCAAGGTGTAACATGAGCATTGGCTTTGATGCAAGGTGTAACACGAGCATTGGTAGAGATGAAAGGTGTGACATGGGCATTGGCTTGGATGCAAGGATGTGACACGGACACTGGTTAGAATTGATGCAATATGTGCGTTGTGGGTATACTCCTTATGGTGGAGTATGATAGTTCCTTTGAACTATGATTGTTGGGATAGACAATGGTGGTAGCGGTTGAGGCTTTCCAATGAAGCTCCAAGGTTCAGCTTGACTGAGTATTGAAGAGGATGGTTGTTGTAAGGACCCAAAACTCTACACTTGAAATTTTTTCTTTTATTTTAATCCTTTATACTTGATTTCCCAGCTACATCAAACCTACATTCCCTTTAATCTTTTAAATCCTCCATTTTCTTTAAATTATCTAATAACTCTAATCATACAATTTCAGTTACATACCATACTACCCTTAATTGCAGAAAAACATAATTCATATTACTCTCTCCCAGTAACTACCGCATACAACTAGCTATGAGTTTCCAAAATACTCATAGCTACGAGTATCCAGAGTTACAAATATTCAGAATTACAATTATCCAAAATAGCATTTAGTCCATCATGATACAAAAAGGGTAAAACAAATGAATCCAGGTTTTAAACTCCTAAGGCATCAAACCAAGCAGTCCTTAACTAACCTGTTTACCTGCAATGAGATTATTAATGACAAATACACACAACATACGAAGGAGTAAGTCATTAATTCAATAACCATCATTATAAGATAATCCACATTATATGGGGGTCAGTAAACCATTTTAAATTCATTTTTCGCTACATAACTTGAGCCAGAGTTTGCTACATCGCTTGAGCCATAGCTTACTACATAACTTGAGCCAAAGTATCGCTACATAACTTGAGCCAAAGTTTGCTACATCGCTTGAGCCAAAGCTTGCTACATAACTTGAGCCAAAGTTTGCTACATAACTTGAGCCAAATTTTGATACATCGTTTGAGCCAAAGCTTGCTACATAACTTGAGCCAAAGTTTGCTACATAACTTGAGCCAAAGTCGCTAACCAATCATGGTCGGCTAAAAATGTGTTTTCTTTTCATTGATACACCATCAATTCATAAATAGAAATTCCACGCATTCTCTCAATACGATATGATAGTTAAAGACCTATCCTTACCTTGGTGAGTGTTGGGTTTGGTCCTTGGTGACTTTGCAAGTTCCACCGACACCGCCTCCAACTTTAGGATCTTTCCTCATTCCCACCATATAAGAACAATGTTAGTCATGTATTCAAAATAACACATAAATAACTCATATTTCATCTTTACCCATACAAGAGATTTCACACATTTTCAATGTTTCTAAAACTACTTTCATTAAGAGTTTCCAACCACCTAAAACATACATATTCATCATATACTCATCATTAGAACATATACTCATCTTCTAACATTAACATTTCACTCATTCCTCTCTTTACTCATACTCTCATTTTGGGGTTTTGGGGTTTTCATGAATCAACCCACAAAACCTTTCCATTCATTAAATACCAACTATAAACCAAGAGTTTACAAGAGAAAAACAACATAAAACGAACCATAACTCTAAGGGATGAGTTTCCATGGTTTCTCACGTTTTGAGAAGAGATCCAGTACACCCAAAAATGAGTTTGAAAGGGAGAAAGAGAGTTAGAATCAAGAGATTTACCTCTTCTCAAGCTTCTCGATGATTTCCACGAGTTCTTGCTCTCAAAATCACCTTCTTCTCTCTTCTCTCTCAATTTCTAACCCTAAAAAGTGTTTGAGGGTTTCTATTTTAAAGTGAAATCGTCGGGTTCTCGCTCAAGCGAGAAAATCCCGCCTTTTTAAAATTTCAGATATGACGTTCTCGCTCAAGCAAGGATCCTTCAGTGTCAACATACTCTCCCTCGCCCATGCGAGCCAAATCTCGCCCAGGCGAGAATCCCAGGAAATCCTGGGAGCAAATACTGGGCCTCTCGCTTGAGTGAGGCCTTCTCGCTCAAGCGAGAATCACCTAGTATACCCCAGATTTTCCAGAATTTTCACAACACTTAGGAAAATAAAATTAGGGTGTTACAATCCTCCCCCTCTTATAAGAATTTTCGTCCTCGAAAATTAAACGTACCTTGATTTGGACAAATGAGGGTAATCCTCCCTCATATCATGCTCCTTTTCCCAAGTAGCGTCTCCTTCATCTACTTGGCTCCACAATACCTTCACCAAAGCAATCTCTTTGCCTCTCAATCTTTTGATACTGGTATCCATGATTCTCACAGGCAACGTCGTAAAAGTCAAGTTATCCTTCAACTCTATCTGATCAGACTCAACCACAGGAGATGGATCTCCAACATACTTCCTCAACTGAGACACACGAAACACATTGTGAAGATTCGACAATAGTGGGGGTAAAGCAATCCGATATGCTACCAGTCCAACCCTCTGCAATATCTGATATGGTTCAATGAATCTCGGTGTAAGCTTACGGGATTTCAACACTCTACCTATCCCAGTAGTCGGAACTACTCTCATAAACACATGATCCCCTCCTTAAACTCAAGAGGTTTCCGCCTCTTATCATAATAGCTTTTCTGCTGACTCTGTGCTTTTCTCATATTCTCTCGGATCTTCTTAATCTTTTCTGTCGTTTTTCGGACCAACTCGGGTCCCAGCACTAAGTTCTCCCCAGTTTCAAACCAACTCACTGGAGTCCTACATTTCCTCCCATACAAGGCTTCATAAGGGGCCATCCCGATACTAGTATGGAAACTATTGTTGTTGGTGAACTCAATCAAAGGCAACATGCCATCCCAACTCCCCGGTTGTTCCAAAACACAAGCCCTCAAAAGATCCTCCAACGATTATATGGTCCCTTCCGATTGAGCATCCTTTTGTGGATGATAAGCTGAACTCAATTTCAACTTAGTCCCAAAAGCAGACTGCAAACTAGTCCAAAAGTTTGTAGTGAAACGAGGATCTCTATTTGAAAGAATGCTCGACGGTATCCCATGCAACCGAACGATTTCCTTGATATATAACTCTGCTAATCGTTCCAAGGGATACATGTTCATCAGTAAGAAATGAGCAGACTTAGTCAAACGGTCTACTATCACCCATATCGAGTCATACCCCCTTTGAATCTTCGGGAGACCCGATACAAAATCCATGGAGATACTATCCCACTTCCAAACGGGAATCTCTAGTGACTATAACTCTCTCGCTGGCCGCTGATGCTTAATCTTGGCTTTCTGACAGACGAGACAACTCGAGACATACAAAGCTACATCCTTTTTCAACCCAGACCACCAAAACAGCTTTTTCAGATCTTGGTACATTTTTGTAGTTCCCGGATGAAAACTCATTTTACTCTTGTGTGACTTCTCCAAGATACTCTTTCGCAATTCTGCATCATGAGGCACACACCCTTCCCTTATATCGTAAAAATGCACTAGGATCCGACTCAAAATTAATCTCCTTCCCACTAGTCATCAAATCGCGTTTGACTTTCAACTCACGATCTTCAACTTGCATTATTCTGATCTGGTCAAACAATTCATTGGTGACTTTAAGCATTCCCAAGATCATGCTATGGGGTCCCACTTGAACTGCCAAGTTCATATTCCTGAACTCCTCAATCAGTTTCTCTTCACGAACCATCAAAGCCGACATATGTAAGGACTTTCGACTTAACGCATCGGCTACCACATTGGCTTTTCCCGGATGGTACTGCAATCCAAAATTATAGTCCTTAAGAAATTCCATCCACCTCCTCTGTCTCATTTTCAATTCCTTTTGATCAAATCTCACACCATAAAGATGGTGTCTCCAAATTTTTAAGGCAAAGACCACTTCGGCTAGTTCCAGATCATGTGTAAGGTAGTTTTGCTCATGCGTTCTCAACTGTCGCAACACATAAGCAAAAACTTTCCCGTCCTGCATCAACACACAACACAAACCTTGCTTAGAAGCATCGCAATACACACTGAAATCGCGATCAGTACAAGGAAGAACCAACACTGGTGCCGTAGTCAACCTCCGCTTCAACTCTTGAAAACTTTCCTCACAACGGATTTTCCACACATACGGTTCTCCTTTTCTGGTAAGCTTAGTCAGAGGTAGTGCCAACTTCGAAAACCCCTCTATGAACTTTCTGTAGTAACCAACCAAACCCAGAAAACTCCTGATTTCTGTAACTGACTTAGGCACCGCCCATTCCATCACTGTCTCAACCTTAGAAGGGTCTACTGCTACTCCTTCCCTGGATATTACATGCCCAAGAAAGTTTACCGATTCCAACCAGAAATCACATTTTGACAATTTAGCATACAACTGATTCTTACTCAGAAGATCTAGAAAATTCTCTAGTGCTCCACATGTTCCTCTCGACTCTTGGAGTAAACCAGAATGTCATCAATAAATACCACTATTGCTGGAGCATTCGTTACACCAAAGGGCATCACCAAATACTCGAAGTTGATGATAAACTCGAAGTTGATGATAACCTGACTGAAGATCAATCTTGGAGAACACTACCGCTCCTCTCAACTGATCCATCAAGTCATCAATTCTCAGCAACGAATACTTGTTCTTGATAGTGACCTTATTCAACTGCCTGTAGTCGATGCACAACCTCACACTCCCATCTTTCCTCTTAACCAACAAAACTGGTGCACCCCATGGTGAAACACTAGGACGAATAAACTTCTTAGCCAACAAGTCTTCAACCTGCTTTTTCAACTCAGTCAGCTCTAACGGTGCCATCCTATAAGGAGCTATAGAGATGGGTCCTGTTCCAGGTACTAAGTCTATGGAGAATTCAACTTCTCTGACTGGAGGTAATTCTGGAATATCACAAGGAAATATCTCAAGGAACTCACGAACTATCGGAATGTCCTCAACTCTGGTTTCTCAGTACCCTCCAGGGATGCCAACAAAACAAATACGGCTCCTCCCTCCTTAAAGGAAGTTCTGACTCCCTTAGACGACAACGGGTTCATCAAACAAGCCTCACCAGAAATCTCAACCAAATCTCCAAACACAACGGTCTTATCAGCGCAATTAAGCATCACCTGATTTGCTGATAACCAGTCCATTCCCAGAATTAGATCCAACTAGGACAATGGTAAGCAGATTAAATCCACGGTAAATGTCCTACCATTTACCACTATCGGTCATCGAGACAAAACCGTCGACACAACCACAGGCACACTAGTTGGGGTGGATACGACCAAGTCGTAAGGCAACGACTCCGTGTGCAATTTCAGGCGATTCACACATTCAATAGATACAAAAGAGTGTGTCACTCCCAAATCAAACAACTCTAAAAGAGGAATACATGCCACCATGAAATTACCTTTGATCAGGCCATCCACATCTAATGCCTCTACACCACTTATGGTAAATATTCTGCCGTTGGATCGAGGTCGTTCAGCCCTCACAACATTCACACTCTGCCGTAACTTAGGACAATACCTCCTGATATGCCCAGCCTCCTTGCAGTGGAAACAACTAAGTTTCGTTCCGGGGCACAAATAACCGACATGAGTTCGGCCACACTTGCCGCACAAGGATGGAGAGTTCATCTGTGACCCTCCGGCATTGACATGAGTCCTTGGCCCATGCGAAGTGTATCCCCGACTACCAGTGGTGAGGAGTAAGGATTTCGTTCCTCCTGAAACACCTTGCCCTTGCCCTTTCCATGTGAAAAATTCCATTGAGGCCCAAAGTTCTTGGGAGGAATTACTTTAGGTGTCTCCAGCTCATCGGTTGTCAGGTCATCCTCATACATCCTGCACTTGTTTACCAATGTAGCAAAATCGGCATTCTCTTGATGCCCAAACATACTTTTCATCTTGGGCTTCAAACCCGATTCAAACTTAGAACATTTGGACCTTCCGTCCACCTCCAATTCAGCGTATGGACAAAATCGGGCCAATTCCTCGAACTTGGCCGCATATTCTCCCACTGACATGTTACCCTTGAATGCAACTCAAGTAATCACTCGCCCCTCAGTTTCCATCTAACGCCGAGTAAACTCCCACCAAGTTTCAGCTTCTTTTACCAGCATGTAAGAAGCATAAGCCACCATCAAGAGCGAATCCACCTTGGAACTGACTAGGATTCCGCTTACAAAACTCATTCAATCCTCGGTACTCGGCCGCCTCGGGTGGAGCTAAAGGTTGCGAACTAGGACTTGGTGTGGTGTTCTGGTTCAGGCTATGCGAGTTCTCATTCACTTGTTGCAGTGCAGCCACCATCTGAGCCAACAGATCATTCGGAACATTCTCACTAGTTCCTCTTCCCCTTCTAGCCATTTCTTTACCTGCACTCATGGGTGGTTAGAACACAATTCTAACTCACATATCTCAAATTATCACATAATCTCATAGTATATTACATGTCACTACACCAAGGCTACATGATTTAAACAATTAATTCACAAACATGTTACAAAGAAGCAAGTAAATACCATAGGCCGCAAAATTAACTATGCTTTGATACCATATTGTAAGGACCAAAAACTCTACACTTGAAATTTTTTATTTTATTTTAATCCTTTATACTTGATTTCTCATGCTACATCAAACCTACATTCCCTTTAACCTTTTAAATCCTCCATTTTCTTTAAATTATCTAATAACTATAATCATACAATTTCAGTTACATAACATACTACCCTTAATTGAAGAAAAAACATAATTCATATTACTCTCTCCCAGTAACTACCGCATACAACTAGCTATGAGTTTCCAAAATACTCATAGCTACGAGTATCCAGAGTTACAAATATTCAGAATTACAATTATCCAAAATAGCATTTAGTCAATCATGATACAAACATGGTAAAACAAAGGAATCCATGTTTTAAGCTCTTAAGGCATCAAACCAAGCAGTCCTCAACTAACCTTTTTACCTGCAATGGGATTATCAACGACAAATACACACAACATACGAATGAGTAAGTCATTAATTCAATAATTATCATTATAAGATAATCCACATTTTAAAGGGGTCAGTGAAATTTTAAATTCATTTTTCGCTACATAAATTGAGCCAAAGTTTCCTACATCGTTTGAGCCAAAGCTTGCTATATAACTTGTGCCAAAGTATCGCTACATAACTTGAGCCAAAGTTTGCTACATCGCTTGAGCCAAAGCTTGCTACATAACTTGAGCCAAAGTTTGCTACATAACTTGAGCCAAAGTTTGCTACATCGCTTGAGCCAAAGCTTGCTACATAATTTGAGCCAAAGTTTGCTACATAACTTGAGCCATAGTTTGCTACATCGCTTGAGCCAAAGCTTGCTACATCGCTTGAGCCAAAGCTTGCTACATAACTTGAGCCAAAGTCGCTAACTAATCATGGTCGGCTAAAAATATGTTTTCTTTTCTTTGATACACCATCAATTCATAAACAACAATTCCACTCTTTCTCTCAATACGATATGCTAATTAAAGACTTATCCTTACCTTGGTGAGTGTTGGGTTTGGTCCTTGGTGACTTTGCAAGTTCCACCGACACTGCCACCAACTTTAGGATCTTTCCTCATTCCCACCATATAAGAACAATGTTAGTCATGTATTAAAAAATAACACATAAATAACTCATATTTCATCTTTACCCATACAAGAGATTTCACACATTTTCAATGTTTCTAAAACTACTTTCATTAAGAGTTTCCAACCACCTAAAACATACATATTCATCATATACTCATCATTAGAACATATACTCATCTTCTACCATTTAAATTTCACTCATTCCTCTCTTTACTCATACTCTCATTTTGGGGTTTTGGGGTTTTGGGGTTTTCATGAATCAACCCACAAAACCTTTCCATTCATTAAATACCAACTCTATACCAAGAGTTTACAAGAGAAAAACAACATAAAACGAACCATAACTCTAAAGGATGAGTTTCCATCGTTTCTCACGTTTTGATAGGAGATCCAATACACCCAAGAGATATACCTCTTCTCAATCTTCTAGATGATTTCCACGAGTTCTTGCTCTCAAAATCACCTTCTTCTATCTTCTCTCTCAATTTATAACCCTAAAAAGTGTTTGAGGGTTTCTATTTTAAAGTGAAATCGTCGGGTTCTCGCACAAGCAAGCCCATTCTCGCTCAAGCGAGGATCCTTCAGTGTCAACACACTCTCCCTCGCTCAGGTGAGCCAAATCTTGCCCAGGCGAGAATCCCAGGAAATCCTGGGAGAAAAATACAGGGCCTCTCGCTTGAGCGAGGCCTTCTCGCTCAAGTGAGAATAACCTAGTATACCCCAGATTTTCCAGAAATTTTACAACAGTTAGGAAAATAAAATTAGGGTGTTATAGTTGTTGGTGAACTTTTGTGTAGAGGTTCCATATATTGAAAGACTTCCTATTAATAGGTGGCAAGGTGGCGTGTTCCATTAGATGGCAGTACGGGAATGTGCACTAAAAGTTTGGAGAGCTAGGCTCTTGGTAACATCGTCTAGGATACTCAAATGGTTTATACTGAAGGGGAGCAGACTCTTATGTGGATTTGTTAGAGAAGAATATGCATTGAGCAACGTGGAGTCACATATTCGCTAAGGGGAAGAATCTTGTGTAGATTTCCTAAGGAGCGAGATATCCGTCTATTTTAATCAAGGTGGAGATTGTTTGGGATGCTTGAAATATGTTATTAGATTAGTCCTACATCACCTAGTATTGGAATAGAGTAGAGTAACCAATGTTATATATTGGACTCATGTCCCTTGTTGTAATGTACACCAGATATAAGAACCAAATAGAAACACCCCATGGGCAGTTGGGCCCATGGGTGTGATAGGGTTTGTAATCCTTATTCTTTAATAATATCTTGGTAGTCGCTCAGCGCTCCCGAGGACGTAGGCACAATTGGCCGAACCCCATTACAAAATTCTTTGTTTCTTCTCTTCTATTTATTCTATGCACTTTATTTGATTGCTTTGTGACCAATGCTGTGCAACGATCGCTTCCGCTGCACCAACATAACTCCAAAAGAAAGGGGGAGCATACAAGATAGGGGGAGCATACTCAAGACAAGTCAAGAAAAATCATCAAGTATGCTACTCTAAAAAAACTACACCTTCAAGAAGATATTGGTTTGTCATCATCAAACAGGGGGAGATTGTGAAGAAGATCTTGCTCCTGACCTTGGCACGGTTTTCATGAAGACACCAACATCACAAAAAGAAGAAATGAAGAAGACCTACCAATACTATCGAAGAAAAAGCTTCAAGATTTAGAGTCTAAGTCTTTAGGTATCTCTATCCTTACAACTACTTTATTTACTTAGTTAATAATGCTCAAAATTGTTTTCAAGAAAATCAGAAAAATCTAAGTGTGATTAAAAATAATTTTCAAAAACAACATGTAACGGGTTACCATACTTGAGTAACATGTTACATGAGTGATAAAAAGAGTTATCCATCCTCCAACGGCTATAAGTAATCCATTACTGACTTTGAAGTAACAAATTACCATTTTAAGAAAACAGGGTAATCGGTTACTCAAAGAGCTGTAATCGATTACACTGTGTAAAATTCAAAAATGCTGTTGGACAGGATTGTTGGGTAATCGATTACCGACTTACAGTAATCGATTACTAAGAGCTGTTTTAGTAGTTTTCAGATTTCAAGTGAAAGGGTTTCACTCCAAACTGATTGGTTTTCATTCCAAACGAAACCTACACTTCCCTAGAGGTGTTATGGTTGATTGGAAGCCTATATAAAGGCATTGAAACACTCTCACAACAACAACACATATAACAACAACTCATTTTACAAACTCTCATTAAAAAGCTCTCACACTTTCTGAATTTTCTGCACTTTTCAAGCAACATACTCTAAAACTTTCTATGTATTTCAGAGTTGCTTCTAAGTGAATTCCAAACTTTTTCAAAGTTAAAAGAGCATTATTATCTATAGTATAAGAGTTGTTTTTGGATTGCAAGTCTAGAATTGTTACACACACTTTTAAAGGCAATCCAAGCCAAATTGTATATTCTTCACTTTAGCAAAGTTCACTTTCGTTCACAAGGGTGTGAAGAGAAATGGGTTGAGTGACTTGGTATAGTGTTTACCAAGGGTGTTACTTGGAATAGGTTTTTGAAAGGGATTAATTCACCCCCCCCCCCCCCCTCTTAGTTGCAATCTCATTCTTACAACATGAAGGTACCAAAGAGGTAAAGAGATCGAGACTGAACACTCTTTCCCAAGAATACAAAATGTTTCGTATGAGACCTGGAGAGAAAATCTTGGATCTTCAAAAGAGATTCACTCATCTCACCAACCATCTTATTTCACTTGGCAAAGTGTTGTCAAACAGTGACTTGAACCTAAAAGTCTTTCAACACGAAGAACAAAATAAGAAGAAGAAGAATATTTCTCTTAAGGCAAAAGTAGAGAAATATGATTCATCGGAGGATGAGGACGAAAAGGAAGAGACAAATGACATGAGCCTCTTCGTGAAGAAGTTCAGCAAGTTCCTTAGAAGGAACAAAGGCGCAAGAACCGGTCAATCAAAGAAGTTCACCAAAAGCAATGAGGCCTCCACTTCAAATCAAAATTTTACATGCTTTGAGTGTGGCAAGCCTGGCCACATGAAGATGGACTGTCCAAACATCAAGAAGAGTTCTTTCAAAGGAAAGAATGAAATGAAGAATGGACGAAGAGCCTACGTCGCTTGGGAAGATAATGACACAAGTTCATCCTCTGAACCAGAAAGCAAAGAGAAAGCACATCTCTCTCTAATGGCGCCTCATCACTCAGATGATGAAGAGGTAAATGAATCTATCCCTTTTTCTTCTTCTGAATTACAATCTTCTTTTAATGATCTGCATGATGAATACATGAAATTAACGAAAATGTTTTTGAAACAAAAACTTGAACTAGATTCTCTTAGAAACAAACCATCATCATCCTCATGTCTAAATTGCATTACTCTTGGCGAAAAAGTTTCAACATTGAGTCTTGAACTCAATAAAATGAACAAGAGTAGCAAAAGCTTGAGTAAGATCATTAATGATCAAAGACACTGTACTGACCGAAGAGGTCTTGGCTATGAAAAAGGCCATGCTCCTAAAAAGCAAAGTAAGTCTACCATGATAGACTTTCAAAAATCATGTATCCATGCATCTACACATAGTAAAAATAAAACTAGGATACATAAGCATCAACTCGTATGTTCTTATTGTAAAAATTATGGGCATACACCAAATATTTGTTCTATTAGAAAATATGGTGTTCCCTTAGAACATTTTAGATGGGTTGAGAAATGATATAACAATGTAGGACCCAAGACAAGTTGGGTACCTAATATAACTTAACCTGTTTTGCAGGTAGATTTGAGTGCCGCCCACAATTTATGGTATTTGGATAGCGGATGCTCAAAGCAGATGACGGGCGATAAAAGTAAATTCTTTGTCCTCACTCCAAGGGACAAAGGCTGATGAAGACACCAATATCACAAAAACAAGAAAGGAAGAAGACCAATAAAGACTATCAAATATAAAGCTTCAAGATTTAGAGTCTAAGTCTTTAGGTACTTCTATCCTTACAACTCATTAATTACTAAGTTAATAATGCTCAAAATTGTTTACAAAAATATCAGGAAAAACTAAGTGTGAATAAAAATAATTTTCAAAAACAACATGTTACGGGTTACCATACTTGAGTAACAAGTTACATGAGTGAGAAAAGAGTTTTCAAACCTCTAACAACTATGAGTAATCCATTACAGACTTTGGAGTAACAGATTACCATTTTTAGAAAACAGGGTAATGGATTACTCAAAGTAGTGTAATCGATTACACTAAGGCAAATTCACAAAGCTGTCAAACAATGTTGTTGAGTAATCGATTACTCAAATCCAGTAATCGATTACACTGTGTGAATTTTCAAAAAGCTGTTAACAGGATTGTTGGGAAATCGATTACCCATTTACAATAATCGATTACTGAGAGCTGTTGCATTAGTTTTTCAGATTTCAAGTGAAAGGGTTTCACTCCAAACTGATTGTTTTTCATTCCAAACGAAACTTACTCATGCCTAAGGGTATTATGGTTGATTGGAAGCCTATATAAAGGCATTGAAACACTCTCACAATATACAACAACAATTTACAACTCAAATTTCAAACTCTCTTTAAAAGCTCTCACACTTTTTGATTTTTCTTACACTTCAAGCAACCTACTCTTAAACTTTCAAAGTTATTTTGAAGTTGCTTCTAAGTGTTTTTCATATTGTTAAAGAGAATTATTATCTCAAGCATACGAGTTGTTATTGGATTGCAAGTTGTAGAAATTGTCATATATACTTGTAAGGCAATCCAAGCCAAATTGTACATTCTTCACTTTTGCAAAGTTTACTTTCTTTCACAAGGGTGTGAAGAGAAAGGGTGAGTGACTTGATATAATGTTTACCAAGGGAGTAACTTGGTATAGTGTTTAACAAGGGTGTTACTTGGAATAGAGTTTTCCAAGGGGATTAGATATAAGTGAGTGTGTAAGGTACAAGGAGATCTCGGGGTGAGATATTTGTAATTGCAACTCATTATATTTAATAAAGGAATCTCTTGCGAGTCAAGAGTACTGGACGTAGCTTTCGGTGGACAAGAAGGTGAACCAATATGAAAACACCTGTGTACTCTCTTTCCCTTCTCTTTGTTATTTACTTATCCTTCCTAAGTCAATATTTTTCTGCATATTATTTCCGCTGCACGTTAACTTTTGTAACACCCCAAATTTATCCTCCTTGAAATTAGGTAACAGTCCTGAAGAATGGGGCATACTGGCAGATTCTCGCTTGAGCGAGAGGATCTCGCACAAGCGAGAGGATCAGTGTTTTGAATTTGGAAATTTTGGGAGTCTCGCCCAAGCGAGGAATGGGTTGCTTGAGCGAGAGAAATCCTGGGCAGGCTGTGAGATTCTCGCTTGAGCGAGAGAGCCCGTGTCTAGAACATTAAATTATCGTAGGTTTCTCGCCCAAGCGAGATATTCTCGCCCGAGCGAGAGTGCCCAGCTATAAAAGAAAAGAAAGGGTTTCACAAACCCTAATCTTCATTTTCTTTTCTCCCCTTTCACTCCCAACGGCGGCTCCCCATAGATTCTGACTCATTCCTCCTCTAAACCTCAAAAACACATCAAAACCTCTTCCTCTTGCTTCTTAATGGAACATTGGAGAGCTTTGGAGAGGAAAAAAAGCAACAATGGAGGTTGAAGGAGATGGAGGGAGATGGAGCTCTTTGAGGATCCATGGAGCTTACGCAACCTAAGGTGAGGGAGAAGACCATTGTGGTCTTAGAGTATTTCATTAGAGTCATCATCTCCGATTTCCCTCAAGAATCAGAGCTTATTAACGGATAGAAACTCTCTTGGGAGTTTGTGGTCCATATGAGAGTCTATATTTTACATGAGGATGTATTAGCCATAAAAGTGGAGATATATGTGTGGGGAAAACCGTTTATTTGAGTAAAACGCTATATGCTCATTTATGGTAATACACCGTCATTAAAGATGGTTCTAACGTTAATGTGTATATGATGAAGAATATGTTATGCGTGGTTTTTTTATGATAATGGTTATGTAGTGTGATAATGATGGTGTGTGAGATATTTATGGTCATGAGCATAAATGAGTATGTTGTAAGTGGTTGATTGTTATAAACATGTATGGGTGGATTGTAACAATGAATGTGTGATGAGTTGTGAATGTGTGATGAGTTGTGAATGTGTTAAAATGGATATGAGTATGTTTATCAAAATGAGTATGTTGTGAGTGGTTGATTGTTATAAACATGTATGAGTGTGTTGTAACAATGAATGTGTGATGAGCTGTGAATGTGTTAAAATGGATAAAGGTATGTTTGTGACAATGAAGGTGTTGTATGTTATTTATGGTGATAAAATAATGAGATGCCTTGTGTTGATTGGGTATGACATGGATGTGAGTGTAATGTGGAAACTCGACCTGCCCGAGGTGGTATGGGGATCACTCGACCTGCCCGATGTGGTATGGGGATTATTTGTACGGTGCAGAATTGTTGAACGAGATCAAGGGTAAATTACTATGGAATGTGAAGGATGTGAAAAGGGTGTACTCTGAATGAAAATCATATGCATGCCATAGGATATATATTATGGGATATATATCCTATAGGGCAAATATGAATGAGGAGAAATGAGTATATTTGGACGAACAAAATATGCACACTATATAACACATATAGTATGGGATGTATGTGTACTATAGGGTGAATATGGATAATATGTGATAAATAAATATGCACACTATAGAACACATATAGTATGGGATGTATGTGTACTATAGGGTGAATATGGATAATATGTGATGAATAAGTATGCACACTATAGAACAAATATAGTATGGGATATATGTGTACTATAGGGTGAATATGGATAATATGTGTTGATTGATATATGCTTATCATGATTGATGTTAGATGTGTATGGTTTTAATGCTTTAATGTCATTACTCCATGTAAATCCACGCTACGGTCGCCGTAGTTGGTTCTTACTCCCTCTGTCTTTCCTTGTATGTGTTGTATATTTGGGTTCAGGTTGTGGAGGTAGCGCATTGGACGCTTGCAGAGAAGAGTACATGATAGAATAGTGGACAATATGTAATTGATATGTTATATGATAAATATTTGTAATATGAAAAACATGTTAAAGTGAAATCATGTATAAACAACTTTCTTGTAAGTGTATAATGAAGTTGATCTAATGTTTGTATTCAAGGTAATTTTGAGAAAGTGTAATTGTATAAAAGATGTATTTGAACGAAAGTGTAATGACATGCTTTTGAAATGAAAGGTATTTGGAATATTTCCGCCTTGAAAATTTATAAACATATTCACTCAAGTTTCCAAACTGTTCGAGTAATGTATTTCAAAGGTAATCACTTCGCTTTCATGAATAAGGTTTTAAAAAGAATTTCGGGTTATGAAAATCGGGTCCTTGTAACTTTGATATTGCAGAAAAATTGGCAATACTTATTGCAACAACTAATTCACCCCCCCCCCCCCCCCCTCTTAGTTGCAATCTCAGTCTTACAATTGGCACGAGAGCTATCTTTGAGAAAGTTACTCTCAAATTCTGATCCTACTACAACATGGCCTCAAGATCATTCCTAGGAGAAGGATCCAACATAAACAGACCTCCAAGCTTCGTCGGAGAATATTTCAACTTCTGGAAAATCAGAATGAGTATTTTCACAGAGTCGCAAGACTTGGATATTTGGAATACTATCGTGGAAGGACCATACGTGCCATTTACCGTTGTCAACAACATCAGAGTGACAAAGCCAAAATCTTCATGGAATGATGAAGATAAGAAGAAGGTGCAATATGATTTGAAAGAAAAGAACATCCTCACATCGACACTTGGAATAGATGAGTTCTTTAGAGTGTCCAACTGCAAATCCTCTTAGGAAATGTGGGATACTTTGGAGACAACTCACGAAGGTACCGAAGAGGTAACGAGATCGAGGCTCAACACTTTATCCTAGGAATACGAAATGTTTCGTATGAGACCTGGAGAGAAGATCTTGGATCTTCAAAAGAGATTTACTCATCTCACCAACCATCTTATTGCACTTGGAAAAGTGCTGTCAAATAGTGATTTGAACTTAAAAGTTCTAAGGTCACTAACAAGAACATGGCAACCAAAGGTAATGGCTATTTCCGAAAAGAAAAGTCTTTCGAAAATGTCATTGGCTGCTTTCTTTGGTAAGTTGCAGGAACACGAACTCGAATTGAGTCAACTTGATCAACACGAAGAACCAGAGAAGAAGAAGAAGAACATTTCTCTCAAGGAAAAAGTTGAGAAATATGATTCATCGAAGGATGAAGACGACAAGGAAGAGACAAATGACATGAGCCTCTTCATGAATAAGTTCAGCAAGTTCCTTAGAAGGAACAAAGGCGCAAGAACCGGGCAAATAAAGAAGTTCCCCAAAAGCAATGAGGCCTCCACTTTAAACCAGAATTTTACATGCTTTGAGTGTGGCAAACCTGGCCACATGAAGATGGACTGTCCAAACATCAAGAAGAGTTCTTTCAATGGAAAGAATGAATTAAAGTATGGACGAAGAGCCTACATCGCTTGGGAAGACAACGACACAAGTTCAGCCTCTGAACCAGAAAGCGAAGAGCAGGCACAACTCTCTCTCATGGCGTCTCATCATTCAGACGATGAAGAGGTAAATGAATCTATCCATTTTTCTTCTTCCGAATTGCAAACTGCATTTAATGATTTACATGATGAATATATGAAATTGTCTAAAATGTTTCTAAAACAAAAATCTGAATTAGATTCTCTTAGAAACATATCTTCATCATCCTCAGGTTTAAATTGCATTACCCTTGGCAACAAAGTTTCTACATTGGGTCTTGAACTCAATAAAATGAACAAGAGTAGCAAGAGCTTGAGTAAGATCATTAATGATCAAAGACACTCTACGGACCGAAGAGGTCTTGGCTATGGAAAGGGCCCTGCTCTTAAGAAACAAAGTAAGTCTATCATAACAGACCTTCGGAAAACATGTATCCTTGCATCTACACATAGCAAACATAAATCTAGGATACATATGCATCAACCTATTTGCTCTTATTGTAAAAATCATGGGCACACACCAAATACTTGTAATATTAGAAAATATGGTGTTCCCCTAGGATATTTTAAATGGGTTAAGAAAGGATCTAACCATGTAGGACCCAAAACAAGTTGGGTACCTAATATAACTTAACCTGTTTTGTAGGTTGATTTGAGCGCCGCCCGCAATTTATGGTACTTGGATAGCGGTTGCTCAAAGCATATGACGTAAGTTCTCTGTCCTTACTCCAAGGGACAAAGGCTATGTCACATATGGTGACAACAACAAAGGAAGAATTCTTGGAGTCGGTAGAATCGACAAGCCACCTTCAACAAACATAGAAGGAGTGCTATATGTGGATGGACTTAAGCACAATCTTATAAGCATAAGTCAACTTTGCGACAAGGGCTTCCATGTATCATTCTACCCAGATAAGTGCATCATTGAAAGTAAGGAATTTCTAAACTCTAAACTTGTTGGTAAGAGAATTAATAACATATACATGATAGATATAGATTCATCTCTTCCTATAACATGTTTAGTTGTAAATGATATTCATGATGCATGGCTTTGGCATAGGAGAATTTCTCACATACATATGGACCATTTGAATAAGTTAACCAAGAAAGATTTGGCTGTTGGTTTACCCAAGATGAAGTTTGTTAAAGACAAACTATGTGGTGCATGTCAAATGGGTATACAAACAAAAACCTCTTTCAAGCCAAAGCATATGGTTTCTTCAGATAGACCATTGCAATTACTACACATGGACTTATTTGGCCCTTCAAGGACAAAGAGTCTTGGTGGTAACTACTATGCTCTTGTTATAGTAGACGATTTTTCACGCTACACTTGGACTCTATTCTTAGTACATAAGAATGAGGCATTAAAAGCCATTAGCACTTATGCTAAAAGAGTCTAAAACGAAAAGTCACTTAAAATCGCTGCTATAAGAAGTGATCATGGGGGAGAGTTTCAAAATGCTTCTTTTGAGGAATTTTGTGATGATCTTGGGATTAATCATAACTTTTCTGCTCCTAGGACACCACAACAAAATGATGTTGTAGAGAGAAAGAATCGGTCTTTGGAAGAACTCCCTAGAACAATGTTGAACGAAACTAACCTCCCAAAGTACTTTTGGGCTGATGCGGTAGGCATCGCTTGTTATGTTTCAAATAGAGTTCTAATAAGACCTATTCTAAAGAAAACCCCCTATGAACTCTTCAAAGGAATAAAACCAAACATTTCACACTTGCATGTATTTGGTTGTAAATGTTTCATCTTGAATAATGGCAAAGAAAATTTAGGCAAGTTTGATGCAAAGGCAGATGAAGGAATCTTCCTAGGCTATTCTCTCACGAGTAAAGCTTTTAGAGTCTTTAACAAAAGAACTCTAGCCATGGAAGAATATGTCCATGTATCCTTTGATGAAACCAATCCTCTAATCAAGGAAAGGTTGACCATTGATGAAGAAGATTTGCCTAACTCTACTTTTAATGAAAATGCTATTATCGAAACTACACCTAATATAGAGCATGTGGAAACGGATGATAATCCTTCCATACAAGAAGAGCATATTCACTCTGATTTACCTAAAGAGTGGAGAACTCATTGAGATCATCCTATAGACAACATTATTAGAGATATTAACAAAGGTGTTACCACTCGCTTAATGCTAGAAAATGCTTGTCTAAACATGGCATTTGTTTCTCAAATAGAACCATCTAAGATTGATGAAGCAATCGAGGATGAACACTGGATTCTTGCTATGCAAGAAGAACTCAACCAATTTGAGAGAAACGAAGTTTGGGAACTTGTTCCTAGACCTAAGAATAGGCATGTAATAGGAACTCGCTGGGTATTTCGCAATAAATCAGATGAAAATGGTATAATCATTATAAACAAGGGTAGACTAGTATCCCAAGAATACAACCAAGAAGAAGGTATAAACTTTGATGAAACCTTCGCTCCAGTTGCTAGACTTGAAGCGATTAGACTACTACTTGCATATGCATGCTCTTTGAACTTTCAGCTTTTCCAAATGGACGTAAAGATTGTGTTCCTTAACGGGTATATACAAGAGGAAGTATTTGTAGAACAACCTCCTGGTTTTGAGGACTACCAACATCCCTCTCACGTATACAAGTTAAAGAAATCCCTCTATGGCTTAAAGCAAGCTCCACGTGCTTGGTATGACCGTCTAACCAACTTTATAACAGAAAAAGGTTTTACAAAAGGCAAGGTCGATACTACACTATTTATTAAGAAGATAAATCATCATACTTTACTTGTCAAATTTATGTTGATGATATTATTTTCGGTTCTACCAATGAAAGTTTGTGTAGTGAATTTGGCAATATGATGCAAGGAGAATCTGAAGTGTCTATGATGGGAAAGTTAAATTACTTTCTTGGACTCCAAATTAAGCAACTTAGTGATGGAATCTTTGTAAGTCAGTCCAAGTATTGCAAAGACTTGTTGAAAATATTTGAGATGGATGACTGCAAGCCGATTGCTACTCCTATGGGATCAAGTACATACATCAATGTTGATGACGCTGGAAAATGTATTGAAATATCTAAGTATCGAGGTATGATCGGATCTCTTTTATATATTACTGCCAGCAGACCTAATATCATGTTTAGTGTATGTCTATGTGCGCGATATCAATCTAAAGCCAAAGAGTCACATCTAGTTGTCATTAAGAGAATCATGAAGTATCTCAAAGGCACAACCGATGTTGGACTGTGGTATCCCAAGGGAAGCGTATGCGAATTGGTTGGCTTCTTGGATTCAGACTTTGCGGGATGCAAGTCTGAGAAAAAAAGTAAAAGTGGTACTTGCCACATTCTAGGGAATGTCGGAAAGTTAAATTACTTTCTTGGACTCCAAATTAAGCAACTTAGTGATGGAATCTTTGTAAGTAAGTCCAAGTATTGCAAAGACTTGTTGAAAAGATTTGAGATGGATGACTGCAAGCCGATTGCTACTCCTATGTGATCAAGTACATACATCAATGCTGATGACGCTGGAAAATGTATTGAAATATCTAAGTATCGAGGTATGATCAGATCTCTTTTATATCTTACTGCCTGCAGACCTGATATAATGTTTAGTGTATGTCTATGTGCGCGATATCAATCTAAACCCAAAGAGTCACATCTAGTTGTCATTAAGAGAATCATGAAGTATCTCAACGGCACAACCGATGTTGGACTGTGGTATCCCAAGGGAAGCGTATGCGAATTGGTTGGCTTCTCGGATTCAGACTTTGCGGGATGCAAGTCTGAGATAAAAAGTACAAGTGGTACTTGCCACATTCTAGGGAATGCTTTAGTTTCTTGGCCTTGCAAGAAACAAGCTTGTGTTGCCTTAAGTACCGCTGAAGCGGAATATATTGCTGCCGGTAGTTGTTGTGCACAAGTGTTGTGGCTCAAATAACAATTATGGGATTATGGCTTAAACTTAGGTTGCACACCCTTGAAATGTGACAATACTAGTGCTATTAATCTCACCAAAAATCCGATTATGCAATCAAGAACCAAACACATTGATATAAGGCATCATTTCCTTAGGGACCATGTCCAAAAGAAGGATGTGTTGGTAGAGTTCATTGATACTCATAACCAACTAGCGGACATATTTACTAAACGGTTAGCAAAAGAACCTTTTTATAAGATTAGGTGAGAATTAGGCATTCTCGATGAAGCTTAATTGTCCTAACATGTTTAAATGTTTATATGTATGCTTCATTGTTTATATCCAATGCCTACTTGTTCTTAAATTGTGTGTTTTATGCTTTAATTTTCAAGTTTTTAGAGGCAAATATCATTTTTAACATTAGTAGGAAAACAATATGTTAAAGTAATCGATTACTGTAATGGTGTAATCAATTACAGAGAGATACTGTTTGAAAATTTTTGAATTTTTGAAAGTGAGTAATCGATTACTCACTCAGTGTAATCGATTACTCTGTGCAGTTATATATATGAACTACTGCATTTTTCAAAAATCCACCATTTTTTCTCTCTCCTGTAACTCATGTTCTCCCTCTCCAAACCCTCTCAATCTCTAAAAACCTCATTTCTACTTCGTTTTGATTGATTTTTGTTGCAAATCACATCACATTTTCAATTCTAAACACTTCTACACCTTCTATTTTGTCATTTGTGGCCTAAATCAAAAACTCCCAAATTTCCAAAAACCCTAAACCTTCAAACACCAACAATGGCTTTATCTTCAAAGAGACCACGTTCTTCAAAGTCTAAGCAAGCAGAATAAACTTCCAAGTCCAACCCGTTGAACTTGACGAGGCTTATTGCTAATGACGCTCAAAGGAAGGTCTTCGAGGAAAACTTCCATGGACGTGCCATCTTCACTCCTAAGTACGGTAACATTGGGAACTTTGAGTTTGAAGATTTTATTTTTCCTTATCTTTTGCGGCAACAAAAACTTTTTGACTTTTGCTGCGAAGCGAATGATATCTACCCTGAGCTTGTTCGCGTATTTTACTACAACATGAACTTTAGGAAAAATCTTATGACTTCCCATGTTAAGGGAAAAGACATTGTTTTGGATATGAAAACCTTTAGTTTCTATTTGCTGTGATATACCGATGATAGGCGACATTACTAGGTTCGGCCTGGTATGTGAATGGGATGATTACGATCGCAAAAAATTCTATCTTTCCACTTGCAGAATTTCTAAGGAGGAAATAGAAAGGCGAAAGCAACAAAGCCTTGGCGAGACTGTTAAGATCAGGGATATCCTCTATGCTGGATATCTCATGCTGGAAGATCGTTTGATACATTATTTTCTTTCCTATGTCATTTTGCCGAAATTTTCAAACCATTCGCAAATAAGTGACACAGAGCTCCAATTGATGTATGCTATCAAGTTTAACAACAAGATTAATTGGACTAAGATGATAATGAATCAAATGTGGCATGTTCGCGGCTCCCAAAGTCCGTTGCCCTACGCCATCTTCATTACCAAAATTCTTGAGCATTTCGGCGTATCATTAGATGGTGAGACCAAAGTGGCCCTCAATCTTCGCGAAAGCAAGGTTTATATGTATGCCTCATTGTTTGTATCTAATGCTTACTTGTTCTTAAAATATGCTTGTCATGCTTTAAATTTCAAGTTTTTTGTGTCAAAAACCATTTTTAGTATCAGTGGGGAGACATCAGGTTACAATAATCGATTACTGTATTCAGGTAATCGATTACTCTGAGATACATTTTGGAAATTTCAAATTTTTGAAAGTGAGTAATCGATTACTCACTTGGTGTAATCGATTACTCTATGCAGTTTTTATTTAAACTGCTGCACTTTTCAGAAAACTCTTCGCTTTCTCTCTCCTGTAACTCCTGTTCTCTCACTCTAAACCCTCTCAATCTCTAAAAAATCCATTTTTGCATCATTTTGGTTGATTTGTGTTGCCATAGATATCACATTCTTGATTATAAATACTTATACACCTTCATTTTCGTGATTAGTGGCCTCAATCCAAAGCCCCCAATTTCCAAAACCTAAACCTAAAACCTTCAAAATCCAACAAAGGCTTCTTCTTCCAAAACGAAGAGACCAAGAACTAGTGGGTCTAAATCCAAGCAAGGGGAATCTTCTTCAAAGTCCAATCTGTTGAACTTGATGAGGCTTCTTGAAAACGATTCACAAAGTAAGGTTTTCGAAGAACATTTCCATGGACGGCAAATTTTCACTCCAAAATACGGTAATGTCGGAAATCTTGAATTTGAAGACTTTCTATTTCCTTACTTATTACGGCAACAAAACTTTTTTGATTTTTGTTGTGAAGCGAACGATATTTATCCCGAGCTTGTTCGCGTATTTTACTGCAATATGAACTTTAGGAAGAATCTTATGACTTCCCATATTAAGGGGAAAGATATAGTTTTAGATACCAAAACCTTCAGTTCAATATGCTGTGATATACCGATGCAAGGTGACATTACTGGTTTCGGCCTAGTATGTGAATGGGATGATTACGATCGCAAGAGAGTTTATATGTCTCTATGTAGAATCTCTAAGGAAGAAATAGAACAGCGAAAGCAACAAGGCTATGGTGAGACTGTTAAGAACAGATATATCCTCTCTGCTGGATATCTCAAGTTGGAAGAGCGTTTGCTCCATTATTTTCTGAGCTATGTCATTTTGCCAAAATTTTCAAATCATTCGCAAATTAGTGACGTAGAGCTCCAATTGATGTATGCTATTAAGTACATCAAGATAAATTGGACTCAGATGATTATGCAACAAATGTGGCATATTCGCGGTTCACAAAGTCCGTTGCCTTACGCTATCTTCATTACAAAGATTCTTGAGAACTTCGGCATATCTCTTGATGGTGAGACAAAAGTGGCCCTCAATCTTCGCGAAAGCAAGATTGATATAGAGGTTGTCCATAAGATGGGATTTACTTTGGACCCTGTCACTCGTCGAACCTATAAGCATCACACCTACCGACCAGCTGCTCCTACCGAACAACCAGAACCTACCATACCAACCCAACCTGAGTTTCAAGCTCCTTCTTCCTCATCTACTGCCATGCCTTCTAATTAGATGATCATGGATGAATTGGTTTCTCTTCGAGGCTATATCACTACAAGGATGGATGCTATCGACACTCAGAACCAACAAATCCATTATGAACTTTATCGTCTTTCGTCAAGGCTAAACATCATGGATATCGATGAAGATGGTTCCGAGCCTGAATCTTAGATTCTTGTATAGGTTTCTGTGGGTAATGATTATGGCTGTGATATTTCTATTTGGATTTGAACATTGTTTGGTTATTGTCTTTTATTTCTTGTTTTGGATATTTTGTATGAACATCTTTATATTTAATAAAGGAATCTCTTTTGCGTCAAGAGTACTGGACGTATCCTTCGGTGGACAAGAAGGTGAACCAGTATAAAACACTTGCGTACTCTCTTCTCCTTATCTTTCTATCTTTCAAAGTCATTATTTTTCTGCATACTTTTTCCGCTGCACTTTAACTTTGATTTTGCAGAAAAATTGGCCATAGTTTTGCAACAACTAATTCACCCCCCTCTTAGTTGCATTCTCATTCTTACAATGCTTTTATATTTATTTTTATTGTCTCGAGTCGGACATGCTCGCAAATTTATTTTATCGTCTCGAGGCCGACAAGCTCCCATATTTATTTTATCTATTCGAGCCCGACACGCTCGCATATTAATTTTAAAGTCTCGAGCCCGACAATCTCGCATATTTATTTTATCATCTAGAGCCTCACATGCTCGAATATTTATTTTTATCGTATCGTGTTCGACATGCTCTAATATTTATTTAGCTTCTAAATCCAGACATGCTCGCCTATTTATTTTTTCATCTCGAGCCCGACATTCTCGCATATTTATTTTCATCATCTTGAGTCTGACATCTTTGCAAATTTATTTTATATTCCCGATCCCGACATGATCGCATATTTATTTTATCGTCACAAGCCCGACATGCGCACATATTCATTTTATCGTCTAGAGCCTGACATGCTTGCATATTTATTTCATCGTCTAAAGTCCTACATACGCGCATATTTATTTTATCGTCTTGAGCCCGACATGCTCGCATATTTATTTTATTGTCTAGAGCCCAACAAGCTCGCATATTTATTTTTATGGTATCGAGCCCAACAATCTCGCATATTTATTTTTATCATTTCGACCCCGACATTTACGCATATTTATTTTATCGTCTCGATCCCTACATGCTCGCATATTTATTATATCATCTTGAGGTCGACATGCTCGCATATTTATTTTAGTGTCTAGAGCCCGAAAAGCTCGCTGATTTATTTTACAGTCTCGAGTCTGACATGCTCGCATATTTATTTTACCGTCTCGAGCCCGAAATGCGGCCATATTTATTTTATCGTCTCCAGCCCTACATGCTCACAAATTTATTTTATCGTTTCAAGCCAAACATGCTCGCAAATTTATTTTATCGTCTCGAGCCCTACATGCTCGCATATTTATTATATCGTCTCGAGGTCGACATGCTCGCATATTTATTTTAGCATCTAAAGCCCGACATGCTCACTTATTTTTTTTACCGTCTCGAGTCCGACATGCAAGCATATTTAATTTATCGTCATGAGCTCGACAAGCTTCCATATTTATTTTATTGTAAAGAGTTCGACACGTTCGCATATTTATTTTATCGTCTCGAGCCAGACAAGCTCGCATATTTATTTTTATCATCTCGAGCCGGACATGCTCGCAAATTTATTTTACCGTCTCGAGCCCGACAAGATCCCATATTTACTTTACCGTCTCGAGTCCGACATGCACGCATATTTATTTTATCGTCTCGACCCCGACATTCTTGCACATTTTTTTTATCATCTCGTGCCCGACATGCTTGCATATTTATTTTATCTTCTCAAGCCAAACATGCTCGCATATTTACTTTTTCATCTCGAGCATGACAAGCTGCATATTTATTTTATTGTCTCAAGCCCGACACTCTCGCATATTTATATTATCGTCTCGAGCCCGACAAGCTCGAATATTTACTTTAATCGTCTCGAGCCCAACATGCTCGCATATTAATTTTTATCATCTCTAGCGCGACATGCTCGCAAATTTATTTTATCGTCTCAAGCGCGACAAGCTCTCATATTTATTTTATCGTCTTGAGTCCGACATGCACACATATTTATTTTATTGTCTCGACCCCGACATTCTCACATATTTATTATAATCGTCTTGTGCCTGACATGCTCGCAAATTTATTTTATCGTATCGAACCCTACATGCTCGCATATTTATGATATCGTCTCAAGGTCGAAATGCTCGCATATTTATTTTTGCATCTAAAGCCCGACTGATCGAGGCCGTACTCGATACAAATAATATAACAATAAAGTATAGTACTAGGAAGTGACTCCTAGGTCGTTTCCCAAGGATTATCTTTCAGGCAATAGTTCAAACACCCTGTACTCACACACAAAGGGGGGGTTTTGTTGTTTTTATGGTATGAATCTAAAACTAAAACAGAAACAGTAATTAACATAAAAGTGAAACGGCTAAACCCCTTTGGTTTCCTTAATCACAACTTAATCCTCGGTTTCATAGTATCAAAATCATATTCTAATCGTTGAATCCCTAATTTGTTCATAATCAAGTAACTAAGCGATAATCAACTCATAAACAAATTCACACGAACTAAGCATTCATGCACTAGAGAAATGATTGACTAAGCGAAAATCAGTTCACAAATCTATTTCTAAGGCATGGAATTAAGCAAACCACATCCAGAAATTGAATAGAAGAAATTAAACAATTAAGAAACCGAAATTGCATTAATAACCAAACCTCAAGAGTTGTAATACATTACCAAAGGAATTTAGTCCATAAATTTAGCCTTCCATGGAATGATTAAGCAAAACCGAAAATGGAGAAGAGCAAAAACGAAAATGCATAAACCCTAGGAGAGCAAATGTGGGAAAACGGGAATAACAATCTTCTAAGGCAAAAAAGTAATGTAATGTTAAAAGTCTCTTCAAAACCGAAAATCATGTGTTTAAATGGTGTAAAACGGAAATGGGCCCTAAACAATGGGCCCAAAACCCAAACGGAAATAAAGATCCTAATACAATATACAATCTTCACTTTTGCACACATCATCCACTTGTAATGTCCAAAATGTCCTTGGGGTCAAATATGACCTGAAAATGGAATTAGATTTAATTAGACTAAATAATCCTAAATTAACTCATTTTAGGAATAATAGTCCAATAAAGCCCAAAACACTAAATCATGCCAAACAAAGTCAATTAGACACAAAGAATCATTAACAATGGTAAATTAAGGTTATGAATAGTGTGTAATATATGACTCATCACCGACATTCTCGTTTATTTTTTTTACCGTCTCGAGTCCGACATGCTAGCATATTTAATTTATCGTCACGAGCCCGACAAGCTTCCATATTTATTTTATTGTCAAGAGTTCGACACGTTCGCATATTTATTTAATCGTCTCGAGGTAGACAAGCTCACATATTTATTTTTATCATCTCGAGCCCGACATGCTCGCAAATTTATTTTATTGTCTCGAGCCCGACAAGATCCCATATTTATTTTATCATCTCGAGCCCGACATGCACGCATATTTATTTTATCGTCTCGACCCCGTCATTCTTGCATTTTTATTTTTATCGTCTCATGCCCGACATGCTTGCATATTTATTTTATCTTCTCAAGCCAAACATGCTCGCATATTTACTTTTCAATCTCGAGCATGACAAGCTGCATATTTATTTTATTGTCTCAAGCCCGACACTCTCGCATATTTATATAATCGTCTCGAGCCCGACAAGCTCAGATATTTACTTTAATCTTCTCGAGCCCGACATGCTCGCATATTTATTTTTATCATATCTAGCGCGACATGCTCGCAAATTTATTTTATTGTCTCAAGCGCGACAAGCTCCCATATTTATTTTATCATCTTGAGCCCGACATGCACACATATTTATTTTATTGTCTCGACCCCGATATTCTCGCATATTTATTTTAATTGTCTTGTGCCTGAAATTCTCGCATATTTATTTTATCTTCTCAAGCCCGACATGCTCTCATATTTATTATATCGTCTCGAGCCAGACATGCTCGAATCTTTATTTTTGTTGTCTCGATCCGGACATGCTCGCAAATTTAATTTTTCTCGAGCCCGACGTGCTCACATAATTTTATCGTCTAGAGCCCAACATGATCATGTTTATTTTGTCACCTCGAGCTCGACATTATCACATATTTATTTTATCGTCTTGAGCTCTACATGCCCGCAAATTTATTTTATCGTCTCGTGCTCGACATGCTAACATATTTATTTTTGTCGTCTCGAGGCCGACATGACCTCTCATTTACTTTTATCATCTCGAGGCCAACATGCTTGCATATTAATTTTATCATCTCAAGCCTGACAACCTCGCATATTTATTTTATCATCTCGAGACCGACACGCTCGCATATTTATTTTTCGTCTTGAGTCTGACATTCTCGCGTATTTATTTTTATCGTGTAGAGCACGACATGCTCGAATTTTTGTTATATGATCTCGAGCTAGACTACCTGGCGTATTTATTTTATCGTCACGAGCTCGACATGCTAGCATGTTAATTTTATCGTCTTGAGCGCGACATGCTCTCATATTTATTTTATCGTCTAGAGTCTGACATGTTCTCATATTTATTTTTATCATCTCGAGCCCGACACACTCTCAAATTTATTTTATCGTGTTGAGCCCGACATGCTCAGATTTTTATTTTTATCGTCGTGAGGCTGAAATGCTCACATAAAAATTTTGTCATCTCAAGCCCGACAAGCTCACATATATCTTATCAGTTCGAGCCCGACACGCTCGCATATATATTTTAACGTCTCAAATCCGACATTCTCGCTTATTTATTTTTATCGTCTTGAGACCAACAAGCTCGCATATTTTTTTAATAATCTCGAGTCCGACATGCTAGCAAATTTATTTTATTGTCTCGAGCCTGAAATGCACGAATATATATTTTATTGTCTCTGCCCGACATGCTCACAAATTTATTTTATCGTCTTGAGCCCGACAAGCTCTCAAATTTATTTCTATCGTCTCGAGCCTGACATGCTCCCAAATTTATTTAAACGTCTCGAGCCCGACATGCTCGCATATTTTTTTTATAGTATCGAGCCCATCATGCTCAAATATTTATTTTATCCTCTCGAGCCTGACAAGCTCGCATATTTATTTTACAGTCTTGATCCCGACATGCTAGCAAATTTATTTTTATAGTCTCAAGCCGGACATGCTCACATATTTATTTTATCTTCTCGATCCCAACATTCTAGCAAATTTATTTTTATCGTCTCGATCCCGACAAAATCACATATTTATTTTATCTTCTCGATCCCAACATGCTCACATATTTATTTTATCGTCTCGAGCTCGACATGCTCACATATTTATTTTTATTGTCTGGAGCTCGACATGCTCGCATATTTATTTTTATCGTCTCGATCCCAACATGCTCGCGTATTTATTTTTATCGTCTCGAGCCCGACAAGCTCGCATATTTATTTAATAATCTCGAGCCCGACATGCTCGCAAATTTATTTTATCGCCTCGAGCCTGAAATGCACCAATATATATTTTTATCGTCTCGAGCCCGACATTATCACATATTAATTTTATTGTCTCTGCCCAACATGCTCACAAATTTATAATATCGTCTTGAGCCCGACATGCTCGCAAATTCATAATATCGTCTCGAGCACGACAAGCACCCAAATTTATTTCTATCGTCTCGAGCCCAACATGCTCAAATATTTATTTTATCCTCTCGAGCCTGACAAGCTCGCATATTTATTTTATAGTCTCGAGCCCGACATTCTAGCAAATTTATTTTTATCGTCTCGAGCCGGACATGCTCGCATATTTATTTTATCTTCTCGATCCCAACATGCTAGAAAATTTATTTTTATCGTCTCGATCCCGACATGAACACATATTTATTTTATCTTCTCGATCCCAACACGCTCGCATATATATTTTATCGTCTCGAGCTCGACATGCTCACATATTTATTTTTATTGTCTGGAACTCGACATGCTCGCATATTTATTTTTATCGTCTCGATCCCAACATGCTCGCTTATTTATTTTATCGTCTCAAGCCCGACATGCTCGCATATTTTTTTTATCATCTCTAGCCTGACATGCTCACAAATTTATTTTATCTTCTCGAGCCCAACACGCTCGCATATTTATGTTATCGTCATGAGCTCGAAATGCTCGCAAATTTATTTTATTGTCTCATACCCTACATTCTCGCATATTTATTTTATTGTCTCGAACCCGACATGCTCACATATTTATTTTAGCGTCTAGAGACCGACATGCTCGCATATTTATTTTATTGTTATGAGCCCGACATGCTCACATATTTATATTTATCGTCTGGAGCCTGACATGCTCGCATATTTATTTTATCATCTCCAGCCCGACATGCTCAGGAATTTAATTTATCTGTCCCGAGCCCGAAAGTTTTGAATATATATTTTTATCGTCTCGAGCCCCACATTCTCACATATTTATTTTATTGTCTCGAGCCCGACATGCTCACAAATTTATCTTAACATCTGGTGCACGACCTGCACCCATAATTAATTTTTCGTCTCTAGTCCAACATGCTCAGATATTTATTTTTATTGTCTCGAGCTAGACATGCTCACAAATTTATTTTATCGCCTCGAGCCCGACAAGCTCCCAAATTTAATTTATTGTCTCGAACCCGACATGCTTGCATATTTATTTTTATCCTCCCGAGCCCGACATGCACGTATATTTATTTTATCGCCTCGATCCTGACAAGCTCGCATATTTATTTTATCATTTCGAGCTCGACATGCTAGCAAATTTATTTTTATCGTCCCGAGACAATAAAATAAATATCTCGGTTTTGGGCACTTTGCTGTCATTCAGCATTGCATGAGCTAACTGCTCTTAGACTCGATTTTTCCTCTCAACAACTCCATTTTGTTGAGGGGTGCGAGGAGCAAAAAATTGATGGTGTATGCCATGTTTATCGCAAAATTTGGCCAAGTGGTGATTCTCGAACTCACCACCATGATCACTTCGAATAAACACTATCTTATGGTTAAATTTATTTTGCAATTTTCTGGCAAGCGACTTAAAAGTTTTAAAAGCGTCGCTTTTCAAAGATAAGAACAAAGTCCATGTAAACCGGGAAAAATCGTCAACTACCACTAGAGCATAATGACTGCCTCCAAAACTCATTATTTGTGAGGGTCCAAACAAGTCCATGTGGAGTAATTCTAATGGCCTTGTAGTGGAAATCACATTTTTAGATGAAAAATAATTTTTCGTTTGCTTACACCTTTGACAGGTGTGGCAAATATCTTTAGTTTTGAAATTTAATTTTGGCAGTCCTACAACAAGCTCTTTTGACACTATCTTTTCCACATGTCGTAGATGGATATGTGCTAACCTTCTATGCCAGGTCCAAATATCCTTCTCATTTGAAATAAGACATTTTGAAAATAGAGAAGTGATAATGTCCAGATTAACCATATAGATATTGTTAGTTCGGTGACCGACAAACTTAACATTATCGTCTACGCCATCACCGAAAATACAAAGTTCAGAATCGAAAGATACCTTGTTACCTATATCGAATAGTTGACTGATACTGAGTAGATTGTGCTCTAGGCCTTTAACATATAACACGTTTTCCACAATTGCCTGAGAAGCATTTCCTACTTTTCCGATTCCAAGGATCTTTCCTTTATTGTTGTCTCCGTAAGTGACGTAACCCTTGTCTTGGAGTGTAAGATCCAAGAATTTGGACTTATCACCCGTCATATGTCTAGAACACCCACTGTCGAGATATGTGACCATGAACACCATAAGAGAAACAAGCAGGCAGTTTATGATTAATAACATGATATTTACTAGCTACATGCTTTCTAAAAGGTCTCTTTTTATTTTTATGTTTGAACCCGAGACCGACTCTATTTCCTATGTTTCTAGATGAAGCAAGTAATCTGATAAGATTCTGACTGCTGTATGTGAACTTTGTTATCTTATTTTTCAGTTCATCATTTTCCATTTTCAGTTCACAACAATTTTCACATATATGAGTCTCAATAACTTTAGTAGAATACATACATGAGGCACTAGAGTAAATGAGATCAAGAGTTTCATTTTCAAGTTTAAGTTCATCCATTTCTTTTTGCATGCTAACAATTTTCTTTTCACGCAATAAAATAATTCTCTTGCGATCAACATTTACTTTGGCTACTTTCTTTAGTTCTTCATGCAGTTCAACAAAAGCATTACAAAGTTCATCATATGTAGGTAAGTTACTTGAGCTAGAGCAGGAACTAGAGTCGTAGGAATTTAACTCATCTAGTTCGTTATCCTTAGTAGACGTACTAGCTTCATTTTCCTTCATCATTAGACAGATCTTTGCAGTTTCCTCTTCTTCAGAGGTGCTTGTTGTTGAACTCTCTTCAGGGACATCCCAAACGATGTATGCTTTCTTGGACTTGAAGTCCCGAGAGGTGTTCTTCTCGCCATCGACTTTCTTTAGATAAAATGGGCATTGAAACTTTAGATGTCCAACTTTGCCGCATTCATAACAAATGAACTTCTCTTTTGAGTTCTTGTGTTTGAAGGTCGAGTTGCGAGTTTCTTTCTTTTGAAACCTATTTGAGCTTCCTCTCTTCTTTAGAAATTTGTTGAATTTTTGTACGAGAAGCATCATGGTTTCAGTGTCGATTTCTGAATCAGACTCATCATCATCCTTATCTTCTTGGTTCTGAGAAGTGGATGCTTTTAGTGATATTCCCTTTTTATGCTTGTTTGATTCTTCGTGTAAGGTCAGGCGACCAAGCTCCATCTCATGTTCTTGGAGCTTGTCGAAAAGAGTTGCTAACGCCATCGAATTAATATCCTTCGACTCCATGATAGAAGTCACCTTTGGCTGCCAGTTCCTATCAAGGCATCTTAAGACTTTGTTAGTTAATTCTTCTTTCGAAAAAGTCTTATCTAAGGCAACTAGATGATTTACAATATGAGTAAAACGCTTTTGCATATCACCAATAGATTCATTTAGAAACATGCGAAACAGTTCATATTCATGAGTTAAAGCATTCAATCTAGCGCGCTTGACCTCACTAGTGCCTTCGTGAGTTACTTGTAAAGTGTCCCACATTTCTTTGGCACTATCAAATTGTGTTGAACTTTTCTTTTCTCATCATCAGTCCACATGCTCTTAGGTTTATCTTTCGTCTCACCTACCACTAAGTATAGTGGTGTGTAAGGACCATTCATAACGGAATCCCAAATGTCTGTATCAATGGCTTCTATCAAGATTCTCATCCTCACTTTCCAGTAGGCGTACCCCTCGCCACTGAAAATCGGTGGACGGTTAATGGATGCACCATCACCGCTAAAAGGATTGGTAGAGCCCATCGTATGATTTCCCGATGATCAACGATCGAAGAGGTTAAGCTAACACAGACGTACTAGCTCTGATACCACTTGTTAGGGTACCGATCAATCAGAGTATAACACCTAGAGGGGGGGGGGTGAATAGGTGTAAGCGGTTACTATGTCCACTTTTTGAATTTTGCACAGAGAATCAAGAAACACCGAAATATTCAGTAATAATCGATTAAGTGAAAATATAATCGATTGTCTGGGACTATTTTAATCGATTAAGGAATTGTGATAATCGATTATCTGAAGCATAAAAACCAAAAATAGCAGCTTGTAAAGATATGGTTTCTAGGTAAACAAGTTATCCAAGAATCATGCAAATTCACACTATGATATCATAAACAACACACAACAATTATACAGATATCAAAGACTCAATCTTTACTTAACAAAGATCCAATCTTTCACGATAAAGAATTGCAAGAAACTTAATAAACTTGAAAACAGTAAAAAGATAAGGGAAAGAGAAAGAAGAACAAGAAATTTTATCCTGGTTCGTTCGCCTGTCCACTGGCAAACTACATCCAGGCCTCCCCTTCCGATCTGGATGATTTGCTTCACTATATTTGAAAATGTTCTTTACACACACACTTCCAAATTGAGCATTTCCTACTTTCTATGTGAACCCTATTTCGCCATGCCTTGACTTCCCTCCGTTCGCAAACGGTTGCCAATCTTGCTACTTGATACGCCAAACAAGATACTCAGTGAAGACTATATCCAACCAACCGCAGCTAGCCGATATTACAACTTTCTCTAAACCTTAGAGACTTACAACCAAAGTTTACAAGAAAACAAGCTTTTTGAAAGAAACTATTAAAGAAGAGTTCTTTGGCTTACACAAGCCACTAATCAACCCAAACGATGATTGACTCACACTCACTCACAGGGGTATGAGAAATCAGAGGATTGACACAAAGATTGGTGCACTCAATCTTGCACAAATGTAAGAAAAGGCTTTGTTTTTGCTAATCAAGAAATCAAGAATGCTTTCTACAAAGCAAGGGTTTTTCTCTCAATATTTGACAATGAAGAACAAGTGAATATCACACTAGGAACTTGGGATTTCGAAAATTAAAGCTCAAAATCAAGTTATGAAAAATTTGAAAGTTTGTAAGTTGTTCCAATTGTGAGAGAAAATGGGTCATTTATAGTTTTATGGTTTCAACATATTTAATCGATTAAATGACCTCTTAATCGATTAATGGTTTGAAAATTAGTTCATTTATGTTGAACATAATCGATTAATAAAAGACATAATCAATTATAACTGCCATGAATCAAAAACCCAGAGCTACTGGAACTCTATTTAATCGATTAAAAATTCCTCTTAATCGATTAACGGGTCTTGTGCAGTTAGAAACTATAAGTTTTCTTGTTTTAAGAGGTAACCCTCCAAAAGGATACTTAGTGTGATGCATGCTTTTCTTAGAAAAATATATTTTGATGCAACCTACTAACAAAAAGAATGATGACTCTCAAAAACAGATTTTTAGGCAAACTTACGAGCGCGTGAGGCGATCATCATTTGGGTTACCTAACATAGACTCAACACTAAGCAATCATCTTAGGACTTATAGAAAAATTAAAAACCTTCCTAGAGATAGAGTCTTGGTTATGTTGGATGTTGATGCGTACAATCTTCAAGCTTTTCAGGTCGGCTTTGTCTTCATCGAAACACAGGCAAGAAACAAATGTTGCAATTTGACTAGTACTTGCAATCTCACGACACACTCGCATATTTATTTTATAGTCTCATGCCCAACATGCTCAAATATTTAATTTTATCGTCTCGAGCCACACACACTCACATATTTATTTTATGGTCTTGAGTCCAACATTCTCGCATATTTATTTTATCCTCTCAAGCCCAACAAGCTCGCATATTTTTTTTATTGTCTCCAGCCCGACATTCTCGCATATTTATTTGTATTGTCTCAATCCCGTCATGCTCACATATTTATTTTATCATCTCGAGCCCGTCATGCTCGCATATTTACTTTAATGTCTTGATCCCGACGTGCTCACATATTCATTTTTATCATCTCCAGCCCGACATGCTCGCATATTCATTTTTAACGTCTACATGCTCACAAATTTATTTTATCTTCTCGAGCCCAACATGCTCGCAAACTTATTTTTATCTTCCCAAGCCCGACAAGATCACATATTTATTTTATTCTCCCGAGCCCAACAATCTAGCATATTTATTTTTTTATCGTCTCGATTCCGACATGCTCGCATATTTATTTTATCGTCTAGAGCCCGACATGCTCGGAAATTTATTTTATAATCTCGAGCCCGACATGCTCGATTATTTATTTTATCGTCAAGATCCCGACATGCACGCATTTTCATTTTTATCGTCTCCAGCCTGACATGCTCGCATATTCATTTATAACGTCTATAGCCTGACATGCTCACAAATTTATTTTATCTTCTCGAGCTTGACATGCTCGCAAATTTATTTTTATCTTCCCAAGCCCAACATGCTCGCATATTTATTTTATTCTCCCGAGCCCAACAAGCTCGCGTTTTTATTTTATTCGTATCGATCCCGACATGCTTGCATATTTATTTTATCGTCTAGAGTCCGACACAATCACATATTTATTTTATCTTCTCGAGCCCGTCATGCTCACATATTTATTTTATCTTCTGGAGCTTGACATGCCCGAAAATTTACTTATCGTCTCGAGCCCGAGAACCTCACATATTTATTTTTATCGTCTCGAGGCCGACATGCTCGCATGTTTATATAATTTATTTTATCTTCTCGAGCCCGACAAGCTCGCATATTTATTTTATCGTCTCGAGTCCGACATGCTCCCAAATTTATTTTATCGTCTCGAGCCCGACATGCTCACATATATATTTTATCGTCTCGAGTCCCACATTCTAGCAAATTTATTTTATTGTCTCAAGCTCTACAAGCTCGCATATTTATTTTATCGTTAAGAGCCCGACATGCTCACATATTTATTTTACGTTTCGAGTGCGACATGATGGCAAAATTATTTTATTGACTCGAGCACGACATGCTGGCATATTTTTTTATCGTCTCAAGCACGACATGCTCGCATATTTATTTTATTGTCTTGAGCTCGACATGCTCACAAATTTATTTTATCGTCTCGAGCCCTACATGCACGCATATTTATTTTATTGTCTCTAGCCCGACATGCTCGAATATTTATTTTACCGTCTTGAGCCCAACTTACACGCAAATACATTTTATTGTTATGAACCCGACTTGCACGCATATTTATTTTATTGTATCCAACCTGACATGGTCGCATATTTATTTTATAGTCTCGAGCCCGACATGCTCGCAAATTTATTTTATCGTCTCAGGCTCGACATGTTCGCATATTTATTTTTATCGCTTCGAACCTGACATTCTCGCATATTTATTTTTTCGTCTCGAGCCCGACAAGCTCCCATATTTATTTTATCGTCTCAAGTCCGACACGCTCGCATATTTATTTTATCGTCTCGAGCCTGACAAGCTCTCATATTTATTTTATCTTCTAGAGCCCAACAAGCTCGACTATTTACTTTTATCGACTCGAGCCCGACATGCTCGCATATTTATTTTTATCGTCTAGAGCCCGACATGCACGCATATTTATTTTATTGTATAGAGAGTCTGACATGCTAGAACATTTATTTTATCGTCTCGAGCCTGACACTATCGCATATTTATTTTTTTTGTCTTGATCCCGACAAGCTCACATATTTATTTTTTGGTCTCGAGCCTTACACTATTACATATTTATTTTATCCCCTCGAGTCCGACAAGCTCACACATTTATTTTATCGTTTGACGCTCGACATGCACAAAATTTATTTTATCGTCTCGAGCATGACATGCTCACATATTTATTTTTATTGGCTCGAGGCCGACATGCTCGAATATATATTTTTATCGTCTCGAGGTCGACATGATTGCATATTTATTTTATCATCTCAAGCCCAACAAGCTCACATATTTATTTTATCGTATCGAGCCCGACACGCTCGCATATTTATTTTATCTTCTTGAGTCATTCATTCTCTCGTATTTATTTTTATTTTCTAGAGCCCGACATGCTTGAATTTTTATTTTATTGTCTCGATCCCGACATGCTCTCATATTTATTTTATCGTCTAGAGCCCGACATGTTCTCATATTTATTTTTATCATCTCGAGACCAACATGCTCGCATATTTGTTTTTATCGTCTCAAGCCCGACATGCTTGCATTTATTTAAAGTTTTCGAGCCTGTCATGCTCGCATGTATATTTTATCGTCCCGAGCCAGACATGCTCACATATCTATTTTATCATCTCGAGTCCGACATGCTCGCATATTTATTTTATCTTGTAGATCCCGACATGCTCGCATATTTATTTTATCTTCTCAAGCCCGCCAAGTTCGCATATATATTTTATTTTCTAGAGCCCGACATGCTCGCATATTTATTTTTATCGTATTGAGGACGACGTGCTCGCATATTTATTCTATCTTCTCAAGCCTGACAAGCTCTTATATGTATTCTTTATCTTCTCGAGCCTGACAAGCTCACATATTTATTAATTCGTCTTTGTTAGTAGAAGAATAATTGTAAACTGATGTGCCTTATGCATTAGATGACAACCTTTAAATAGGCTATAAGTGAAGAGGTTACAACTAGTTTTACAACTACACATATTAACTTCCCCACAAGTTGAGGTAACTTGCATAAACTACTCATAAACTACTACACTACACAACACATAAACTCAATAAAATATTAAAATATTTAACATTCCCTCTCTTAATTTGAAAACTCTAATTTTAGTTTACTAACTCTGCTGCTGCATCTTGAAAACACCCAACAATCTTCTCAGATTTTGGAATGAAGGAAATTTGAGAGGTTTGGTAAAAATGTCTACCAACTGATTTTCACTTCTGCAATATTCCAAGGCAATTGTTCCATCATTGTTGAGATCTCTTAAAAAATTGTACTTGACATCAATATGCTTACTTTTTCCATGACGTACAAGATTTTTGGAGAGTTTAATGGCTGATGTATCATCACAATATACTACAGTTGCTTCCTCTTGCTTGAAATGCAATTCTTCAACGATTTTTCTCAATCAAATGGATTAACAAGCACAAGTTGAAGCATCAACAAAGTCAACTTCAGTAGTTGATAATGTGACTATAGGTTTCTTTTTAGACAACCATGAGACATCCCCTGTGCCAAGCATAAAGACATAACATGAAGTACTTCTCCTATCATCTTGATCCTCTACAAAGTCACTATCAGTGAACCCAATCAATTTTGATTTTTCACCCTTCTTGAAAAATAGCCCAAGTTGTTTTGTTCCTTGAAGATAACAAAGGATTCTTTTGGCAGCTAAGAGATGCATTTCAGTTGGACTTTCCATGTATCTACTAACTAGGCTGACAGAATGCATTATGTTAGGTCTTGTAGCAGTTAAATACATCAAGCTACCCACTATTTTTTTAGATAGTGTGTCATCCACCCTTTTCCCTTCAGAATCTTTGTTAAGTTTCATGCCATATTCACATGGAGTACTTACGGGATTGCAATCATGCATCTCAAACCTGTTTAAGAGATCTTGGGCATATTTCTTTTGAGAAATAAAATATCTAGTAGCTGATTGCACGACTTCTATGCCAAGAAAATAATGCATCAAGCCAAGACCAGTCATTTCAAACTCAATCTTCATATACTTTTTGAACTTTTCATACATTCCTGAGTCATTTCCAGTAAATATAAGATCATCTACATTTAAGCAAACAATAAGCATTTTTCCTTCTGGTCCAACTTTAACAAAGAGTGTGTGTTTATATGGGCATTTCTTAAATCTTTCTTTCAAAAAATATGCTTCAATTCGACTATACCAAGCTCTTGGAGCTTGTTTTAATCCATAAAGTGCCTTCTTCAATCTATACACTTTATGTTCATTTCCAACTTTAATATAGCCAGGGGGTTGATCAACAAATACCTGCTCATTCAAGGTTCCATAAAGAAATGCTGATTTAACATCCATTTGATAGGTAGGCCATGAATTTTGAGCTAATATGGCAATCACCAATCTGATGGTATCATGTCTTGCAACCGGAGCGAACACCTCTTTATAATCCACACCATATTCTTGGTTGTATCCTTTTGCCACTAATCTTGCCTTGTACTTGTCAACTTCACCATCTTCTTTTCATTTAGTTTTGAAAAGCCATTTTACACCAACAGTTTTCTGCCCATGTGGAAGATTAACTAGTTCCCATGTATGATTTCTTTCTATGGCTTCAATTTCTTCATCCATTGCCTTTTTCCATTTTGCTTCTTGGACCGCAGTCTCAAAGGTTGTGGGATCACAATCTGCAAATAATGCAAAATGAGTAACAGGATCATCAATTTGATTAATTCCCGTCACCTCCAAATCTTCCATCCAAGCCGACCTTTTTCGAATGCTGCTTCTATGAGGTTCAACATATGCATTTGCTGAATTTTCAACTCTGGTTGGTGTCGTAATTTTTTCTTCTTCCCCGTAATCAACTTGTGAATTATTTGTACAAGGCTGCTGCCCATTCTCTTGATCATCTTCTTCAAATCCAAATTCTAAAATATTTGGAGTAGGTTGTTGTCCATTCCATTCCCAAGTTCTTTTTTCATCAAAGACGACATCTCTGCTTGTCACAATCTTTTTAGTGAGTGGATTGTACAATTTATATGCTTTGGATGTCTCACTAACACCAAGGAATACACACATTTCACCTTTATCATCAAGATTTTTTCCTTTTCTGGTCTGGAACATGGGCATAAGCTATGCAACCAAAAATTCTGAAATGCTCAACACTTGGTTTGTGTCAATTCCATGCTTCTTCAGGTGTCATGTTCTTCACAACAAAGGTGGGGCTTCTGTCTAGCAAATGAATTCTCCAATTTACAACTTCTGGCCAAACATTTCTTGGCACTCCACTCATCTTTAAAATGGTTCGAACCATATTCAAGATTGTCCGATTCTTCCTTTCTGCAACGCCATTATGTTGTGGTGTGTAAGCTGCTGTAACTTGCCTCTTGATTCTGTATGTGTCACAAAAATGTGCAAATTATCGTGAGTTGTATTCACCACCACGATCACTGTGAAGAACATTGATTACATGCCCACTTCCTTTTTCAACAAGTGCTTTGTAGTGTTTGAAAATTGATAATGCCTCAGATTTTTCTTGTAGAAAATAAACCCATGTTTTTCTACTAAAATCATCAAGGAATGCAATGAAGTAGCGTTTACCACCATTTTTAGGTAGGATTAATTGGCCCAAAAATGTCAGTATGAATCAACTCCAAAACTTGTTTTGCTCTCCATGATTTTCCTTGTGGGAACGATGAACGATGTTGTTTGCCAACAACACATTCTTCACAAATTTGAGATGGATTGACAATTTGTGGAAGACCTATCACCATGTTCTTCTGCTGAAGAGTCTTTAATCCATTGAAATTTAAGTGGCCGTAGCGGAAATGCCAAAGACATGAGAGATCCTTCATTTCACTCATCAAGCAAGTCTGTGCACTTTGAATCTTCTAAGGAAACAACCTGTTAGAACTCATTTCAACAACTGCAATGGCTCCTCTGATAGGATCATATATCTCATAAGAATCTTTTTGTATGGTTATTATATAACCTTTTTCCTGCAATTGACCAACACTCAACAAATTGCTTTTCAAGTTAGGAACATAAAATACATTAGAGATGGTTTCAACCAAACCATTCTTGGTTTGAATTTTAATATCTCCCTTTACCATCACATCTACTATAGAGCAATCACCAAAACTCACTTTAGATCGAAAGTTTTCGTCTAAATAAGAGAATGATGACTTACTTCCACACATGTGGTTGCTACAACCAGTATCAACATACCATACATCAGACTGGAATTTTTCATGAGTTGTCATCATCAATGTTTCTTCTTCCTTCTCCTCTACAAAGTTAGACATTTCTCATTTTCCTTTGTAGTTAGGCAGTTTGGTGTAGCAATCAGATGCATAATGACCAAACTTACGACATCTATAGCACTCTACCTTGGATTTTTCATATATTTTACCTCTTCCTTGTTGTTGGTGAGCATTGCCTTTAAAGTTTCTACTGGAATCTCT